>VXAU01005416.1:16198-35305 GCA_013399695.1 Formicarius rufipectus | reverse complement strand
AAACCAAAACCAAACCAAACCAAACCAAAAACAAACATACAAACAAACAAACAAACAAAAAGGAGTACTCATCTACAATCAGTGTATTTAATCCTTGCAATTAAGTCACAGCTACTTCGTTACTGGGTGGTTTCAGAGGTTTGTTAGATCTTTACCATGTACAGTTCAGAAAGCTAAGCTGAAACAATTCAGGGAGCAGCCTCCCTGCTGCTGGACAACTGTCAGCACAACCAACACAAATTCAAGATATAAGCCAAACTATATCCCAAATACCCATATTGACAGGTCAATACGAAGTCTGTAGACTTTTCTTAGTAACAAAAAAATACCCCTATATTTTTTGAGCAACAGCCAGGTACTCTGCAAAACCTTATTCTCAGTTTTATTTGATAAAAAATATTCTTTTATGGTAAGGTTTCTGAAAAGCCTTTAAATCACTTTTATATTACTTTCAAATACTTAGAAAACTAATACTCTCACTAAACACATTCTGATTTGCACAACTCAGACCTATTTATCTAGATAAATTGCTGCACAATTTAGAGAATAAAATTATTTTTTCACTTTTATAATTTTTGGCACAATTTAATTTATATAAATAGCTTATTATTAATTCAGTCTTCAGCTATTTACTTTGAATTCAGATTGTATTTACCCTAGGGCTAAATCAACTTGCAAATGAGGCAGGTGGACAACTATTAAAAAAATTAATGCACATTCAAACATTGTAATCCATTTGAAAATATGAGAGGTGCATTATGGAACACTTAAAACTCAAGGACCAAGTTGGCAACCCCAAAATTGTCACTTTGATATGCATAATTGTCTAGTGATTAAAAAGGGAAAAAGAGAAAACTACCTTGTAGTTGTGCTGGTTGAGTGTTAAACTGGCAGTAGATAATTCAACTCAGAAAAGGGTTGCAAGTCATAATAACAATTTAATAAAAGATCATAAAATACACTGATACAGACGGAAATTTTGTTTGTGCCACATAAACAGATGTACAGACCAGCACAGCAGGGCATGAGCATAAGGGAGCTCACCAGCCCCTGTGCTGAACACCACGTGGCCTCCATGAGTTCAAAGTAAGAAGAAAGGAAGAAACCTGCTGGTGAAAATGATGGTTGCAGTCCACTGACAGTCTCAGTCTGGTCAAAGCTCTGGTCCTCCTCTGGAACTGAAGAGCTCCAAGTCCCAAAACTCCAGGCTTATATCCACTTGGGCTGAGATGGGAATGCCCAGTCCCTCCCCCAGGGTGGGGAGTTTCACAATAGGTGATTTACTCTGTGAGGTGAATAATGGCATATTTTTGGCATCCCTAATGGCCCATTAGCAGACATGACACCCTCAGATGGGTGTGAAGGCAGGAAAACTTCCTTATCCCACAGAAGTTCCTAAACACCCAGCTTGTAGCCTGAGGGGTTGGGTGTGCCTTAGGCAGCTGCTGCAAATGGACAATTGTGAGTAGCTAATGAGAAAAATGACATAGAGGGTTTAGAATACACACCCACCCAGTGACAAACTGATACTGGCTATAATAACCAGGACAATAGTGAACTAAGGAAAAATGTTATCAGGAAAAATTAAAAAATATGGACTGAATTTAATTTGCACCCCAGAATTAAAATAAAAACTAAGTTTTTTTTCTCTAACACAGAGATACCATTGATGTAGACTAGTGCGTTCTTATAACTAGAATATATTGCTAAGTAGAAAACAATTTTTTCTTGTCCAGTTTTGAAATATATAGACTATAGCAATCCTGTCTTTTTAAATTTCCAATACTGACTGAAGATCAATTTCCTATACTCATAAAATATAAAAAAGGTTAAACTTAATTCTTGTTTCATTATGCTACTAACTGCATTTTAGGTTTTTTTGTTTGTTTGTTTTTGTTGGTTTTTTTTTTTTCCCTGGAGTCTTTTAAATATGCATTATACCTGAGCTAAAGAGATACTGTGAAACAACTTCTAACTCTGTAATAATTAACTTGCTACTAGGTTTATTTTTAAAATGTGTTTATTTATTTAGTGCACATAGCTTAAGTGTCAGAGTTTAAGTACCTGATAGAGACAAATATTAAGTGAAGTACACATGGTCAGAAGATAATTTTATTTAGCATCTTCAAGCAGGGCATAATTAAGTTACTCTGTCATACAAAATGATGGAGGCTTAAATAACTAACAGCTGGTTACACCAATGGCTGTACAACTGCAGGGCAGCTTTTGGCAGGAAAAGCTGTGCAAACACAATCAATACATTATGCTAATGGGAACAATGTAATGAGCAAGGAGGCAGCTAAAATAGAATCACAAAAAGAAAAACAAACAATCAAACATGTCCCTGCAGCCCTTAGCAAGCATTTCAATTGCAATTTGTGAACAGAAAGTACTCAAGTACTAGCCTTTTCTAAAGATGTTTGCTGCGTCCATTCCTTATGTCATAATAAATTTAATGGCAGACAGATGAACCCACTGATTCCTTAGTTTCAGTGAATTTACACTAAATTAAGGAACCCACTGATTCCTTATTTTCAGTGAAATTGCATTGAATTACTCCAAGTGATATAGACTTAGAGACTAATGAAAATATTTTTTCATTAATTTTTCTCTGGTATTTTAACAAAAAAAAATTAACTAAGCTGCAGTAGTAGAGGCCAAACTTAGACTTATATCTGAACGTTTTAAAACAATTTCCTCCTTTTTACTACTAATGTCTAAAGGTCTCAACTGCATATTTACTTGTCTTGGTGTCCCTCTGGTCTTTGTTTTGTAATTCATCGTGACATTGCTCCAGTACAGATATTCTGTTAGAATCGTTCCCTGAAGAAGACCATTGAGAATTCCTTACCTCACTCTGGAGCAGGAAGAAGCACCTACTAACCTGAATGGAATTTTAGAAGGAGGCACCAGGTTCCCAGCTTCATGGCAGAGTACGTTGTATGCTAAAGACAATACATTCTGTCCTGCAAGTAGCCCATAGCCCTTTGGGAGTCCACTACAAAAATACTTTCAAAATAGGATTGTTCAAAGTAAGTCTTTTCAAATAAGACTTTTGAAAGAGCCTGTGTTGCATGATAAACATGATATGTTCTGTGTCGCTCTGATAAGCTTTAAATTACTGCTTTGTCTATCTGGAGTATTCTCAAGGCAAAGTAAGATTCTGCCAACTCCCACAGATATGTGCAGTATGATCTTAGAGAACCATCTATGTGATATCTCAGAAGGGAGTCCCTGAAGAGCAAGAAGGGAGAGAAGTGATGACATATGCACCTGCTCCCTGCCCCCCCCTGCCCTCCTAAGCAAACCATTCTTCTACCTTTCACCTTCTTTTTGCTATTTCTGTGTTCAGAGTCAATTGAATCTTCCTTTTTTTTTTTTTTTTTTTAAATGCAACATTCTCTGGTGAGGTTTCAATTAGTTTATCCTGGATAATAATACAATGAATAGAGTTTAGTCCTTCCACAATTTTTATGTGTAGATGTATATAAATTCAAACAGATTCAGAGCTGACTCTAGTATGCCTTGGCTGTAGTATCACCAGGGAAAATACGTGTGACCCAAACATTTAAGTTACTGTCTCAAAAGCAGTTAATCATACAAGGTGATCTGGCACACTGGGATATTTACACATGCAACTACTCTATGGTAACACTCTATAGAGAAGAAAAGCCAGTGCGTTTCTTGTTAGAGATCTAGGATTCTTCCCGTGTAGTCTCTGTTATCATCTATTGCAAGACCAGGGGAGATTTGTTGTCAGTCTGACAAGATACAGTTTACAAGGACAGAACAAACCTAGATTCGAGTAAAATGTGAAGTATAACTACCAAGAGGTTTCAGTTTTCCCTTGTTCAAA
Source organism: Formicarius rufipectus (assembly GCA_013399695.1). Classification (NCBI taxonomy): domain Eukaryota; kingdom Metazoa; phylum Chordata; class Aves; order Passeriformes; family Formicariidae; genus Formicarius; species Formicarius rufipectus. The sequence continues at coordinate 31,449 of VXAU01005416.1, read as the reverse complement.
TTTGAACTTGAACTTAAGAATATGTTGGCCTCAACCATGACAAGTTCATGTAAAATCATCTCTTAACTTTTTAACAGCTGCAATACTCTGAGCTACTGTACTATACAATGGTGTCAGCATTACTGCTGAGAGGGAAATAGCACATCACTCATGTGAGACTTTCTCAGGATGAAAAAGAGTTTTTGCACCAGATTTAGAACTGGTTTTTTCCTCAATGTGAAAATCCATAAAGATATATAAAAATCCAAATCAGTTCAACTGAATAATTTGACTGCATTCTTTCCAATAAGACTTTGTTTCATTTATAAGTACAGTTAGTTCAGGGTGGAAGGGGCCTTGGGTCTCTAGTCCTGCATTCTCCTCAAAGCAGGGGCAGCTGTGTAGTTAGACCTGGTGATGCAGGTCTTTATCCAGTTAGGTCTTTCAAACCTTGAAGGATGAAGAAAGACTGCACAGCATCTCTGGACAACCTGTAGAGCTTGACAATCTTCAGAGGGAAAACCAATTTTCCTTTTCTCCAGTCTAAATTACTCTTGTTTCAAATTATGCCCATTGTTTTCTGCTCTCCTACCACCACCACTTTGAAGACCCTGGCTCCATTCTCTCAGTGACCACCATGTAGACACTGAGGGCCACTGCTCAGTCTGTCCCAGGCTGTCTCTGCTCCAGGCTGAATGAGCTCAGTTTCATCAGTCTCTCCTCAGTGAACAAGCACTCCATCCACCAACCATCATGATGGTGGTGTGCTGAACTTGCTCCAGTCTATTGAGGTGTGTCTTGTACTGGGAGGTCACTATTTCAGATGTCACCGAATGAGAGCTAAGAAAGGGATAATCCTTTCCCTCAATCTAGATATCTGCTTATGTTAATAGAGCCCAGGAGGCTGATGGCAGTTGGCAACCATGGGCTCTGTTAACTCCTCCTCCGTTTTATGTCTGCAAGGCTTCTGTGGCCTCTTCCACAGAGTTTCTCCCCAGCCAGTCAGTTTTCACTCTGTACCATTGCAACAGCTTTACCTTTCCAGGTGCCAACCTCTGCATTCTCTCGTTAAATTTTAAGTGGTTCCTTTTGGCTCGTTCCTCCATTCTGACTAGGTGTCTCTGTATGACAGTCCTTTTCTTTAGCAAATCAACAATTATACCTCAGTTTGGTAGCATCTACTTTTTGGTCATTGGTAAAGATGTTAAATGGGACCAGTCCCAGAACAGACCTTCTGTTGTCTCCAAGTAGAGTATCACATAGATCCATGACCTATTTGGTTGTACACCCACTGAGACTATAACACCCTAAACTCAGCAACCAAAATATTGCAGGACACAGTGTCAAAAGTCTTGCTAAAATCAAGGTAAGTGACAGTTCCAGCTCTCCCCTCATCCACAAAACCAGCTGCCGCATTAAAGAAAGCCATCAGGTTAGTCAGGTATGTTGACTATTTCCAGGAACTTACGTCTCCTTCATATGGCTAAAAATGTCTTCCAAGAGGGTTTTCTACATGATTTTCCCAGGGACCAAAGTGAGACATATTGGCTTGCATATATAACTAAATTTTTATCAGCTTTAAAAATTTTTCTTAGAATTGAGTGCTATCTAGTTACCTACATGAAAATAGGGAAAGAAAAGGTGTCAGCACAAACCGTACAATAATATTAGTTCTAATTAGGAGGTATTACCTCACAAGTCCTCTAGTAGTAGAAGTAATAATTAAGAAGTATTGCTGAATTATTTGTAACACAAAATGAACTGGTGTTGCTGAACTATCTCATAACTTCATTAATTATTTTTTCTCTGTCCCTGTGGCATATGCTTAACATTTTGACACTCTTTGTTTTGTCTTCTTGAACAAATAAAGAAGACTGAGACAGTGACTGTGTTTTAATTTGCTTTAATTTGATTCAATGTGCTCCAATTTGCACATTATGGATATTTAAATAACAATTATACCAATAACATACTGGTATTCAAAGTGAGTTCATAAATTATGGTGAAATATGTGTAAAGTATGTGGGATTATCATCAGTTTGATTAATAATATCTATTTTTATGGTATATTTTACTTGACTACTTTGCACAAATTAAGGGATTCTAGTCGTCAAGGCATTTTATAAATGTCACTTATTAATATAAAGCCTTTTCTTCAGTGCTCAAAGCCAATCCAGAATTCAACAGATTGTATATTTTAAGATGTTGCCAATGTTTTAAACAGAAAATCCCTTTGGTTTATACTCCCATATATCCAGATTGTTGTTGCACAGCTGCTGTAATGATTAAATAGGACATTTCATCTCTGGAGGAAAACCAACTCAATTAAGTGAAAGAACTAAAAGGTAGTTTTCCTTCATCATTTTTAAAATAAATTTTTAAAAGCACTTCTTTATTTTCTACTTTTAAACTATAATCAATATCTGTTATTGTATAACAAAATGGCAAAGAATAGTTGCATGCCAAATGGAACATGACCACACAATTGCTAGCTTACAAATACTGATCTTCTGTAAACAAAAAGAAAAAGAAAAACAAACAAACAAACAAACAAACAAACCATCACTAGATTTGTCAGTTATGGTTCCAGCACATCTAAATACAGGGAACAATACTCTGTGTTCTTTTAAACTAATGAGAGGACCTATTTGCTTCACTTTTTGGTGAACATGATTCAGTGGGCTGCACTACAGCCTACAAAATGGTGGCCAGAGAAGAGAACGAACCTTGTTAGTTTCCTTAACTGATTTCTTGATCTATTCCAATTTAAATGCTTTATTTTGCCACATCACCCACTTTTCAATGCAAAATTTAATGCTTGTTTAAACTAAAAAGCCTCTGCCACTAGCCAGTCTGCCGGGACTTTGTCGTCAAAGCCCCTCAATGTATGCCAAGAAGGGATGCTCTCCTGCCAGCACAGTTACATCACTTCACTGAACGACAGATGCAAAACTAACATTAGTTTTCCTCCTTTGGCATAACCACACACTGGGATTTTGCCAGTGTAACTGCGTTAGTCAGGTTTGGTATGAATGTGTGGGTTGGATTATTTTCTTTTCTACTCTCCAGATTTGTTGGCAAGTCCTTTTAGACATGGCCTAAGAATGCTATTAATAATGATCAAAATGGTAACTTCCCTCTATCAGATATTTAACTTACTAAAATCTTGCTGGAAAATTAAAAACGTACCCTTAAAGACTTTTGTTGGATTTGATTAGAAACAAACAGTTCACTGGAAATATTTCTTCTAGCTGCTTGATCAGAAACTCCACAGTCTTTATCTAAAGATTTTCCTATATTGGACTATTCAGAGATTTATTCTGCAGTGGAGGTATAGTTCACACTACAGCTTGTTCCCTTCTTCTTTAGCTGTTGGTGTAGGAACTCCAGTTCCACATAAAAGTTAGTTGAAACATAATGCCAAGGTTGGTGGTTTTGTTTTTGTTTGGGTTTTTCGATTGTTTGGGGATTTTGTTTTTGTTGTTTTTTTTTTTTTTTGTTTGGTTTGGTTTTGGTTTTGTTTTTTGTTTGTTTGTTTTGTTTTTATTTCTATTTTAATTTGTGGTGGAAATCAATAACTAGGCTTGCTCCTATGTAAAATCTAAGTTGTTTTTTATATACAACTGCATATGCTGTCCATATTTTATTCTGTCTGGCAGAACCTCAGCAATCCCCGTGACAGCCTGACAGATTTTACTGTATTTCCTTCTATTGTTCCTATAAACCTGGAGGTAGCTGTTGTTTTCATTTTATCAGTGGTTAGTAAAACTGGCCTGTATTCCAGACATCTACAATATTAATTTTCCAAAAGGAGGGGGACTGTTGTTTCATGCTTTTGGAAATAAGCATGACTAGCAAACAAATAATAAACATGATGCAGTAAGATGCATGTTGCTATTTTATTCATTATTTAGTTTTATAACTGTATAAATAATCTGGCCTGGAGTAAGAACAGTCCAGTCAAATTTAGTAGATTGTTTTTATGCAGTAGTAGTTTGTGTAAATTGTGTTTGTGACAGACTATAATAGTATGAGGCAATATTTTGGATGGAAGTAACAGATGACCCACAACAATTCCAACTAAAATATATTACTGGTGTAGCACAGCTAATAAACTCATCATATTCCATATACTGGGCTTCACTAAGAGGTAAAATAATACATAGTGCATGATAAAAATATCTATGAAAAGGAAAGCCCTGTTATTTACCAGCTACACAGATCCTCTAGCAGCCGAAAGTGATCCTAGACACAGTCTCATTGCTGAACCCTTTAGAATAAACCCTTAGCTCAGGGCACTTCTTCTGCTTCCCTGTGTCCTACCTTTGTAACCTCTTTTGCCTTTATCTCTGAAAGCATTTTTAGATTGTTATTACCTGACAGATTGCCTACATCACTGACACAGTATTCTGTCTTCACTGCCTTCCCCAAATGAATGGCCTAATTTTTGCCAACAGGAGCACTGAATGAAATCATCATTAATAACCTGAGACTATTCAGGTGAGGGCTAAGAGAACTTTAGAATGAGGAATATAATAAGAGACAGGAAATACGGGAACACTTAGAAGATTAAAAATAATTTTCCATCCTTCCCCACAGCCTCTCCCCTCACTCCTTCTTCTCGTTTTTTTATGGCTGTAGATACGAACTCTAGAGTTTATATTATTATGTTTCTGCCTTTCAAAGGCAAAAAGGAGAGTAAAACATAAATGAGATACAATATTTAACAAATTTTGTAGACCTTTCCTCTTGCCATTTTCGCAGCACTTAGCTGCTATTTCTGCCACCATTCTCAACCTTCCTTTGCCGGTGCTGATCACTCTAATCATTGACAGCTGCTGGCTTTTGCTTCTTGGTTGTTTCCAAGGCATGATTAAAGGCTATAGAAATGTTTCCATGGGGCGTTTGCCCTACAGTGATGAGTTCTTGCACCATACTATTGAAGAAAAGGGTGGTAACAACTTTTTCTCTCCACAAGTAATTTTTCTGTTGCTCATACATACACAAGCCTTTTAATTTTTTTTATATATTTTATTTAATTTGGCATTATGTTGCATGTATTTTGCTTGACAAATGCAGATATTTTGCATTAATCTACTTTTCTTATCCATATTACTCCCAGCTTTCCTGCACTTCCAAGAAAATACAAAATCTACAAAAAAGCAAGAATGCCAAAGAGGGGTTGAAAGCCCAGTATAAGCTCCAAGCCAAACTGCAGCATTTTGTAGATGTAACAGAAATGTAAGAAAATAAGAAGAATGTTCTCTGAATCACAGGTCAAACAGCAGAAACTGAACCATAAACGTATTATTCCACTGTTTACTCATCTCTAAACCTGACACTTAACAAGAAATGTTCAGCCACATGAGACAGGAAATTGAATCTTCTCACTTATCCACATTCACACTCTGTCTCTTGCATTTGATTTGTGCCAGATTAGCAGAAGAGAGTGAGGGATGAGGCTAAATTTTTCCTCCCTGTACAGAGGGAATGCAGAGATCTCCCAACAGCACGTGGTTTTCCTCACCATATGTGCTTCTTCATCTTGGCCCAGCAGGGCAGGAAAATGAATTTGAGGATTTTTACACAACACGTTATGTAAGTGTTAGCTGCAGCACTTCACTCCATTTTTGCTTTCAGTGGCTTATTCACACGCATTTCACAGAGAGTGGCTAAGACCAAAATTTAAAAAAAATATTTTGTGTGTGACAAGATCTATGGAATTCAAGTGAAATTTGTTACATGAGAGTGAAATTCAGGTCAGTATTTTACATATAATCATGATGTTGGTCAGCTAGCAGAGAAGTGCTTTTGTACACATGAAGCATAATTAGTCATCAGTTCCCAGAGTAGTCCAAAATCAGCCTTGCAAAATGCGCTAAGTTCATGCACTTGCTGAAGAAGTGAACTCAGCAAAAAATTGTTCAGGGAGTATTATTTAAACCAGCTGACAATGCCATTGCAAGGACTAGTCAGTGACAGAGAGATTCCTTTCTGTTTGAGAAATTCCATTCTCCACATGAGCATCACCCTATTCAACATATTTCAGCAATTAGTGGATAAGCATTGTGCCTGCAAATGTTTGCACCACATGAACCCTACAGCCCTGAGAGACATTCTTTTAATGATAGGTGATCATGTTGTAATCTCACTTGCCAACATATGACCTTCCCTCATTTGAGCATTTCAGATGCAGCATTGAAAGTGATTCCTATAAATGTTGGATGTTCATATTAACACTGTTTACAGCAGGTTGTATGATGGATAGTTTCCAACAAAGCACAAATGAAGCCATGATCATCCTCCTTTCCTGTCCTCATCATACCGACTACTGATGACAGCCCTTAAAAGGGTACATATACTGTTGCTACCAAAAGGGATGAGATGAGGAAATGGCTGTAGTTTTGTTGCCAGTTGTGAAGTCAACACAGCCCAAGCAATACCCTTGAAATTACATGATATGCACTGCCTTCTGGGAAAAAAAAAAAAAAAAAAAAAAAAAAAACAAACAAAANAAAAAAAAAAAAACCAACAAAATGGAGCACTGGTCAGATAATGTGATGCATTTTAGCCTTGTATCCTGGGCCAAGCAAAATCAAATTGTGTCAGCAGATGTTGAAGCCTGTAAATCTTACCTCGCAATCTCTGAGGAAACAGTGAACTCCTTAATAATAATTTTATGAGTGTGCAAAGAAATTTTCTTAGAACACAGGAGACCTAAGGGAATCCATAGTTTAAAAATGCTGTCTATAGGTATTTTTACATTAATCTATCTCTGTACTACTCCATTCTTAAAAAGGACAATGTAGTTTGTAAGTGGACAAAAAGACCTTTCCTATTTTACTGGCACAATTTATATAGCAATCAAATTCTTGGAAAAGTCTTTGCTCCTAAGCTATGGACAGAGTTGATGCAGACATTTCATTTCTACACAATAGTCTTAAGGTCTTCTAATAGTTAAGACTGTACTTTATATGATAATATTTTAGATGTTCTTTATAACTTAGAAACAAATCCATAATGCAGAAATGTAAGTATAGTTATGTCCAGAGTAAAGGAATGTACACATTACATTTGTGGATTTATGTTTTAGGCTGCTAATATTTTATGACTGATTCCATGAACAATGCTCCCTTCCCCAAATAATTACTCTGCCTATGTCTACTCATATTTTCACTGGAAAATTAAAATTCAGAAAAACAGAAGCACAAAGGCTAAACTAACTACATATGCCTACATAATTACTATGCTTAACTCATAAGCCCCTTTATTTAGGAATTCTAAAGTTGCATATGAAGATTCTGAAATTTATTATTTATACTCTTGGAAAATACCAAAGATTTTGAGGACATTGACTACATGACTGAACGGAGTGTGAATGAAAAAGTTTTTATTTAAACCAATTCAAACAAAGAAAAAAAGTGTATCTCAGGAACATTCTGAATTTCAAAGTTTCAACACAATAGTGATGCTATGCTATCATAAAATTCTTTAAACTCTCAATCGTGGATCTCAGTGTACTTTAAAATCACAACTGTCTCCTTTCGTCTCACTGAAAATCTTTCAAGTTAGCAGTGATTTGGATTTTTTATTTTCCTATGAGTATCACACTGTGAGGGCTTTCTGACATTGCCTTTTGGGAGGTGAAAAGTATCCTAATTTTCATTCTTTAAAAACCCTGGGACTCTGCAGCAGTCAGGCTTTTCTGAATATATGGATAACAACACTGATAGTTTACCTTCATGCTCGCTGTCTGACAACAAAGTATCCTCCAAGTGTTCTGTCAAAGCTGACTCATATTTCTGCCAGAATTCCTCCACTATTTTCATCCATTTTTCATTTTCCTTTCTTCTCAATACTAAAAAGCCAGATAACTCAATGCTACAAACTATCAGAAGTTACAGGTTGTTAAAGGATCCAGCAATAAAAACAGGATTTTAAAGGGCCAGATTATATATGTGAAAATACTATTGAATGAAACTGTGCATGGGACAAACTACCAAAAAACTTATCTTGTTATAGGAAAGTTATATAGAATATCAGAGGCATGCAAAGACATAATAATGTCTTCTGGAAGTTGCATCAAATCATATGCTTTCTGATAACCAAAAAGAGGAAAAAATTGAAATACTCTTTAATTCTTTCATGTAAAATGCATTCCACTTTCAATGAGAAAGAATCCAACAACCACAGTAATGTTCTATATAAAAAGTAGAAACTTCAGGGTTGATGTTTATGGTTCGCAAAGGTTGAAAAATTGACATAGCCAAGACATTTAGTAAAATTGTTTTATACTATAATAAGTGCTGTTTGCTTAAAGTTCACCATTTCCAACCACTGAAGTGTGAGTGTAAAGGTCACCGATTATTTTATTATTTTTTTAAACCTCAGGTACTTACTATGTATTAACCATTTTAACAGATATGAAAGAGTAGCTTCTGTGCTATGATAGCATTAATTTCTATATTTGAAAATTTACATATATTGAATGTTCAGAGATACAGTGCTTGATAAATACTGCATGTAAATGTGAAAAGGTGACAGATAAGCCATTGTCAGGAGGACACTGACATTTCTATGATTATTCTAAATGCAATTTCTAGTAAGACAATGGGCTTGGGATTCAGCATACTGACTAGAAGCCTAGGGGGGGCTATGTTCACATATACTATATGTCTGCATACTGTTACATAAATCCCAGGTTATCTGTCTGGAAAACATATTGCCACAAGGAAACTTCATTGTACATCTCCCTTACATTAAGCTCACTATGATCTTGTGTTCCTTTATTCATTGAGCTCTATCCACCAACTCAGTACAAATACCCATGTGACCAGTAACTATTTTTTTAATCTCATTTACCTTCTTTCTTTTAATATACTGCAAACTGGTTTTTCTACAGTAATTATAAGTTTTTTGGTTTTTTGTGTTTTTTTTTTTTTTTGGGTGCTAGTCAGTTTGCTAGAATTTAAGTGGAAATATACAAAGCCAATTTAAAAATTGTCATAAATAGCACTACAAAATAAGCCCTAGTTTGCTTCAAAACATTTTCTCATTTGGTTAGTCATCAATGTACATAGTATGTTCTGCTTGTGGGCTGACCACAGATTCCTCATGTGCTGAACACTCAGGCCATTCTGATGCAGTGTCAGGATGCAGTCAGACTCTGTGAGGTAGACATGTCCGGAAGAAAGGCCAAGTGAGGGAGACCATCTGTCCCCATTTTACTTCCAAGGCAGTAACTAAGCAGTCTGTCCATAAGCTGCACAGTACTTTTCCATCAGAACAGGCACCTTGTAGATTAGGAGCTTCCTCCAAAAGAAGAGGTACTTTTTAAACTGTTCGTGCCACAATAATTATGTCAGATTAAGGAATTCCATGAACTGCATAAAACCTAAAAGCTTCCACTAGGATGAAGTCATACATTATGCATTGGAAAGGTATTTAACACAGTGGTTAGCATTATCAGACGGAAGCATCTTGGAATAATCAGAAATAATTGAGTGACACAAACATTTGTTGTCTCCACTTAAAAAGTATGCTGTTGCTATGCAAGTAGAAAATCACAGCATGTTTGCCGATGTGTATTCTTTTAGCTGCAGAGAATACAGACTTCAAAGTTCCTAGGATGAAGACATCATTCTATATGAAGCAATGTTTTTCATAACCATAGCTACCTAAAGATGGGGGATGAGGTGGTTGTGTTCTGTTTTACTATATTAATTTTGTATGGAATGACTGACCAGATCTCTTACATAAAGTAGGGCTGAAAAAAAAAAAAAGATAAGGAAGAAAATTCAAAATTCTGAACTTTTGAAACTTCTTCTGGAGTTTATAAACACTCACAAAAATATCATATAAAGGTAAACTAATAAGAAGGAAAAACGAGTGACACAAAAACATCCCCATCCAGTTCTAGGCACTCCTATTACAAATTGTTATTTTATTTTTAGAAATACATAACTATAAAATGAAAAACAAACAAACAAACAAACACCACCAAAAAAGCCTTGTTTTTTTAATGTTTAAAAATGTAGAAGTTACCAGAGTAGACTAGAAGTGTCAAATTCCCAGTCTTAACTTGTGGCCAAAGCAAGTTGCTTTAGAGAAAGGTATAAAAGAGACCTACTCATGGAAAAGCTACTCTCATGAAGTCCCTATTAGCATTATTAATCACTAGAGAATGTATTAAACCCTTGAGTATGATATTTTATCCCCTTAGAAATTTTTTCTAGCACTAAAAAGATGTTACTATACACTGTTTATATCATTATCATTCTAATCTAATTCCTTTTGAATATTGTTAGATCCTTGGTCTCAGATAGATATGTATGAAGGCTTATCTGTGCATGCGCAAAAATTATGTTGTTTTGGGACCTACCTCCATATGTTTATGGGTCTATAACAGACCATGGTAATGTGCATTGGCACTCAGAATTTATCCTCTCACTCCTCTGCATTCAGGTCCTGTGCATATTATAAAAGTAAAATACTTATTCCTTGGATAGACAAAAACTCCTACCACAGTAGAATCGCTACAAAATTCATTACAACTGAGCACCCATTCTGCACTTCTGTATTCAGGCATATCTGGACTTTTGATCATGAAGCTACATCTGACTGTTCAGGAACATAGGCATGGAACTGCTTGGCAATGCCAGGTAGAGTTGCGGGCCAGTGAGTAGCTGTCATGAGTGCCAGTGGATTTAGAGAGGACTGCACTGAATTCTGCATGGAATTGCCAAGAACAAAGACTTTTGGCATACTTTTTAATGTCAATAACAGATTCAAGGGCAGCAATCATTTCAGTGAAGATATCTTGAGATATCCATTATCTCCTGGGAAAGGTGCTGTGCAACTTTTCTATGTTAGTCATCAGTTCCCATTTACAAGTAACTGTAGCCGAAGGCTGTGTTTCCCCTAGGGCTGGTGGGGAATATTACATACAGCAATCCATGAAGGAAAGACACAAGATAGTAAAGTTAAATAAAGAACAACTTTTTTTCCTCTGGTTTGGCAAATAAGCCATCACTTGGAAATTGGCTGGGATTGAACCACATGCACTTATTCCGCTTTTGCTCATAGAAAAATCAAAGTCAATTATGTTAACACTTTTTAATTGATGAATATTTTATTTATTGCTGAATAATATATTTTTAATTTAAAGTCCCTAAAGAAAAACAAATTAAATCAAATAGAGCTATGAAAGACAGATGAGGTGGTGACACTCTTTTAACTCATAAATATCATTATATATTATTGTTTTTCCTTATAACCATTCTTGAGAATGGAGAAACTTTGTCCCATACTTCCCAGAATAATACTTTCAAGATCTTGCTGCAGACCATCCTGGAATTTCAATTTTCTATATCTTCAAACGTAAATTTTCTATATGAATTAAAAATTGAAACCAAAATCTCAACACACTCTTCCTAATTAGCTCCTTTACAGGGTATGATTCTTAGAGAAAATGCTCAGGAGTACTTCAGGGGTGAAACCAACACTATTTCCAAAGGCAGTATTGACACAACCTTGGCAAATATGCCTCTCTCCATTTTTTACAGTCACTATCCCTGCAGGAAACAAATTCTACGTGCTTCTATGGTAAAGGACCCATATTGGAGGGTGAAATTTCTGTAACAAAAAATTGTCTCATATTCTGAGTGCCCTCAAATTATTTCAGACACTTACGAAAAGGAAAAAAAAAAAAAAAGAAAAGAAAAAAAAAAAGGCACCAAAAAAGTAAGTTATGTCCCAGGTCCACATATGCACCACAGTGGACTCAGAAGAGATACATTTTTGTGTGCCCTGTTGTATGGCTGTGGCTATTGTGGTTTCTATTCCCCCTTTGCTCTGCACTAGATGTAGCCAATGCATCTTGTATATTGATGATCTTCCTTGATTTTTAATTTTCCACCCATTTTTAATAGAATATTTCCTTTCTTTACAAAGATTTCACACACTAATAATTGAACAATTGTATTCTATAAATTTCATCTGTCTAACCCAAGTGATCAAGACTGTGCCATTTCAGAGTACTTTGCATCCCAGAGGACACAATATTCCCCAGAAAGGTTATTCACTGCCTTCAAGCCCTGCCATATAGAGTTTAATCCTAGTACGACTTGTGCCTGCTATGTTTGCTAATTTAGATTTGCTCTTTCACATTAGCAGTGGTGAGAGATCTGTAGTTCATCTTCAGGCACCTGTTTTAGTAAAAGGTAACCCTAACTCAGAAAACTGAATTCTTTAACATACTGTAAATCCACATGGAAAACAGTTAATTAAACTGAAATTTGAAAGTACAGCTTCATGCCTGGACTTGTAGAAATACTGGGAATAGAGGTGAAGACAATCTCATGCTGAGAAAAAAAATCAGGATCTAGGTACAAAGCAGCAATGTTATCTGTACAGTGTTCATGTGACAGTCTGCCCAAAGGTCAAACTTTCAGGACAATGACTCCACCAAACGTTCTGCCCACCTTCATTAATATCATACGTGATCCAAACACCATTTGCTGAGCATTAATTCAATATTCACACACATGTAATTTTCCATCTACTAACAACTATTTTCTCCTCATTTGCATAGCAAATCAGAACACAGAAATGAAAAGGCAAGCCATTACTAAAACTCCTTGTGAAGTCCTAGAAGACCTATCATGACAACTCTTAGCTAGTCACTCATTGGAAAAAAGGTCCAGAAAATTTGTTCAGTGGAAACAGAAACCTTCTGCCTTCACAAATGTTCCAGAAAGGCAACTGGATGTTTAGTTTCTTCTCAAAATTGTTCAGTAATCTTAGAACACAACTGAATATATCTTACAAAGACAAGGAAGTATGTCTTTTGTACATATTGTGTCAAAAGATAAACACAGCATTAAGGGGCTGGATTTTGCATGAACTATATATGTATGTGTATATATATATATATATATGACTAGATGGCTGAATTTACAGCAGAATATCTGGGGCATAAGAAAGTACTGGACATCTAGCCTTTTCAAGAAAACCTGCTCCTTTTCTTCAGCTTCTCTCCAGCCTGCTCTACAGAACTGCTCTGTAAACACAAACAACTTGTTAGTTAAAACATTTCCCCACCATTTGTTCTGTATTTATGAAATAACTTCATCTATTAGACAGCTGTTTATTCATCTGAAATAAGCAGACACGATATCTGAAACTGCAGACAAGTGTATTTTCCATAGACTGCATAAGGGGGTGACTTGTGTAAGTGAAGAAACAGAACAACAAGACTCGTCTTTGAAAATTGCATTTCCTTAATGTTCTTTGACAAATCTAGGTACTTACGCTTCTGGGAAGCAACAGAGGATGTTGTTTCCTTTTTCTCTTTTTTAACAGAGATATTACTCATAAACTTTATATAGATTGTGAGAAAAATGCAATCATCATCTTAATAAGAAAACATGTACACTTAAACCTCTTAAGGAAAGAGAATGTGATTCTTCAAAATAAGTGAAAGAGGCCCTGTTTAATGAAGAAAAAAAAAATGCAAGAAAGATGAATTGTGAACATGTTGAAAAAATGAATTCAACAAGCAGTCAATAAAGCTTAGGGTGTGGGGCCTCTGTGAAATTTCCTTCACCCAAATGGGTGGCTTTTTAGGAGGCAGAGACTATTGTTTACCAGAGCTTAAAAACTAGAATAAAACAAGGAAAAAATCCCTGAGAAAATAAGCACTCTTGGGCTCAGAAACATCACTGCTGTCTAACCTGACAGGTTAGATCTAAGTTAGTTGCTTATACTCTGTCATTTTAAACAGCATGGTAGTGCTAACTGCAGTAAAAATAGCTCTTGGCATTGACTCTCAGGCATTACATGTGTTGGACAGCTGCTGATCGTTTCATTTTGCAACCATAGGGGTCTAGTCTTCTGTCAATATCTGTGCACAACAGCTTTAACATTAAGAGGAACATGTGTGTTCATCCATGGGCAAAGAGGCCCAAAGAGCTTGTGTTAGTATTCAAATGACAATTGAAATCAGGCTTAATCCTTTAATTTGGTAGATAAAAAGTCAAGCATAATTTTGCAAAAGTTTTTATTTCAGTAATGTAAAAAAGACAGAAATTACTAACTAGGTTTATCATCAAATAGTGCTCTTCAAGCTATATACTACATTCTGTAGGATGAAACTGACAGCACTTAAAAATCTCTTCATTTCAATTAAAAAAGAAAATTCTGTCAAGTAGATCTTCAACCTAGTGTTGATGTTTTGAAATACAAATAACTTTTTCCAGAAGAGAGGTGTAGAAACCACGTTAACTTATGTCATACAGAAGAGGCATTTTCAACCATAGTTTTGACATTTCCCTGTAAATTCTGGTGACCTTGAGAGAAAATAGATATTGTCAAATCCTACAATGCCTGGCTGTGATCCACCTTCTCAAAGCAAGTGCAGCTGAAGCAATGCCAACTGACAGTGCTTCCCTCTAGCCCACAGTCTACCATGAAACCCACCCGACTACCATACAGAGCTACATGGGTGCAAAGGGAAACACCAAAAAAAGGAAACAGTCAGTCAAACGAGATCAGCTTGTTACATCCCTGCCTGGGAGACAGAAGGAAGCACATCACATATTTCTCTTTCCTCCATCTATGCCTCCCTTGCTCTTACAAACTCGTACTGTAAAGCAATATATCACACTGCTCAAGGACATAAGGTATTTAACACTTTCCCTGTTCTGGGTGTTTAGAAAACCAGAATTGCCTGCAATGTGATTTTATGCCATTCTGCTGGTATGCAGGAGAATCTGAACATACATAGGCTGTTTATTAAAACTAAGTAAAAATACAGAACAGTCACCTCAAGTCAAAACTAAGGTAAATACAATCTATATCTTAGATAATTAATGACAAAATACAATGTCAATTTCTCCAGTTCATAGTCTTATATAATACAGATGCACAAAATTCTAACTTACACAGGTCCCTTTAGAAAAGCTTCTAGCAGCTTGAAATATAGATGAGATGGGGAAGGATTAAAGGAAGAGTTAACAGCAGTTGGGGCATTAATGCTTCTTAACATCATTTGCAAAACTCCCACTCACTTGATTGTGACTTTATCTGAACCCTTCAGAAAGAGAGCACTAAAGAAAGGAAGTAGAATGTGGATAAAGTTGAGAATGCTGGATGAGGAGGGAAAGGAAGGGAAGGAAGGAAAGGAAGGCAGGCAGGCAGGCAGGCAGGCAGGCAGGCAGGCAGGCAGGCAAGGCAGGCAGGCAGGCAGGCAGGCAGGAAGGAAGGAAGGAAGG
>VXAU01005416.1:0-15911 GCA_013399695.1 Formicarius rufipectus | reverse complement strand
GAAGGAAGGAAGGAAGGAAGGAAGGAAGGAAGGAAGGAAGGAAGGAAGGAAGGAAGGAAGGAAGGAAGGAAGGTTGGTTGTAATGACTGCTCTATCTTGGACAAATCAAGAAGTAATCTACCAGGGAAACAAGAGATTTAAACAGCAAACAAATGAAGCTGGAAAAGGACAAAGGTTACAGCTTTGGTGGCACTTGAAAGCAAAGAAACAAAACCTCATTACAAGGCAGATAATGAGGAGAAAATAACAGAGAAATTTCCAGCTTGGAAATCTGGAAGCCTTAATGACAATATGTGATCTTTGTAGGCCAATAAAATTTTATGCAGTGTGATGGATCAAAGGAATATAAGGGGATGTGTTCTGGAAGAAGCTGCTTCAGTTTGTACCATAATTTGCATTGTATGTGTAGGACTTCTTCTGAAGCACCCTTTCAGTAGATCTATTCTTAAGGAAAACATATGGTACAAACAATTCCCTTACAGAGACCGTTTGAAAAGCAGTTTTGGGCTTTAAGACTAATTTCAGCATCATGCCACATTGGTTTGCTGTGTCTTTTTGATGACTAGATTAGGAGATAGATGCTTTGCCTGCTGTTAGCTCTTCTGCTTTACCTCACTCAATTACGACTGGTAACTTACTAGAAAAGACACTTGCAAAATGTTGTGTGTTCCTTAACATCAGATCTAAAGATCTGTTTTCACAATTTCCCACTGAACACTGCCTCTTAAGTACTTCCCTGCTTCTCTTCTAATCTCCTTCTGACCTTGCTGTTGCGTAACTGGGAAATATTTTGCAGTACCTGTCTGAATGGCATTCGCAATACCTGTGAATACCAGCTGCTAATCTGTCCTATCTGAGTTTAGTGGAGTCAAAAAAAGTCCTTTTCCTTTATTCCCTTAATTGTTTGGCTGTTCTTATTGCACAGTTGTAGAAGGAGGATATTTTCTGTAAAAACCACATTTATGCAGGTGCTGTATCATCAGTTCTAGCAACGACTCTGATAACATCACTTCAATTCCATTCATATGTTTCACAATACGAAGTGAACATGACCTTGATAATCAACATGAAAATAATCATTTGACCAGTCAATTTGGGCTGTTTATGGTAAATTGACTGATTATAAAATCGCTCTCAAGTCTGGAAAGCCCTATTTTAGGAAGAGAAAAAGTCAAGCTCTATGTGCACACTGAAAATGCATGTCTAAAGTTAAGAAGATATTTAATAATTAATCTGTTTTTATTTGGATTACTATAATGTTACAATAGTAATATAGTAATAATAAAATTACTGTAATTACTATAACTCTGCTTTGGTTAAATTCTGGGCCTCTTGGATTAGCTCAGATGAATCTCTCTATTGTAATTTTATCTCCTGTCAAGAAGCTGCACTGTAAACTGAAAGATATACTATTAAAAAAAAAAGAAAAAAAAAGTACATTTTATTTTAGAAGTTACTTATATATGTATTGAAATTATTACTTCTCCTGGGCCTTTTATACAACTTATTCTGATTTCATGCAAGAAAAAGCTTACAATTATGTAAAAGGAAATAATTATACACACACACTCACATGCCTATTCAGTGTTAACAACCTAATTAAATATTTATTCCTATAGTAGATTTAGTTTTGCTTTTTAAGAGTAAGCATAAAGGTTACTATTCTGTGTAAGATCAGACTTCTATAATTTTCCAGTTCCTGGTATTTCTGTCTTTAGAAGATATGCAATTAACAGTCACTGTCTCCTAAATTTAGAAAATTTTAGAATTTTATTGTATTTATCAATTCTGTTACAAACTTTGTTTGGCTAAAAACTAATTAGATTTTTTGTCTGGATCTTGTATTTTGACTGGATGTCCAACTTATTGGCATGTTCTCAGCTATATAAATTGTGATGATTCTTTAACAGAATGGTCATAAGGGGCTGAAATATAGATCAACCCACTTTGCTTTCAATAACTAACTTTAGTTATGCTTTAAAATACTATTTTTCTAAAGGAAATACAGGGTAATGTGTCTTTGATTAGGTGCTGATCATGTGTCAAGTTCAAGACATGGTATGAAGTGAGCTTGTATATGCATTTCTATTTAGGCTAAGCCTATGCATAACAATTCACCAGTCCACAGCGTTTTATCCTATCTGTAAAATCAAAATATTAATAGTGTTATAAAATCTATGCAAAATTAGAATTATTCTAGTAGGAGATAAGAAAAACAAGAAGCTGAATATGTAGTCAAACTGAAAGCCCTTTAGTTTGTTTCCTCTGTCTTTCATACAAATGTTTTCTTGTTTTCAATAAGTTACAAGCATTGTCAAAGCTACAACAAAGGCTATTTATGTACTGCTTCCAACTTGGCAAGAGCTAGCAAGTACAGGAAGTTCCATAAACCCATGCCAGAAATAGTTCCAACAGAATTTCTAGACAGTGTTTTATTTAAAGATTTTCTATTTGTCTTAACAAGAGTAAAAGTATAGCAGATCATTAAAATTAACTTTCTATTATCAATAGCTTTATTCCTCCAGTATATCAGCATATCTAAGTTTATCATATCATTCTTAGCTGAAAAAAAAAAACACTCTTCCAGTCTACTTACAAATATTTTGCAGTAAGTGATACGTTTTCTTAAAGACATTCTCTATACAGTTTGTGTTATCACTACTTTTTCCTTATGCAAATGAAACCAGCCCTTACAGTGCCCCAGGAACCTAAGATGGTATAAGGGCTGGAAGGATTTATCTTTAACAACACTTGTTGGAGACAACCAGATTGCTGACACTGAAGAAATCAGAGCCAAAAGATCGATATTTTTGAGAAGTGAATCTGATTTCTAGAAATACAGTAGATAAGGCATACCTTTTCTTCCAGACTATCTCTGAGAAGCATTTGTGGTCTGTCACAAACGGCTTTCTGTGACTATTGACTATTCTTTTATAAAAAATGATGAAGAGTTATTTAGATATTTGTGCTTCACAAAATTGTTTCTGTTTCTTGACTAGAATGAATTATTTATCATAGAAGCCAGCAAGTAGCCAAAAAGATTTATTTAAAATTCGTTAGCATAAAAGTCCAACTTCATCTACATATTACCAACTCTTTGACATTCCCCAGGAAAGGGTAAGAAGCTGGTCACAGGCAAATTTAATTCTTCTGGCAGCTCTTTGCTGTCTTTGGGAGAAAAGCTATCATTCATGATGGGGCCAGAAGCAAACATGTCAGACAAGCAAAATGCCAGTGTCTTCCATTATGTGGCAGATGCACATCTCTTCAATGCACACAACTAGGTACGCCAGCTCAATGCTCATACTGGAATAGACATGGAACTGTGTGGAAAAGACAAAAGTTCGCTACCTTCAGGTGCACACATGAGCACCTCAGTGAGCTAAAAAAAGGAAGACTTTATATTTTACTAAATACTTCACCTCTTTCTTAGAGAAGCTGGTATTGTCTGTCTTATTGATACCTCCAAACAAACTTATAATTAAAATCAGTATTCAGTGTACATACTCAAAATTCTTAATTAGCAACTTAATTAGTATAAAAAGTAAACAGGGAAATGAAATTGCAACCTAAAGACAATAAGCATACCTTAAAACAATAAAGTTGATTCTTTAAAAGATTAACTTTGCACAAAGTCCTTCATTCAGCAAGAACACCTGCTAAAACTCGGATACGCTCTATGCTGAACAACAGAAAATCTAAATAGGGCCTAGAATTTTTTAAAAAGTAGTATTTTCTGAGAAAGTCAATACTTGGCCTGAAAACTGATCAGAAATGTTTTCATAAATTTTTTTTTTTGAGTGCAAAGCTGGTGTTACTGTAAACAGTCCAGACATTTTTCAGTTTAAGAGGAAATCGTTTAAAACTTGTGAAGTTACGCTCTTCAAATATAAGAACTGCTCTTCCCCCAAAGTTCAATTTAAATTCAAAAAGATAAAAAAGGTTGAAGCTAAAAAAAAATGCTTTCTAAATTCTTACAATATTTAAAATAATCCAATCAATTATTTTTGTCTCATTTATTAGGTAAGAAACTTTTTTTAGTATTTTTCACTTGTGATTCTAATTACATTTTTCCCCCAAGAAATGTCTTTTGGAATGGGTTCCCCACAGTGACTTTCAAAAGAAAAGAGGATCCCTGTACTTAACTGGTTTCTCATTAGAGTACCTTTTGCATTTTACACTGCCACACAGGATGAGTATGGCTTCTCCTTTGTTCTCTCACACCAGCTCATGGAAGACTGGGAAGGGAAGAATAGGTTTGTGGGACTATCTCAAGCAATTTGTTCAGCCAGTGGGTGGACCAGCAATGGCCATGACCTGTACTGCACTGAATATTTTCACCAGCTGGAGAAAAACATGTTGCCCCATGGATAAGCAAGGAATAAGGAACTTCCCTCTCAGACAGACAGGGAGCAGAGGAAGACTGGGCCATAAATTGCAATTCAGTAATACTCTTTTTTGATTTTTTAATATTCTGCTACTACAGCAGAACAACAAAGTCCTAATTTCTGCTAAGGATTAGGTCAAAAAGCCGAGTAAATTATCAAAACCAGAAATAATTTTGCTTATTAAATATTTACAGTTGGAAAAACATGAATTGAGAAAACATTATGAAAATATTTCTTAATATACAACTTCCAGTGAGAGAGAAGGATATGTCTGTCAGACAATCTGGTGTATTTTAACTAATTTTCTGTTCCAAAACATAAAATCATAGAATCATTTGAGTTGGAAAAGGCATTCTAAGATCATCAATTCTAATCATTGACCTAACATTGCCAAGTTCACCACTAAACCATGTCCCCAAGCAACACATCTACACATCTTTTAAATAACTCCGGGGATGATGACTCAACCACTTCCCCAGGCAGCCTGTTCCAATGCTTGACCACCCTTTTGATGAAGACATTTTTCTTAATATCCAATCTAAACCTCCACTGGCAGACCATGAGGCCACTTCCCTCGTCCCTGTCACTTGCTACCTAGGAGAAGAATTAACATCCACCTCACTGCAATCTCCTTTCAGAAATTTGTAGAAAGCAATAAGGTCTACTATGAGCCTCCTTTTCTCCAGGCAGAGCAAGCCTGTTTTTTGATAACCTTGCAGCTCCTCCTATATTCTAAAGATTTCAGAAAAAAACCAAAACATTAAGAGCACAGAAATTGAGTTTTGAACAATGATAAACTGCTGAATGTGGAAAGTATCACTTCAGTAGTCTTCTAACTTTTGTTCCTTTAATAAGGAAAAATAGAAACTGTTCCAAATATCCCTCATATTAATCCTCATGCTATGCACAGTGCTGGCAGCAAAGATTCTAGTTTAATCAAGCCAAACATTATTCATAAAATGGAAAAAAAATACTAAAATGATAAGTTGCCCTTCTGAACTTTTTTCTATGATATGTATTGCATGGACTACCTGCAGAGCTAGATCTCTGAATATGATGAGGATCAGAAGAGAATGCTTTGAGGTGAAGAACAAACTCGGTGCTGTCTGCTTCATTAGCATAGCCTAAGGAATCATTAAGATGCTTTGTTTTCTTACAGTCACAGGAATACCTTTAGCCAAGAACTCATAATATTAACACACACACACAAAAAAAGATGATTTGTATAAATTTTGTAGAAATGTGGGGGAAGTAAAGAGTCACTACTTGAATTACCATTAGTAGTTGTTTTCATTAATCTAATGAACATATGTTACTAGATGTATGGAACTACATTTCCTTCCCACTGAGAACTGAATTTCTTTCTGTTGATGACTAAAGAGGTAACTTACAAGTCAAATATTAATATTCAGATAGTTTTAGTATTGTTACTAACTTCTTTCAATGTTACTACAAACCAGATGGATCTAAGCATAAGATCCACTGAGCAATAAATCCAGCATGAAAACAGCTGGAATAGTAAGATCATAAGTACAATAATTTATGGGAAGATTTCTACTATATATTGTATTTAATTTTGTCTATACTGAAGTTATAAAAAGAAAGACTTGCCAGAATTCAACTTGTCAGAATAACTGGAAATACTTTGTTAGATTTGCAACTACTTCCAGCTGGAGGAGAAGGAAGAAATCATTCAGTGTGTTTTAGGATCTTTCTTTAGCAGAAAATGCAACCTCTCGTCTTTCATTGTGTGGTAAACGCGTATTCATCTTCTCATTCAAAACAGAGTAATTTCAGGTTAATATAATAAATGATGGCTCTATTATCTGTGAATAAACTTGGTATATCCACCTGTCAGAAATGCTAAAAGGAAGGAAATTTATGAAGTTCGGTTTATCAAATACAGATGTACTTCAGACAACCATCTATCCTCAGATGGTTTTCATGCAGTCTGTTATTTTAACATAATTTCACCCAGAGATTCATCAAACATCTGTTTTAATCACTCAGCTAAATTCGGTATTTCTTTTTTGTGACTTTCCGGCCATCATGACATTTCAGACACCCCTATCCCAGATGATCCCAGCACTCCCAGTGTGTTTCGCCATTTACATGTGCATGACAGAGATGAAGGTTATATTTACAGAACACTTTCTCACAGAATTTCTCTCCTTTTACCTCTAAAGCACCTTACTGACATTTATGTAAGTGTTAGAAAATTGGTAGTTTATGTCTTAAGAGTCCATTTTTCATTCAGTTTAATGACACAGTGGAATAATTTAACTATTTGTAATGAGTTCCTTTCATAAAGAAGCAACTGCCAAAACAGGCATGAACATGAATGGAAAAAATCATTAATTAGACAAAAAAAAGAATCACACAGGACTTAAAATCAATGTTCTTATTTTCTCTGCAGACCATCTGTAAAAGTGACAATTGAAAGATGCCATTATAAAGCACAGAGGGTTTATATTCAGCTCCTTGAGATTAAGGGCAAGTCAGTAAACATGCTGCTCCATAAAAGCCACCAAGTTCGAGTAAAGCATGGTTATTTTCAATTGGCATTTTAACCTTTTGTTAATTATTCATAGATGCATATTATTTTTAATTTCTTGAATATGATACAGTTGTTTCCTTGATTTTATATTAGTTTTAAACTTACATGTAAACTGAGATAATATAAATTAATAGAAATAATATCTGTTAAAAAGGGCTGTTAAAAATGTTACAAATGTTGAGACTATACATCAACATATTCCCATTACACCTTGTCAAGTTCCTTTAAGTTTACTATGTTTTGTCTTACAGATATGCCACAGCATGCAGATTCAGGCATTTAACTCAGCTGTATTCACCAGCCCAAGACAGTGGAAAGACAGGAGTTTCTCATTTCTTGCTTCATAGCAAGAATATATCATCAAGATTCCCAGTGTGTCTGCAGATAAGTACTTATCCTTTTTTTAAAAAGTGCTTGTTATGGTGTTATGCATTAACTGAGAAACTTTGAGTTTACTCAGGCACTGTATATGTATGCACTAAGATATTACATTTTTGTCCTGTTCAGAGGAGCAATTTAAGTATATGGAATATGTAAACTACTATGATGATGTCTGTAAGACTCTCTGTGGAAGCATGCTTTTATTTCCAGCAAAAAGTAGATGGACTGTGAAAAGAAATATTTGAATTACATAGCTACTGTATTTGCATTTTTTCCCTCCTAAAAGTCACTATCTGAAGAAAAATGAACCATGGAAAGAAAAGGTAACTCACAAGTGAAATTTAGTGTTAGCAGGTATGCAATTTAGCAACATTTTGTGTTCAGTGTTGAGTTTCATACAAGAAATTTGAAAAAGATGTTCATTAATCTTGTCTTTAGAGGTCAAAACTAAATCATTCTTCACGACAACTCAAGGTGAACCAATGGTGTAAATCAAAACCCACTGCGTATCAAGAGATATTTTCTATTTCAAGACTCAATTCTTCTGGTTCAGGTACTTTCCATAAAACTGACTGGACAAGTTAAAAGTACCACACGTTTATACAACAAAGCATTTTTCTGAATTAAGCCTACACATACAAAATAGTCAAAATTTAAAAAACAAATTACCTAAACATGTTTTCCTATGTCAAATGGGATTTTTTTAATTTACTCTATCTGTGATAAGCTGTTACCTTGTTACTCACTTCCCCTGACTTAATCCAAAGAGCCATGAAAATAAGACTGATCCAATTCAGTAGGCCTGCTTACTCCAATTTTTAGTGAGAAAAATGTTGAATTTCTTTCTGCCAGATTCTATCCCCCATACAATTCCTCTGCTTTTATTAGCAAGTGTTTTATCAGGATATACAGACTTCTTCTTTAATTCTGCAGGCAAGGGTGCCCTCTAAACATGTCACACATTTGCACAAGTGTAAGTGAACACATGCTGACTTTTCCAGTTAAATTAAAATGTTTGAAAACTTTATAAAAAACTACTAGAAGGAAAAACAAAAGTTTATATAAAAGACTGATGACTTTAATTTCTTGTTTTTAAGATCTCCCATATTTCAACTATTTGCAGTTTTGAAGATTCATGCTAATATTATTGCCCTTTCTCATCTAACTTGTCATGTTTGCCACTATCAGGTGAATAAAAACTCACACACTCAACATTTACCTCTACCTTCCTGAGCTGAGAGGATAGTTAAATGTCTGGTGTGTTTTGTACTGCTAACCATCCAAGTATGACTCATTTAATTTTTTTTAAAATTATCAGGAAAATGTTTGATTTTTGCACTGTTAGTGAATTATGCTTTATATGACTTTACATATACTTCATTCTCCATTCAGTCTTCCTATTCTTTTTTTTTCAGTTTTTTAAAGTTCTATGTGTCATTCAGAAAGAAGAGCAATTCTTGTCATTATTTTTCAGCATTTTTCTTCATTATTTTTGACAAATATGAGTTGATCTTCTTAGATTTTTGAAATGCAACCATTTCTATCAGATCAGGATGATAACAAAGATTGATAATGCTCTATGTAATAGGCCAGAGCATCACTGAAGGTCAATAACAAGCATTAGAAGAAACAATAATTTAAGGATATTATTATGCCAACCACATCACAATCACTTTCAGTTTCCTGTGTTAATATATAGGAAATATACCTTTTGAGAAATTTATTTTATTATCTTTGAATTTTGACAGTTTGTTTGCAATTATCATTCAAAATTACTCATTTGTAAGAGTGAAAATGTTACAGTGCTGTAATTATTGAGAGATGAATATAGAAGAGTAGTGTTTTGATATGTAAACATATCATTACTTACCTTCTCTGCCGATTGGGCCGTACCAAAAAAGATTGGAATAAAAGCTAACCAAATTATGCAGGTTGTGTACATAGTAAATCCAATGGGTTTTGCTTCGTTGAAGGTCTCTGGAACTCCTCTTGTTTTAATAGCATAAACAGTGCATGTGACCATCAAGAGAATACTATATCCAAGGGAACAAATAAGAGAAAGATCTGAAATGTCACATTTGAGAACTCCCCTGGCATTTTCAGGCTCAAGTGTCCTCTGCTCTCCATAGTCTACAATGGTATGCGGTGGATCAATAGCAAACCAGATGAAGACTCCAATAAGCTGAAAGGATATGAGGCTGAAGGTGATCACTAACTGGGAAGCTGGACTAATAAATTTAGGAGCTGTGACAGATTTTTTGCCTTGTTCAAATATTCTGTGAATCCTGTTTGTTTTCGTAAGCAAGGCAGCATAGCTGAAACACATGCCAAGTCCTAAAAAGATCCTTCGAAATGAGCAAACCACTGTATCTGGAGTTGCAATCATTAAAAAAGTAATGGAGTAACAGAGAAAAATCCCAGTCAGGAGCACATAACTGAGCTCACGCCCAGAGGCCCTGACAATCGGTGTGTCGTTATACCGGACAAATGTCACAATCACAAAGGTGGTGGCAATTATACCGAGAATAGCTATAAAGACAGGCACGATGGCCCAAGGAGAATGCCACTCCAGTTTGATGATAGGGATAAGCTGGCAATCTGTACGGTTGGCATTTGGTCTCTTATTAATGGGGCACAGTTCACAGTTGAATTCATCCACCTGGTAATGGTACCCCTCACAGCGTTCGCAGTGCCAGCAGCAGGGCACTCCCTTCACAGTTTTCTTTCTTTCCCCAGCTTTACAGGGCAGGCTGCAGACAGATGCTGGATGAGTGCGTTCTCTGTTAGCCCACTGCATGTCTTCTACCTGTGGGTATAAAAAATTAATGAGACTTC
Source organism: Formicarius rufipectus (assembly GCA_013399695.1). Lineage (NCBI taxonomy): Eukaryota > Metazoa > Chordata > Aves > Passeriformes > Formicariidae > Formicarius > Formicarius rufipectus. The sequence goes on along the minus strand of VXAU01005416.1, from coordinate 5,750 downwards.
TATTTTCCTTCATTTATAATATCCTAATCCTGGCCACAGGTTTCTCATAAATCACTTCATGCTGACAGCACAAATACAGTTTACCATAATAAGAAAGCTGTTTCTTTCCCTTGCGTTGGCTTTATAAAAGTGTTAAATGATTGTGTCCAATAAATCATTCATGCCACAAGCTTGATGAGTGTCGTTAGTTTCTATTTACCTCTTTATTGCTGACCAAATTGACATCTGTAAAGATATTTATTGACTCCAGGCTAGTTTAAAAGCAAAAAGCCCTGTATGCAGTTCTTTAAAAGTTAATCACACACAAATATAAATATCAGTAGTTCTCAACCATTTAATTACAAAATAAGACTATATGAGCTTCAGAGAAATTTCTAGTGCAGTAAAGAAATAGATTAAAATCTTCTTGCTCCAACTTTGGCAGAACAAAGCGTGACAGAAAAAAAGATTTGTGATACCACATCTTCCACAAATGTGGATATTTTATACTTTTCCACCTTCCAAGTCTTGAAATGCTTGAGTGTTTTGTGTACATTTTTAGAAGATTAAAATGACTAATAATGGTAAAAAATATGTCATGACTACTATTTTAGTTTTCCTGATATAAAATGTCCAGGAAGCCTTTTGCAACACAGAACCATGCAATCTTATTTTTGAAATCCCAGCTTTCTCCACAGCAGCACATTAATAAAATACATATTTTTTGTCATCTACTTATCTATTCTTCCTGCATGCCCTACAAACAAAATCTGAATATGAAACACGTGGATTCAAAGCATTTCCTACTTAAAATTATCACTGAGTTTGATTCCAGCTGTCCTTAGCCCACCCTTAGTAAAACTCTGTTCCAGAGAGGTCACACTGAGTGAACCAGAGCAGTGCAGGGAGCAACAAAACATTTGTAAGCCCCAGAGTCACTCAGCACTGCTCCCAGGCCCCACCTTTCATCCCTTTTTTCAAGTGGTGGGCTCATAAGGACAAAGGACTTTCCTTGTTCTTGCCTGTTAAGTACTTAGCACTTTTGTTTCATTTGGACGCCTTATAAGTGAAACAGCAGTAGCAAAACTTCAGACAGGAAAGTTTTCAGTTTCTTCCGGAGGAGGACAGAATGAGGACAGTTTATCAAAAGGGATAATTTTAACCTTTAAATTTTATTTTTTCCAGCCATTTTTAACAAATTTGAGAGTCAATCACAATGTACCACTGCTGGCCTTATTTGCCTTCCTCGGAGAGCCAGAGCACCAGTTACAGCACTGTGCAGGGTGAATGAAGCTGCAACAAGCAAGTAGGCTCTTTTTCTCTTCTGTGCCCCTTCACTGTAGGACCTCACTGTGGTTCTCCACCTGAAGGGACAAAAAAGGGACCACACAGCAAGAAGGAGACAAGAAATGCTCATGCAACCAGCTCTGTGAACCCTTGGGGTCACTCAGGGACTTAAAGGGAGTGGATCCATCCTGAATCCACAAAATTTAACCGGATTTTATACCAAGGACTGTGATGACTACAAAAAATACATCATCTATTGACTATGGAAAGGGAAGTCATTTAAGTAATTAGCTTCCTAAAAACCACAAAAATAACCCAGTTTTGTATGAAACAGTTTTGATAGAGCTCCAGCAGAGCACTTAACACACTAAGAAAATATTGACCTCTGTTACAATCTCCAGGTTTTAATCGCTGAAATTCACAACATCCACATAATCCCTACTGTTTAATCTACTACATGTGAGAGGAAACACATCATGAAGAAATCAGTATGACAGGAAAGACAGATTGGCTTTCATATTGTTGCTAGGAGAATAAATACAAAGCTTGTGATTAGTCACATACTGCAAAAATGGGGACAACAGTAGGCAATGGTCATTAATCCAGATCTGTGGATAAATTTGGGATGACTCAGAAAAGAACAGTACTACGTATTTGCACATATAGCACAAAACACAGAAGCACCAGGAGAACAGATAACACCTTATTCAGTATCAACTTAGAATGGCATGGACATAAAACATCTCATTTGGCAGAAAGCCTGACAGGATAAAGCTAAGGTGTCCAATTTTTAAATACATATGAACTAGCAGAGTGAGTTTATACAAGATCAGCATTTAATACCATGAGGCTACAGTGCTTCTTGTCTGACATTAAGCATCCAAAAGTCACATTTACTGTACTGTGAATCCATGGCTTAGATAAGTACAGAGAATTCCCTTTTTGTCTTTTGTAGCTGTTTATGATTTCACATCCTTTGGCTTGACAGTATTTTAATTGACTAAAAACAGGCTTCAAATCTTTTCCTAGTTGGCAAAACATTAGAGTGCCTTGGGTTATGTGCCCCATTGGCAACAACTGATAAAAAATTCCTATTTCTGAAGCTCACTGGTAAAGGCTCATGTTATGTTTTTCGTTCTGCTACATCTGATACATAAACTACAAAACATATAATATCCAGTATGGCAATGTAAAGTTATGGGTGGTCAAAAACTCACTCGATAAGGAATTTTGTTTTCCTAATAAATTCATTATTAATATAAGCACTACTAGCTGGTTAATAATAGAACACTTTGAACAAGAATGGTCTCCATAGAGCATAAAACATTCTAAATCAATTCAGAGAATGACCAGAATTAATGGCTAGGGCATGTGGATTTTACAAGGTATAAAAGCTATGTTTTATAATCTGTATTGTCTGGATGTGGTTTTTTGGCAAAACAATACATTTAGGATAACCTACAATGCTCAAAAAGCTCCTAACAAAAATGTTTTAAGTTTTTTATTTCATTTTCTATCTCAGAAGAAAGAGAAGGTATATTTCCAAGAAACACTGGCCAGTGTTTGAAATTGGTAAATCTCTTTAAGATACTTGCATGTCTGAGAAAATTCTGGTATTTTAGGATTTTAACTCTGTGTTTAACTCATGGGATTCTCCCATGAACACAACCATCTGATAATTCATTTTATAGCTACATTAACAAGTAATGTGGCACAGTAAGATCCATTCTACAGAGCAAAGGTGTTAACTCCAAGGGCTTGTGATTCACACTGGTCTGTATTTGAAATCTGAGTGTGCAGAAGAAGGTTTTTTTGACCTAATTTTGATGTGGTTCAGTGGACTGAACACTGGTAATGATTAACAAGGGATACACGTCCTTCTGGAAAGCATATATCATTTTCATTTCAGCCAAAAGCCATCCAGTTCGCATGGCCCAAGACACACAACACTGTGAGCAAGCATGCTAAGTGGAAATAATTGGTAGATTCATTTCAAAAACAGATGCTTGTTTGAAACCAAAATGTTAATGCATGTACACCCTCAGACTGCTACTTAGACAATACTGTAGTAGAGGCAGAGTATAAGTCAGGGGAAGATATACCTCAGAACGAACACTGTGTGTATCTATTACTCCTGAACAGGTCTGTTAAGGGTTTCTGTGTGTGCAGTAGTTAGTAACTGAAAAGTCATGTTGCTTCTGATCATCTGGTTTACTCCTAGTTATCCACAGCTTGCAACAATCTTTGGCTGTAATGTATTTTTGAGATATTATTTGCATAATATAATAAGTAAATCCAGTACAAGATGCAATTACAACAATGATCTTAGGGTTCTTTCTTCAGATACTGAATGTATCTATCCAAGGTTCTGCCTTCTCGAGCCCATGCAGGAAATTCAACCATGTTATTATTTTTCTCTATGTGTGTGTTAGTACTATTGATCCCACTTCTTCTCTGTGTTTAACTTTAGACAATAAATGACAATAGAAACTGTTAAAAAACAAGAAAGTGAAGGAGGATCATCTGGGGACATGGAACCAGGTACACTGTAAAATTTCCAGAGCTGCTGAAAACTGGAAATAATCAAACTTTAAAGGGACTTGCTGGATGCTCTGCGTCTTCTGAAAATTGTAATTTTTTATATAGACATAAACACTTATCAGTAGACCTTTCAAAAGTGACAAGGGGAACTTGTTCAATAGAGCTAATTAATTTAAGTGCTTTTTGTGCTTTTGAATATCCCACTATCCTTCCATTTGCAATTTTCACAATCTAAATACTTTGGAAAACCCGCCCATATCTGATGTGAAAGTTCAAATGTTACAAAATTAACCTCAAGGGAACTTAACTCTAGGCTCACATTTCTGAAGAGGATTNTTAGACATTGAAAAAGAATTAAGAAGTTCTGTGTTTCTTCAGCTCTTACTGATAAAAATATTTTGGTCTGCAGCACTCTTTATACTCCTCGGACTCTGCCAAGGTTGAGAGAGTCCCAGATTGTTAAGTAGCCTTGGGTAAATATGGTTACTAGAACACTTATTTTGTCACCTTCATTTTCATGTGTCACCTTCTAGCTGCTGCTCACTACAGTATGATGCATGATGAGGCAAAATTCATTGCTAAATGCATCTGAACTTATCTAGATCAACTGGATTAGGATAGCCTAGCTCCATATCTATTACTAATAATAGTTTCAACATTATTATTAATATTGAGTAGATTCTCTGAATTTGGAGATAGATCTGCAAGATTGATGTGCTATCATGAAATACCTCACATTTCCCTGAGATGTGGTTCCATTTTCTACTATTTCAATGCTTACCAGAGTGAAAATATCAGAAATAGTAGGACAACATCTCTAAGACACGTATTCATTTTCTATGAAATGCATCATCAGGCCAAAAGAGAATGGCTTCATTACTATTTCAATGGACATAAAAATCATCTCTACATGAGATATCTGCATGATGGAGCTGCAATTTGCTTTAATGTGCAGCACTAAGATTCACAGTTCACTAAACCATTAAAATACAGACAAAATGTCATTTTATATCAAAACCAAGTAAACACCTCTGCCTTTCATGAACATTACAAACACAATTCCCCCTAATATCTAATAATAAAGCTAAAAATTAATGATGGGCTAAAATAATATGAGATTTACATGACACAGTACGAGTGGCGCATTCACATTCCTGGCATCTATGTTCTTCCAGTAATCAAGCAATTCATTCATTTAGCAATGCCCTCAGCAATTGGAGGAAACTGATCAAAAATGCTGTTAAAGGGTCAAATATAATTTCTGATTCATGTGTCCAATTTATGTGTAGAAAACCACTCTGTTTTCCATTCTTAATTATCATGAAAAATCCCAACTCAGCAATGGACAAACAATGCAGAGACACTTGTATAGCCTTCAGAGAGTTTATTTCAGAGGAAATTGGGTGGGTAATATTTCAATGTTTCCTATTATGCTACATTATTATTTGTAGGCATTCTCATTTTTCAAATCTTATCTCAGAACCACATATTTATTAAAAATATTTAAAAATACGTGTTTAAGGATATTATTGTAACAAATGGTTATTATTGTAACAAATATGAGTTCAAGACAGAGGAAAGCAAGTTGCATTTGCGAGAGTTGTGAGAGCAAACAAGCAGTGTATTTTGTAGTCGGTTAGCCAAGAATTGGAAACAGCAAGACTCTAACATACAAATTCATATGACTTTTAATAGATATTCAGATTCTTAGTTATAAAAATTACAAAAAGCTGACATTTCACCTCCACCTATCATTAAGAGATTTTATTTCTGTCTCAATTTGCTGTAAGTATTTACCTTCTGACAAAAAGGTTAATCAAAGAAGCATAGCAAGTGGTGTATTAAGGCAATTTCATCTAATATTTTGCTTTTTTAGTTGTCTAATCTGTCCATTTTCATAGTAAAAATTAAAGTTTTTAATTTTTGTCTTTTTAATTAAAAAT
>VXAU01005415.1:160419-171090 GCA_013399695.1 Formicarius rufipectus | reverse complement strand
GTGCTGGGGACAGGAGCGGGAGGGACAGCGCTGAGAGGGGGGCTTTGGGGGTGCCCGGACAGCTCATAGGGTGTGCGGGGAGGGTTTGGGGTGCCCGGACATCGCAGAGGGGATGCAGGGAGGGGCGGGAGGAGGCAGCGGAGCCGCTCCGTGCCGAGGGACGGACACAGTGTGTGATATTCCCCCTCCATCACTCCGGGATGCTCCGAGCGGGCTCGGCTCTGCCGGGAGCTCCTCTGCGGCCACAGAAAGGGGAGTTCGCCGCTGTCTTAGCCAAGTCGCTCCTGCAAACACTGGGCTGTAAACCTGTGCATGGACACACTGGTTCTTGTCCAGGCTTTCGAGGGGCCAGTGCAGAGTCCCAGGGAATAGGTTCCTGCCACGCTGCCTGCAGCTCCTCTCCTGTCCCTGCAATAGCTGTCCATTGGCAGGGATGTGCAGTCGGAGCATCACGTCGGGCTACTCTGTCGCTGACAGCTGCTCGGTGGGGGAGATCCTGCAGTAAGAGGGAGAGGAGGGATTCTGTTCTCCAAGACCAGCCCTTGCTCGCTGCCCTGACCAGGCTCCCCAAGGTGCCCAGCCCTCCGGGCAGCTTGTGCAGAACAGGATGGGGCAGGAGCTTGGTGTGAGTTAATGTGAGAAAGCATCCTATCTCCAGCTCTAGCTCCCCTTCCACCTTCTACCCTCAACCCTGAGCGGAAAAGTGACAGCACAGCTACTTTTTTTTGCAAAAGTTCCCCTGAAGGTTCATCCTGTGGGCTTCGGCGTCCAAGGGAATTCAATCAGCATGGCAGAACTGGAGCTCCCAGGGTAGGCGCCACCACTGGTAGGCTCGTCCTTTTGGCAGAGAGTTTTGTCAAACCTGCAGTTGTTGGCTGAATAGCTATGAGGAGTATTACTTTTATTTCCTAAAGCCACAGAACTTACTTAGTGATGTTCTAGAGGAACGTTCTTTGCTGTACAGGCACTCCAAAAAAAGCTGTGGTTTGAGAGGATACCTTCTCTTGTCATGCAGGACAACTAATAATGTGTGCTGGGACATATGCAAAGTGCTAAATCATCTTCATAGCTGCAAGCTGTTGTCCCCTTCTTCAGCAAGAGAATATGAGTTCAGCAGGGAGGAGAAGAGGAAAGCCCAACAGAGGAGGAGGACGAGGGAGAGGAGGCAGTGGAAGAGGAGGAAGCAGTGGCCGTTCAAACAAGCCTCAACTTGGTGGAAATAGGAAAGGTTCAACCAAAATTTGGGATGATGGAGATGATTTTTGTCTCTTCGAGGAACCCAGGATAGAATCCAGGTATTTCTGTTAATTTGAGGGGGATTGGCAGAGAGGTGTCTGGGATACTTCAGAATGATTTGTGTACCTTGGGACACCTGGGATGAATATTGGGATATACAGACATTTGAGGGTGATTTTTTGACATCTTTGAATATAGAGAAGAGTGAAAGGGTAATGAAGTTGTTTCAGTATGAAGCAGTTTTTACATGTCTCTTTTGATTAACACTTTATACATTTTATAGGTAGGAAAGTGTTTTATTTTTTAAATATTAGAACCTCTGGTTTTCTTCTTTGATCATAAAGTAATTTTGGAATGCTTTTGGTCAGAAAACACTAATAAACACAGGATATTCATTGCCATGTATACAAAACAGAAGCTGGACCACAGAAAATAAATGGTTTAGAATTAGTTTAGTATCCTGTTCTGACCAGTCTAGCTTAGAAATATGTCAGAAATGTGTTGTCTTGTAGTTTGAGAACATCTTTGCCCAGCAAAGTGTTTAGTAAATCACTTTGAATTTGATAGGATACATACATGTGTGCATATATGTGTGTGTGCAGATACAGACACACAGATCCTTGTCATGTAGGAGTGAACCCAGTGGAATAATCCTCAGGTGATAGGCTTGCCTTATTTTGATTTGCCAATTTTGAATTACAGGGTTGGGCCTCAACACATCCCAATTCCATTGAGATCATTTGAGCCAGGCAAATGACTCATGGTTGTGTCCTGTTTTAATTTTTAGATCGAGTGCCTCTGCCAGAAGAGGAGGGCAAATGAAACAGAGACCTGAAGGAAAAATGCCTCTGCAGACCATACACATGACATCAGAGAATCAGAGAAGAGTGAAAGAACTTCTTCAAGAGCTTCAAGGCCAGGAGCTGGCTCCTGAATCAGAGTTAGTTTAAATCGAGGCACCACTTCCAGCTCTTCCAGATGAGCATGCTGTAACAGGCATACTGTTAGAAATGAAAACAGTGTTTTTTACCTTAACTTTCCATTTTATCTCAAATCCTACAGTTTTGAATCTGCTTCGTTTTCCTACAATATTAACTCTGGGAAAGGGGTAGCCAAATCTTCCATTTAAATGAAAGATTTAAAACTGCAGAGGTGGAGTTTTGTGTCTACTCAGTGGTATAATTTTGTTTCATTTTAATTTGATAACTCTTTTTATCAGTGTAGCAGGTGAAGATGATGAACCTGATTACCTTGATGATGAACAGTGCTGGTCAACAGAACAGGAACTTTCTGAAGTAATACCAAGGTTGTCTGCTGAGCCAACTGAGCACAGAATTGTAGAAAGTGAAGTGTCACCTTTTGCTGTGCACAAACTCTCCAGGTGATGCTCTTTAGTGAATAATTTGTATTCCAAAGTGGTAAATCACTAGTCTCAGTACTGAAAGCCTTCAGGGCTTGGACTTCCTCTTGACTCTGGGGAAGTTCTATGTGGAGAACTGACTTTGTATCGCCTATGAATTTAATCCTCAGCTAGGTGAATTTAAAATAATGATTTTATGGAAATAATTGCTCTAGCCTTTTCCGATGATGTTTTTAATCCTTTCTCCAAGACAATGAAACAGGTATTAGGAAAGCTCAGGGAGCATTGCTTTTATATGTATGTTTCTCAGAGGTAGGTAGTGTTTCAAAACCCGATGTTTTTCATCCATTTTGCTCAGACATGAGAGTATCTCTTAAATATTTTTGCTTTGTGTGAGAGTATTTTATATGTGACAGCTTTTTCTGAGGGGTTTAATTTATATAGTTCAGTGGGGAAATCCAGTCTTGTGACTGTTATATGCCGCGTTCTCGGGTATGAGATACTTGCCACATAAATTAAGTTGTTGTCTTATAAACCACAGACACCAAATTGCTGCCTGCCACTGTCTTTTAAAAGGGCATAAATATTTTGGTATGGGCTTTTTTTCCCCCTGATGGTAATAGTAGTATCTAATTCCATACATGCTTCCTTACTGTAAGCCAAATCAACGAAATCTGTGGTTGTTTTGCTTCATACGAGTCTCTCACTTGTTTCCATGTTGTCTCTGTTTTGGTGCAGGTATGGCTTTGACTGTGAGCGTTGTAGGACAGTACTGAGATCCTGCCATGGTAACATTGGGGCATCCTTGGAGTATTTGCTCTTGCAGTGCTTTACTGAAAGATACAGAGAGAAGATGCAGGTTCCTGCAGCAGCTGCTGAAACCAGTCAAGAAGAATGTTTAGAACAGAGACAAGAAGAAGCTTTTGCCCTCCAGTCTATCTATGGAGAAAAATTCGTAGAAAGAATTAAAAATCATGTTTGGACTTTTAATTTGGAATTGGAGTACCTAGCAAACAGACTCAACAAATCTAAACAAAAGGGTGGTTGTACTAAGGACACAACAAAACAGACTCCAAAGGAAATCTGTAAATTTTATCTCCAAGGAGGCTGCAGGTTTGGTTCAAAATGCAGATTTGCACATGAATTCCCTCCAAACCATCCACTAAAATCACCCAAGAACTCTGTAGATGATGCTCATCTCAGACATGGTGATGGTCCCATATATGAACTTGAAGTAAGATTTCCTGAAGACAACAAGTATCCACTTCAAGCACCTCTTGTGGCATTTTATTCCACTGATGAGAATCTGCCTCTTGCTTGTCGTTTACACATTGCTGAATTCCTTTTTGGAAAGGCCTTGGTAGCTGCAGAGTCTAATGAACCAGTGGTGTATACCTTAGTGACGTGCTTAGAAGATGAACATGAAATAAGTGAGTTACTTGGCAATACTCAGCACAAGTACAGTGTTCCTCCTGTGTCCCTGCTGGCTACACCTACTGTGAAGCTACAGATGGAGAGTACACCTGGTTCAAGTCAACTGTCGGAAGGTACACCAAAAATCTTCTGTGGTTTCTGGGCTAAGAACAGTCTTGGAAGGGAACGGGAAAGGTTGTTTGCAATAGTATGGTGCATCTGCTGCCCACTACTTCAGAAACTTTCTATTTTAAAGTACTGAAAATTACCAATGCCTCCTCAAAATTGACTTTATAAAGGTGGATTTAAGGCTAAGCAAATGCTGCAGCTGATTCTAGCTTGTTGAAGGCATCATCCCTCTTTATGTATGCAGGTGCAGTTAGGTTGATTTCACAGGGGCAGAATTGAGGCTGTCATTTATGGCAGGGTGACAGCAACTCTGTGGCTTAGATGACTTTCAAGCCCTCACTGTTTTATATAAGGCAAGCTTTCTTCAATGGAGTCTTCAAGAACAACTGTACCACACTTTAGAGCACTTAAATAGTGACAGCCTGTGGTTTTGCTACAGTTAAATATTCCATTTTTTTTTAACAACTCTGTGGAAAGACAGCTTTGTTCCAGAAATTGAAATCAAGAGATTCCAAATAAAAAGTCTTCCTTATGCTATAAAATATCTTGTTTAGATAAATGTAGACTTAAAACTTTCAAGGGCTGGCTGACAGTCTGATCAAATCCCACTTCAGCTGATGGGCAGTAGGCACTGAAGTGCCTGGTCTCAGCTTTGGTTTAAAAGTACTTGGCAGTAACTTAAAAATTAATTAAAACTACACTGTAAGATGTGAGCTGGTGCTACCATCAAAGTCTTGTGTCCTATAGAAAGTGGTTGTGTGGTGAATTGTTGAGCTGAGACACATGAAAAAGGTTCAAGAAGGCAAACCAGGTTACCATTCTGGTTCACTGTGTGGCCTCCCAGACTGTGGTGTTGACAGCACAGCTGGTGCAGGGGTGACCGCAAGTGGGATGGGGCTGGAGAAGCTGTGGTTTGTTTGATGAGGTGAGGGGAGGTTTTCTGGTAGTGTTGAATTAAGTGCTTGTCAAAAACAGTCCTGCAGGCCCTCAGGTCCAGTCTAACAAGGTTCTTTGTTGAGAATGCTGAAGGAGTGTGTCTTCTCTGCATTGCTGATGAGGTCCTGTTCTGTAATAAGAAGAATACTTATCTGCATGCTCTTTGTCTCAAGCCTCAACAGTGTCAGAGTCTCAGGAAGAAGGTGCAGTTGAAGAAGAGGAGGAGGAGCAGGAAGAAGAGCCTGAACAAGTTGTTGTGGAGAATGAGAGTTATGTGAACCTCAAGAAAAAGCTTTCCAAAAAGTATGACATGCAGGCAAAATCTCTGTATAATGAAAATGTTAAAATCTGCGCACAGTTTCGGCAGAGAAAGGTATAATGTGTAGAACATAGAATCTCTTTTCTTACTTACTTTAGAGAAACAAATAGTTAAGGCATAAGATGCTGTTTCAAATGGTTCTATTCCACTCCAGTGGTGTTCTTACTGCTGTACTATCTGGTTTTGTGCATTAGTCTTCTAGACACTTCCAGTCCATGCTGTGTGAAAGACAGAAGCTCCCTGCATGGCAAGAAAGAGAAAACATTCTGGACTTGCTGAAGAGCCACCAAGTTCTTGTTGTGAGTGGCATGACAGGGTAAGAGTGTGATTGCACATACAGACTTTGTGTATCAAAGTATACACAGAAGAATGTGAAATACATGTGAATGTCCATGTCCTGGAAAGGTTAGGGTGCTGGTGGTCGATGTGTGACCAGTGACAGCAGTCCTAGGTGACCTTCCTGTGGAGGATCACACTAATGGAGCAAAGCAAACTTCAAGTAGAAAGCAGTCATCTTTGTTTATGTGGGTGGGAGGTATTGGATTTGTGGGAATTTTATTTAATCCCTGATTTTGTTGTGCAGATGTGGGAAAACCACTCAGATTCCTCAGTTTATTTTGGATGCTTCACTGCAAGGATCTCCAAGCAGAGTTGCAAACATTATCTGCACTCAGCCTCGCAGGATCTCTGCCATTTCTGTGGCTGAACGTGTAGCCAAAGAAAGAACAGAAAGGATTGGGCACACTGTTGGATATCAGATCCGTCTAGAAAGCGTAAAGGTATCTGTGCTTTGCTTGTTGGTTTTCACTGAGTTCTGTTGAAACGTGCTTAGTGCTTTTCTGGTGTACAGAATCTCTCCCTATATCTGCCATGTATTGAGATGAGGAAGTTTGTATCTCCTGTATTTTACACTACATTATGAACCATATTCTATATTTTATTTCATCTCAAGTTCACTTTACAGAATGAGAGTGCAGTGCTATGTCTTGCGGTTTTGCTTTCTGGTAGGAGAGGTGACAAGGTGTGAGAGGAGTAATACTGTAGTTCTCAGGAAGGCTGCTGGCTGCTTGTCTGCCTGTTGCCATTTCCATTTGTCTCCCAAGTTGGAGACTGAAGGGTACAGCTACAGTCAGCCAGAAGAGGGTGGTTGAGTTCAAACTGTTGTCTTGGAAGTCAAGTTTTGTCTGCGTTGCAGCTGATTGCTTTTTCCAAAAAGTATGTGAAAAAAGAGATTCACTTAAACAATCAAATCTCTGTTCCTAGAAAGATTATCAGAAAACAATATCCACAGGAAAAATGGTTTAGATTTTTAGTAGTTAGCAATGTCCCTGGGTAAGAAGTAGGTGTTCTCAGTTTCAGTCAGGAAATTATAAACAATCAGCCCATCTCCAGGAGAGATTGCTTGTTCCCTTTCTGTCAAGCCTGGTACTCATCTGAAACCAAATGCTTTACAGAAACACACATTCTCTTTGCACTGTGTTGATTTGCCCAGAGTCAACTGAATGCTTTGTCTTATCCTTCAAGTCCTCAGCTACCAGACTCCTGTACTGCACTGCTGGTGTGCTGTTGAGAAGGCTGGAAGGAGATCTGACTTTGCAGGGAATCACACATGTTATTGTTGATGAAGTTCACGAAAGAACAGAAGAAAGGTAAATAATCTCTTAGCCTGTAAGCCAAATGAAGAAAGGAAAGATAAAGGTGACTAAGGTGCAAGTAACTGATCCTGTGGCAGTAATGTGGGATGGTGGAAGGAGTCTGATTTTAGGTTCTTGTGTTTGGGCAGTAGGAAGTTACACTGCACAGCTTGCAAGAAAGCAGATTTCTCGTAAATTGCCTTCAGTATATTGTCACATTGCAATGGTATTGAAAAGATGTTTTGGATGGGACTGGAGGGTTAATTAACTTTTTAAGCAGAGCTGTCTATTCCTTATACTTTCCTTGTTTCAGCTTTTATTGAGTACCATAATCCTTCACATGCTGCATGGGGAATTTTTTCTCCTGATGCAGGCTTCAGCAGAGCACCTGCAAGGGACAGCTGCTCATGTTTCCTTCATGTGTGTAGATTTTACTGGTTCTGGACAGCCCTGTCATGCTCTAGCCACATGCAGTTTTACCCCACTTACCTGCTGATAGCAGGCAAAAGATGATGTCTGCCAGTATCTCTGTAAATTAAGTGGCAAGGATCATTTCAGTGCAGTGGGTGTCCAGGTGTTGTCTGTGACCTGTTATTCTACAGCTCAAATGATACTCTAACCTCAAAAGAGAGCTTGTATCTCTCAAGGATTCTTCTTCCTTCTCATCTAAAATCACTTCAAGCCAGTCTTCCAGGCATGCCACAAAAGCTATAAATGTTTAGGGAAGGATACAGTGAGCAGGGAAGAGTGGGTAAGCTTGAATAACTCTTCCAGTGATGAAGAGTTCTTACATTGTCTATAATATATTTAATTCATAAAGCTTTTTGTTGTTTCAATGAATTTTCCAGGTAATCCTGAAATTCTAGCAAGGGACAACCAAAAAGAGTCAGATTGCAGGTTGCCTTCCATTCTGAGAAGCTCGTGCTTCTGTGATGGTATTGCAGTGCTATTGAAAACACTTGGAAGGTGGGCAGAATGGGGAGAAAAATAGAGACTCTGAAAGTTAACACTGAAGAAATGTACATGTCTTTTTGATTGTTTTCTTCAGTGACTTCTTGCTGCTGGTTTTGAAGGATATAATGGTTCAGAGGCCAGACCTGCGCATTATATTAATGAGTGCCACCCTGAATGCAGAGCTTTTTTCTCAATACTTTCACTCCTGTCCAATTATTAACATACCAGGTGAAAACCATTCATTTTATCTTGACACACTCATTGTTTTAGAGGTTTGTTTTCAATATTTCTCCTTGGAAAATGTTTCTCAGTTCAGGTGCAAGGGGTTAATTTGCAAAGTGGCAAGATGAGGATGTTATACAAGATGTATGGTTCCAAGGGCTTAGAAGGAAAGACTGATGAGATTTAGGAGAGAAAGGACCTTGGAAATGGAGACAGTTTTTTGTTGTCTGTATCCCAGCAGAGGAACATGACATGATTCCCTGGGCTGGTTTCACCATAGCTGAAGACTCTTCTGTATCCTTGTGAAAAAAGAATCAGGGAGAGGATCCAACTGGATGTGTACACATTTAGCCAAGTGTGCCTTTTAAATTTGTTATTCCATGGGCCATGACAGGAATGTAAATACTCATGGATGTGTTCCTTTAAGTGTATCAATACACATACAATAAGTGCATTGTGCGTGTTACCACAGAAACCTAGATTAAGTTGGGATGGAAGGGCCTTAAAGGGAAACCTAGATTGGTTTGGGATGGAAGGGGCCTTAAAGGTCATCTAGTTTTGCCCCCCTGCCATGAGCAGAGACACCCTTTCACTAGACTGGGTTGCTCCAAGCCCCATCCAACCTGGCCTTGAGCACTTCCAGGGATGACTCATTCACAGCTACTCTGGGCAACCTGTGCCAGTGTCTCACCAACCTCACAGTAAAGAATTTCATTCTAATATCAAACCTGAGCCTACTTTCTTACAGTTTAAAGCCATTACAGCTTGTTCTATCACTACATGCCTTTGTTAAAAGTCCCTCTCCAGCTCTCGTGGGCCCATTTTGTACTGAAAGGCCCCAGTAAGGTCACCCTGGAGACTTCTCCAGGATAAGCAATCCCAGTTCTCTCAGCCTTTCCTCACAGAAGAGGTGCTCCATCTCTCTAGTCCCCTTCATGACCTCCTCTGGACCCACTCCAGCAGGTCGGTGTCATCCCTGTGCTGAGGACCCCAGAGCTGGATGTGGAGCTCCAGATGGGGTCTCACAAGGGCAGAGCAGAGGGGCAGAATCAACTCCCTTGTCCTGCTGGCCATGCTGCTTTTGATGTCTCTGAGAATTCCACACTATGCTTGAAAGACCCCCACTGTTTGTCCTAGTCAGAAGTTGCGTTGAAGGGTGCAGTATAGATGAGAGCTGTGAAGCCAGTATATGTCATAATAACCTGTGTCAAATTATTACAATCTTTGGTCTTTTTCCTGTGTGTTGCGTGGCATATAGATGGATTTATTCTCCTGTTTCTGTTCAGGTCGAACATTTCCTGTGGACCAGTTTTTTCTGGAAGATGTCATTGCAATGACAAGGTATGAAATTCATACATTCTCAGATGCATTTGGCCTTTGAGGTTGCAGTAGTGACCTCGAGGCTGCAGTAGTCCTGTGCACATATTTAAAAAGTAAATGCTCTCAAATCTCCCCCATCCCCTGCAGTCTTGGAGCTCTACTAAAGCCCTGACTTTAAACCTTACTTTTTATACTGCACTGAGGTTTAGGATCTCATGCAAAACCAAGCTTTTGTGCATTAGAACACATTAGTACTCTAAAAGAGGTGAGTTTTGCTATGAATACTTTGCTGGTGCTTGTGCTTTACTGGTTTCAGAGGTGATTAGATATCAACAGGCAAAAGAAATTTGAATGTAGATTTAAGCACTGGATGTGAAAAATGTAGGATACCAATTTCTTGTAAGCCCTACCTTGCAACTCAGGTAGTAGATTCCTGTTGCCATTTATAGTTACTGGAGAGTCACAGCAGTTCAGATATTCCAGATAATAAATTGATCAACTGTTTTTAATTACTTGCAGTTTGTTGTTCTGTGCAACACTAAGCCCACTTAGCTGTCAAGATCAGGTTTGCAGTCCTAGTCTTTCACATCACAACTTTTAATAGACAAGCATCCCTGTGTAAAAGGGCACCTTGACCTTCATATTATCTACAGTTTTGAAATCTGCTTATATAAAGTTCCTCTCAGACTTAGAAATAAATATTTTTGATACCCTATCTCTGTAGTGAATAGAAGGAGACTGTTAGGCTTCTTTCCAGACCACCAAATGTTCTTCTGCTGTTCAGGTATGTTTTAGAGGACAGTAGTCCCTACAGGAGGAAGGCAAAGCAAGAAAGCAAACAGAATGGGAGGCACAAAAGAACTGCATTTGAAGAAGTAGAGGAGGATCTGAGACGGGCTGGCCTTCTGGAAGGCACAGACACCGTTGTCAGAGATTCAGACCCAGACCAGAAATTAACTCTGAAGCAGCTCCTTGCACGATATAAAGGTGAGATCCTTCTTTTATTTAATAAATTGGCACAGTAGCATTTGCCAGACAGCATGGTATGTTAGCATACAACACTCTAGGTTGAATGCTTATATATAATCCAGAGTTTTGTACTTGTGAGGTTCTAGATGAGAAGCTTCCTGCCAGTTAAAAAAAAAAAA
>VXAU01005415.1:146004-160412 GCA_013399695.1 Formicarius rufipectus | reverse complement strand
TGTAAAAAAAAAAAAAAAAACAAAAAAAAGACAAGCCATTGTTCTCCTAAACGAGAGCAAACTTCTTGGCTGAAACCAGTTCTTAGCATCTGAAAATGGACAAGTTTCAACTTTCCATGAACTGCCATCATGAAAATCCTCCTCATGCTTAGCCAAGTGTGAAGAGTTCTTCCTGAAGAGTTCTTCCCTGCACACCCTTGTGGTCAGCTCCGCAGTGGTACTGAGTGAGAGCCATTGCTTAAAATCTTCAGATTCCTACTAGACAGTTACCAAGGAAATTTCGGTGTCTTTTTGAGCTGATGTAAGAAACAATGGAAGGGAGAAGAGAGAGTTTGAGAAGGGAGTCCTGGAGGTATCTGTAAGTGGACATAAGAAGTGTTTTGGTTCCTCTTACCACTGGCATGTGTATGTCATTCTACTAGTAGATGAATCCTGGTCTAGGCTGTGCCTAGGATAGGTCTGAGCACCAGTAAGGCATGAGGAAGGAAAGGAAAAGATGACACATTGAGTCACTGTGGACTGTATGGTTTAAGCCAGGTGTTGTTCAAACTGATCTGTGACTGATTGTGCAGCCACACTGATTCAGTGCATCCATGGATGTTTTTTACATGAGATGGATTTACTGGACATTTTATTTCTTTTTCCCCAGGGGTTAATAGGGCAGTGTTGAGAACAATGTCTCTCATGGATTTGGACAAAGTTAATCTGGAATTAATTGAAGCCTTGCTGGAATGGATAGTTGCTGGCAGACATTCATACCCCCCAGGTAATTTCATTGTCCTCGAGACATAAGCGAAAGGAGGTTCTTGGAAGCTGTGCGTTTACAGACAGCCCAAAGCTAACGATTTGCATGCAGGATTTCTGTAGCTACTGACTAATTTTGAAAAAAAAAATAAAAAATTTCTAGTTGAGTAACAAAGGTCCTGATATACGTGGGATGGGAAAGGTAAGAGAAATGTCTACTTTGGAAAGTCTTTTGGGAGGGACAGTTACAGACTGTGTGCTTTTTTTTTTTGTACAATAATTGCAAAACAGAGGTAGAGTTTTGACTTAGACCTTCTGAACATTAATAAAATACCATGCTGTCCTTTCTGTTTATTGATTTATTTTTTTTTTATTTTTAATCTACATATTTAGGTGCAGTGTTGATATTTTTGCCTGGTCTAGCAGAAATCAAGATGCTTTATGAGCAGCTTCAGTCTAATGCTCTTTTTAATAACAGGCACAGCAAGAGGTAAGGCAGAAAAGCTCCAGAACTATCAGTCTTTACCCATAAATAGTTGTTTCCTGTACAAAACCTGCCTTTATCCAGGGATAAATAAAAGTTATTAAATGTGTGAGTTGACTCCTGTCAGGGTATTTCCTTTTGTACTATCTTATTGGCTTGCTCCTTATATTTTTTGCCCCTCACATCAGGAATCTTAGTTGTTGAAGTTCTTAGAGACCCTAGGGATGAGTGTTTTCTATTTTGTGCTCTGCATGATTCAGACTGTTGAACCTTCATCTCAGCGGATCTTTGCTGAGCTACCTTCAGTTGTGGTTGCATTTGACCTCAGATTGTTACAGGGAGAAGTAATTGTTTATCCTTGACTAAACATTTTTCACACAGATGTCTGTGGCAGTGTTAGCTGGACTGACTTCTCCAAGGCTGGCATTATAAATGGCAGATTTTAAACTCTTCAAAAGAGTCAGAATATTTGCTCAACTCTACAGAAGTGACAGGTCTCAGAATAAACTCCATGTTCCCTTAGAACATGTGTCATCGGTAGCATGGCCAGCAGGACCAGGGCAGTGATTGGCACTGGTGAGGCTGCACCTTGAATCCTGGGTTCAGTTTTGGGCCCCTCACTTGCAAGAAGGGCATTGAGGTCCTGGAGCATGTCCAGAGAACAACAACAGAGCTGGTGAGGGGTCTGGAGCACATCTCTGATGAGGGGCTTTTTAGCCTGGAGAAAAGGAGGCTCAAGGAAGACCTTATCACTCTCTACAGCTCCCTGAAAGGAGGTTGTAGCCAGGTAGGGGTCAGTCTCTTCTCCCAGATAACAAGTGACAGAGCAAGAGGAAACAGCTTGAAGTTGTGCCAGGGCAGGTTTAGATTGGAATAGTTGTTCATGGAAAGGGTGGTCAGGCATAGGAACAGGCCAGCCCAGGGAGTCCCCATCCCTAGATGTATTTAAAGACTGTGTAGATGAGGCACTGAGGGACATGGTTTAGTGGTGGACTCGGTAGTATACTTGTTGATCTTAAGGACCTTTTCCAACCTAAATGATTCTGTGATTCTGTTTCTTAAAGGTGCTATGGCAGAGAGGTTTGTGGGTTTATATTGCTTTGAATGGCTATGGGCAGTATCTAGTACCAGTGAGGCAATAGTGTGTGCATGCAGGCAGATTGTCTCCAGCCTTTTCCCT
Source organism: Formicarius rufipectus (assembly GCA_013399695.1). NCBI lineage: Eukaryota > Metazoa > Chordata > Aves > Passeriformes > Formicariidae > Formicarius > Formicarius rufipectus. The sequence goes on along the minus strand of VXAU01005415.1, from coordinate 158,004 downwards.
CTTAGGAACACAGGCACTGAGCGTGCTGTCATATTGTCCTTCCAGGTGTGTTGTTTATCCTCTTCATTCTTCGCTGTCCAGTGAAGAACAGCAGTCTGTGTTCCTCAGGCCTCCTGCAGGAGTTACCAAAATCATCATCTCTACAAACATTGCAGAAACATCTGTCACCATTGATGACGTGGTCTATGTGATTGATTCTGGAAAAATGAAAGAGAAAAGGTACTGGATTCATTCTTCTGGGTTTTGTGAGCTGGAAGACTGTTCCGTGCCTTGAACTGCATGCTTTGGTTTTCCAAAGAGCTGGGAAAAACTTGAAGGAAACTTGGTCTGCAGAAGACTGACTATGGTGGAGGAAGCCAGTCCAAGCTCAGATCCAAGTGCAAGGGTGGGAATTGTATCCATACAGAAGCTGGCAGCATATGCCTGTTTAACCTCTAGCCTGTTTCGCTCTGCACTCATGAACAGTCACTTTTTACAAGGGCAGGTTGTTAAAGGACAAGGGGCAATGACTTCAGACTGAAAGGAGGCAGGTTTAGATTGGACATTAGGAAGAAATTCTTTAGTGAGTCACTGGAACAAGTTTCCCAGAGAAGTTGTGGCTGCCCCGTTCCTGGAATTGTTCAAGTTCAGGTTGGCCAGGGCTCTGATCAACTTGGTCTAGTGGAAAGTGTCCCTCCATGTGGCAGGTGGGGTTGGAATTGGATGATCCTTAAGGTGCCTTCCAACCCAAACTGTTCTGTGCTTCTATGGGTATAACCCATTTCTTGCTCTCCTGCAGGTATGACCCAGACAAGGGAATGGAAAGTCTGGAAGACATATTTGTGTCCAAGGCCAATGCTCTGCAAAGGAAAGGGCGAGCAGGCCGTGTGGCCTCAGGTGTCTGCTTTCATCTTTTCAGTAGCCACCACTATAACCATCAGCTTGTAAAACAACAGTTACCAGAAATACAAAGAGTGCCCTTGGAGCAGCTTTGTCTAAGGTGAGCTGTTGTCCCTGTATCTGTTGAAAAAGTCATGTGCAGAATGTCCTTCCTTTGCTGCAAGGAGCATCTGGAATGGCATAATCAAGATGTTTTGACTACTTGGTGTTTTCTCACATCATGAAACCAAGAAACATGCTCTGGAGGTCTAAGGCTCTGCTGAGTGGTTGCTTTGATCCCACTATCCCACTTCCTCTACCTCCAGAGCCCCACTCTAATTGCACCCTCCACCAATTTTCCCTGTTTTTCACATTCCCTATCACTCACCTGATCCCAGGAAAAAAGTAGCATCTCTTAGATCTCTCATCAGCAGAGAAGACAGTTGCATTCCTGTTCCCCAGACTTACCAGATTTTGTGCCTTCCTGCTGTGAACTCCTGCAGTGTTTCTGTGCAGTCCAGTGCAGTCAAGCCACAAGCTGCATCAAGCACCACCATCATGCAGATGTTAAATGAAGAGGCCTCCCTATCCCTGCTGCATCACTGTGCACACGTTTTGTACTAAAAGGAAACAGAACAGCAAAAAGTGCATTTTTACAGTAAAAATTCAATGCTAAATAGAAATCAGTTCTTACAGACTCGATATTCCACATTGCTCCCTGACTTCAAATATATGTTCCAGGACCTCTTCTAGGGAGCACATTCGTCGAAGCCCATTTTCTTTTGTTTTTGTTTTGTTTTTGCAAAAGCTGGCGCTTTTTATCCCGTGCATGGAACTAAGCTGCTTTTTATTCTTTCCTTATTTTTTCTTTTTAATTCCCCCCTCCTCCCTCCTTAAGAATTAAGATCCTGGAGATGTTTTCTGCACAGAGTCTTCACTCTGTCTTATCACGACTAATCGAGCCCCCTAGAACCGAGTCTTTGCAAGCATCAAAGGTGCGACTACAGGACTTGGGAGCATTAACTCCAGATGAGAAGCTTACCCCTCTGGGATATCACTTGGCTTCTCTGCCTGTGGATGTCAGGATTGGGAAGCTGATGCTGTTTGGCACCATCTTCCGCTGCCTGGATCCTGCGCTGACCATCGCAGCCAGCCTGGCCTTTAAGTCACCTTTTGTAAGTGTCCTTAACCAAAGTGCTGTGTGTCTGTGTAGCAGCAAAACACTGTTGTAACTTGCAGCATTCTACACCTCAGTATTTTAATTCTTTTTAGGCTGTGTTGTTTGTACGTTAGTACAGTGCTTGTGAAAACAGTCTAGTTGTAAGCAGAAGTTCAAAACCATGTGGCACCAATAAGAATGGTATTTCTGTTATGAGGGCACTTTTTGAGTGTGTAACTTTTAACTAAGAAGTGCAGACCTTTTGTCTCAATTTGGTGTAAAAATGGAAAACTAGTGATAAGTTATGAAAATGGTGGAGTTGACATGTCTGAACTGGGAATGCGGAGTTCAGTTTGGATCTCAGTTGGATATCGGTGCTATCATCTTGACTTTTTGAGTGTCTCATAGTTTCTGTTGTCTATCCATGGAGTAAATTTGCTTTCTGACCTGTCAGCTGCTGTGAAAATTCCAAAGATCATGTACCATGTTGCTCTAGAGTGGCTCGTCTAAGTGGTGAGGGGAAGAAAATGCAGAATCTGTCACTGCCTGTCTAGGTGTCACCATGGGATAGAAGGGAAGAAGCAAACAAAAAGAAGCTGGAGTTTGCAGTAGGAAACAGTGACTACCTGGCTCTCCTCCAGGCCTATAAGGTGAGTTACAATTCAGTAGCCACTCTCAGGGTTTTGTGATGTGTTTGAAATTCAAGAAGTACTAAAGGTTTCTTCTCATCCTCTTAACCTAGGGATGGCGTTTAAGTATCAAAGAGGGCTCTCAAGCAAGCTACAACTACTGCAGGGAGAACTTTTTGTCAGGAAGAGTTCTTCAGGTATGTCAGTGTTTGTGGCCTTGCGTGGGGACTGGTTAAGAGACTGGCAGAGTCCTAGTGACAGAGATAAGTGAATGGGGCAGACTGGGTGTGGCAGCCATCACACAGCCCTTTTGTCTGTCTGTAGGAAATTGCCAGTCTGAAGCGGCAGTTTGCAGAGCTGCTTTCTGACATTGGATTTGTGAAGGAGGGATTAAGGGCCAGGGACATTGAGAAGAAGTGGTCCCAAGGAGACGATGGTGTGTTGGATGCCACAGGAGAAGAGGTAATTCACAGTGCACAAGAGAATGATGTTGCTTTTTATGTGGATGGTTTGAGAAAGCAGTACCTCTGGGGCCAGAGATCTCCTGGGGCTACATGGTGATCAGGGTGGTATGGGTTTGGTAGTTGTGGAATCTTACTGTGCATTGGGACAACTTGTGCTTGCTTTTTCTGGAGTGCAAGCTGCTTTGTAGCCACATGTCAGAGGACAATTCTGTTTGGCAATAACTGCATTACAATAGTGGTTACCAGTTTGCTGCATTGGTATCTGAGGGAACACAGCCCAGGTGTAGCCTAAGACCTCAGAAGCAGTGACTTCTCTGCAAAGCACAGTGAACCAGTTCCAGGAATTCAATCATTCCCAGAGCAGGCCTTTACTTTTATATATTTAACTGTAGAATACCTAATGAATGCATTGATTTCACAGGCAAATTCGAATGCGGAGAACATCAAGCTGATCTCAGCTATGTTGTGTGCTGCCCTGTATCCCAATGTTGTCCAGGTAAAAGAATGCTTTTTCATTTTTCCTTCTGCTCTCCACCTGTCCTGCTTTCAATGTGGGCTCATTGTGGCAGCCTTGAGCCTGGCTTAGGTTGCCAAAGCTTGCTGCTTATAGTGTTAGAGACAGGAAGCAGAGCCCCTGTTTGTACTGCTTGAAACCCCTGCTGTTCCTGCAGGCTGATTGTAGTGTCACACAGAAGCCAGCAGCAAATGTTAGAGAGCTCCTTTAAATAACAGCTTTTTAGAAGGCCGAGGTCACAAATGAACAGTCAGGGTTAGACAGCACTTGGAGCGTGGTGACTTCACATGGTACTACCACAGAATTTCTGGGTTTGAAAAATTTAGAACATAAAGGTAAAAATGTTTTCTGGTGCAGAAGATTTTCATAACTTTCTTGTCTTACCATACAGGTGAAAAAGCCAGAGGGTAAATACCAGAAGACCAGTACAGGAGCAGTCAAAATGCAACCAAAAGCAGAAGAGCTGAAGTTTGTTACCAAAAATGATGGTTATGTTCACATTCATCCTTCATCTGTGAATTACCAGGTCAGGATTCCTTTTTTCTGCAAAGCATGGTCTTTTTTTGTAGAAGAAATCATCTTTGCTTGAGTATTTAAGATTACAGTGAGGATCCCTACTGATGTATAAAATAAAAGATCTTAATGATTGAACAGTCCTGTGTTAGGATTGCAAATAATGTTGTGCACCTGGGTTGAGAGTGTCCTCTTGGACACACAGTTAGACTCCACCTCCGGAGTAGAACCAGGGATGCAGTAACTGCCCTGTTCATGTTTTCTTAAGCTTTGTCTGCAAAGCTGTGTACAAAAAAAGTTTCAGCTGCAAATGCTCCTCTGGCTTCTCCTCATTATTTATTAATTATTAGTAAATAATTCAGGGACATACTCTGGTTTGTTTCTTTGAGTTCTCAAATTCCAAAGTTAATTTCCTTTCCAGCGTAATAGCTAGATAAAAGCTCTTCTCTCTTTGCCACTTGTGGCAATACTTGTCTCATGAAGTCTTGTCTTCATGTTTGATAACTCGTTGCTTCTCCAGGATATAAATTACTTGCTTTAATAAAGTAGTTTTTTCAGTCATTAACCATGTCTTTGGGTTATCAAGGCTTTGAACTGTCATTTTTCCTGTGAAAGAGCATTAACAGATGCACATATGAAAATGTCCTTAGCATGAAGTGCAGAACCTTGAGGGAGTTCCTTGAGGAAACACTGGTGAATTAGCTGGTTTCTCCTGTGCTCTCTGCAAAGCTGCAAGGAGCAGAGGAAAACTGGCAAAGATACTGGCAGCTCTGCCGGGTCAGGGAGAGGCTGTTCATCACACAGGTGCACTTTAGGCACATTTGCTGCTCTTTGCAGCTGTAAGAAAGGCAGGCCCTGAGCAGGCAGGAAGAGATGCATCACTTTAATGAGGCTGTGGGGGGTGTGTGTGTGTGTTCCAGACCAGGCACTTTGAGAGCCCCTACCTGGTGTACCATGAGAAGATCAAGACGAGCCGTGTGTTCATCCGGGACTGCAGCATGGTGTCTGTGTACCCGCTGGTGCTGCTCGGGGGTGGGCAGGTGCACATGCAGCTGCACAAGGGAGAGTTTGTCATTTCCCTGGATGACGGATGGATACGCTTTGTGGCTGCCTCTCACCAGGTGAGGAAAAGAAGTGATAATCCTGTGAGTGCTGCGGGGCTGTGCTGGTGTTTAGAAAGCAGGAGATGCGTGTCCTGAGCCTCACACTTCCCTCTGTGCCTTACTGGATTTAGGTGGGTGAGCTGGTGAAGGAGCTGCGCTGTGAACTGGACCAGCTGCTGCAGGATAAAATCAAGAATCCCACCATGGATTTGTGCATGTGCCCCCGTGGATCTCGGATCATTGGGATGATTGTAAAGCTTGTCACCACGCAGTGACATCGGAACAGCTTTTTCTAAAGGCTCACCCTTTGTTACTGCCTGTACAGACCAAATAACATCAGTGTCCTGATATATTTATTGGTCCAAAACATAGTGTTGATCTCTGGAAGAACAAGCTGGCAGATGTACTGTTGACTGTTTTTTGTTGGTTTTTTTTTTTTTCCCTTTGTTTGCTTGGTTGTTGGAAGTGAGGTGGCTTACAGTACACTTTGGGATCTCCCAGGAGGAATAGAAACTCCAAGAAAGTGTTTTTTCGTGGGACCAAATCCTGGCTGCTACACAGGTGTTTCTTGGAATAGTAATGTCTGGAGGCAGCATGTGATATAGTAAGGTACTCCCAGGTTTGACCCAGACTTTACCCAAGGCAGTCACCTTTGGCTAACCAGACTTCATTTGCTTATGGTTCAACCTAAAGCCCTTATATAGAAGTGAGCACCTTTTGATTCACATCAAGCGGTTCTGAAATTTAGACTGTGTCCTCGTGAGGAGGCAGTAGTGGATCGCTGCAGGCTGTTATGGTCACTGGGTAAAACTGCAGGAGAGCTGTTCCAGCCCCTCCTGAACTGGGAAGAGGTAAAACAGCTGAGAAGCTGTAGTGCATTAAAAATGAATTCTTGGACAGATTGCATTGCAAATTAACCTGCTCACATATGTGGTAGGTTTCCTGCCACCCTGCACAGCTGGAACAAAGTCCCACTTTTGGAAACTTATATCCAAACTCATGCTCTGGGGAACAGATGGCTAACAGTGGAGCAAAATGCTGTAGTAATAATTATTTCTTCCCCTTGGCATTGCTGCAGCCAAGCTGCTCAGTGTACTTAGCAGCTGCAAATAATACTAAGTGCCTCAAGTGACAGGACTGGTCTGTCACCTGTAATAGTAAAACCAGAGTGAACGCTGTCTCCACCACCCACCCTACCCAGCAGTTATCTTCAGGCTGAGGATTTGTGAGCTGAGGGAGGAGGCAGTGTTGGGGGAGCAAGCTGCTGTTCTTAAAAAATGCACCTGAATGTTTGCAGAAGCAGTATGACACCAACACACCTGCACAAGGATGATGGGAATCAAAGACCAACACACCAGCTGAACTGCTGCTGTGGTTCAGCCCCAGCCGGCTAAGCAGGGTTGCTACTCCCCCATCCCACCTCCAGGACCTGGCAGGGGAGAGGAGGTGTGAGAAAATTCATGGGATGAGATACAGTTTAAAAGGTAAAGAAAAAACTGCACACAAAGCAAAGCAAGGTAAGGAATTTGTTCATCGCTTCCCATGGGCAGGCAGGTGTTCAGGCACAGAGTGCAATCATGCCTAACCATGACTTGGGAAGATAAGCACTATCACTCCAACCATCCTCCCCTGCCCTTCCTCCTTCTTCCCCCAGCTATGTATGGTGCCCTATTCCTTTGGTCAGCTGTCCCAGCTGTGTCCCCTCCCAGCTCCTTGTGCAACCCCAGCCTCCTCTTTAGAGGGCTGGCATGAGAAGCAGAAGCCCTGACTCCCTGAGTGCTGCTTTCCACATACTTTCCAGGTGGTATTTTTCCATATTCCAATGACTTCTTAACCACCAGGAACTGCTGTGTTTTGGAGGGAAACTACCCCTCAGAGCCCGTACAGCTCCCTAGTAGGGAGCATCCACACTGGTAAAGAGGACTTGTCAAACATTGAACATAGTGGCAAAATGGGCATGTCTGGGAAGGGAACAAAGCACAGAAGGGATTATTAGAATTTTAGTCTACAGGCTTACCTGTGGAGTCATCTTGCTTCAGAAGTTCAGAGGGAGAATAGAAAAAGACTACTCCCTTTGAAAGTGCTGTTGCATGAGTAATTTCACCAATGATGTTGCACACTGCATCAGGGTAGGGATCCAAATAAATGCTAAACTAGCTGTATTTAACCATGGCTTTGGGGTCAGCCTCCTTAATACTCTTGCCTCCATCTCCCTCTGCTGGACGAGTTACAGCTACATACTAAGTGTAGCATCACCAACCAGGGAAGTCACCCTTCCCTGAGCCCCAGTGCATTGAAATGCACAAAAGGACGAGGGGTAAGACAGGAAGAGTATTTGTAAGGTGTATATTATATATATAGGGGTTCATTATCATTCTTGTAATTCCTGGATATCTTCTAAAGCAATGCTTAAGATTGATCTAAATCCCTGGGACTGGGTGCCCATGCAAAGCTGCAGTGTCAACCCACTGCTGCCCAACTAGAAGCCCCCAGACAGACACTTCCTCCCAGGCTGGTAAAGCACAGCAATGGGGCAGAACATAGTGTAAGGGCAACTTTTAAATCAGAATTATCTAGCTCTCAGATTTCCTTACTATTCTGGTAATTGCTATTATATTATCTGCAAAGATAAATTGGAAAATACCTTGTACTTGTTTACCATACTTACATTAAATCACCCAGTCACCTATCCATGGCAAGAAGGGAACTATCCATATACAGCTGGCTGCAGTCTGGTTTCCTAAAGCAACCACCAATCAAGGGCAGCAGCATTGTACTTGGGTGCACTTTACTGGCAAAAATGTAACCAGGCAGATCAGGTCAGACAGGTGTAACACAAATTCTTGATTCCCCAAATATACGGCTACTTAAATACCACCTGCAGGTTCTGCTTATGACCTGTCACCTGTGAGAAAAACTTCAGATAATAACATCACTGGTCCTTTAATCAAGACAGACCAAGGAGCATTCACACATTCCCTGGGGTTTTTTGCCATCTGTTAATGTCCTTCACAGTCATTTAAAAGTGAAATCATTGAGCACAAGAGCACCCCCAGACAGGTTTTCCACTGAGGTCTGAAGACATGCAAGGAATGACACAGGGTACAACAGGTCACTGTAACACTCCAAACAGCAGGAATGACACCTGGTACTGATAACTTTTCACTCTTAACTGGTGCTCAGCAGGAATGAAGGCACACCTGCAGCACAGCCACTGCCCTACATCCCATCCACAAATGACTGTCACATCTTGCCTTCTGCTTTCCACCACAAGGAGCACAGGACTTGCTTCCCCTACCCAAATATTAACAGACACAGTAGGGTTGTCACAGTCTATTTCTTAGTTAGAAATGCACAGTTTATTTCAATGCACCGATAAAATAAAAAAAAAAAAGCTCAACATTTCCAGATCACAGAACATTAACATAACAAAACAGTATTGTATTAGTCTGCTAGTAAGAGTTTTAAAAGATGTTTTCATGCCACTTGCTAGTCAATAGAAACAGCCTTCTAGGACTAAGCCCTTACATCACAAAATCCCTTATAATGTAAACAAAATAAACTTTTTTTTCTTAAATTTGAATCCATTCTTTCAGGACTTTCATTCCTTCAAGGGCTTCCTGATGGTGAGTGACTGAAAGAGAAAGATTAAGAACAACTGTTATAGCAAAACCATGTGCATGCTACCTCAGGCTTCCTCTGCTCAGGAATCCCATCTCCATTTTCATTTAAAGTTCAAAAATGAGAGAAATGTTTTATTTTTATACATAAAAACTGCTTTAAGCTTGAGAGATCAGCTGTGAGACGTGAAGCCTGCTTAGAAATATCAATTCTGTGCATACTTCTCTGGTTATGTAAGAAAACTCACTTCATGGTGCAGAGCACAACTGGGCAGCTGTGCAACTGAGCCAGCAAGTCACCAGCAGGAATTTAATCCTACAACATATTCATGGGTTGCTCCACACCTTACACTACTCACTTCTTCCCCCAATTCTACATTTCTCAGGAACTTAGGGATACTTGGTTCTCATCTGCCCAGATGGGTACTCATCCCCATTCTGTTGTTCTTTAACATTTAATTAAAGTAGGTTCCCTTAGAATTGTTATCATGACATTTTGACTACCAGCAGCAGGCAATTCCCCATAACAATTCACCTTTTCATAGTTCACACATTTATATGAGTAAAAAAGCTAAGCTTTTATCCTTGCCCAAGTCAACTTCCATAGGAACAACTCCAACATTAGTGCTACTTAACCATAAGCCACACTCTTGTTTTTAAGATACACTTACCTTCTCTTTGGAGATGGAGATCTGGACTTTGAGCGACTGTTAAGAAAAAAAGAAAAAAGAGTCAGTGCGGGACACCTGGATACTCTCAGTAACCACTTCTCACCATCTAAAACCCGAGCTGTTTGATGTTGTTTAAACGCACTAGAAGACATCTCCATTAACACAGCTGATAGCAAGTGTACCCAGTTACTTTAAGCAAGAAGCTGCAGGTGAGAAGGAAAAATGCTGAAAGCTGGAGCCCTTGGGAAAAGTGCAACAGCTACAGAACATCTGGGAAGTCATCACAGTAACCCTGCAAAGCAGGAGCAGTGAATCAAGCAGAGTTAGTAAGAGGGAGAACTACAGACAGTTGAGAACAAAGGTAGGAAAAAAGATATGCCCCAAATCCTGTCAAAAATACTTTTTTGTCACAATGGTGACACAAAAACCTGTACATGCACAATCCTTAGTAAGACCTGTCAACTGTTCCACAGAAATCAGTGATTAAAAAATGAACATGAAAAAGGTTTTTGAAATCAGCTATTAAAAGAACAACAAAAAAAGCAGAAAACCCTCGTCCACATGCAAGTAGAATACTGGTTCAAACAGACTTGGAATAACGAGGGGAAAAAACCCAAACCACAAAAACAAAACAGAAAAAAAAAAAAAAAAAAAAAAAAAAAAAAAAAAAACCTGAGTGCTACTTGTATTTCAATGCTCACCTTTTAGCAGGTAAGCCAGATTTAGATCTACCATGAGACTCAGACCTACAACAGGAGAAAAATAAAGCTCAGCAAAGCAGCCAGTGGCATGCATATACAATGAAAGTTAGCTACAGCAAATTCATCCTACACAGCATCATGAATCAGAGAAGAGGAAGGCTCTGATGTTGCAGGTTTTCCTTATGACATTTCTGGAGAGCCCTTTACATCTTACTGCAGAGGCCTCACTTATCAGAAGACAGGAGTGCAAGCACATGAAGCTCCCCAGCAAAGCTTCAGCTACCACTTTCACAAAACAGAAGACCAGACTCACAGACTTTCTTCCTACCTGCAAGTATCCCTTCTATAAAGGGAATAATTTCAAGTGTCATCTTACAAAATACTATAGCAGCTCATTAAGAGCCTGGAATCAGCCACAAATAAACATGTGCTGAAGAGCTGATGCATTCTTCAGGTTGAGTTCCTAAAGCCTATTTTCTTTAATTACAATACAGCTTTTTCACCAATTATCCCAATGAAAAGAGCATTTCAGTTTTCTCTTCAATATCTGCCTATTCATGTGTCATTCCCAGTTCATCTTGTGAATTAAAATCTAATTCAAAGAGTTCAGTGACTTTCCTTACATATTTATCATGTAACTTTATCAACTCAAGTACTTGCTGCCATTTAGAAAATATGTCTTCCTGGAGTGTCAGAATTCAGGCATCTGCTATTACTCAACATCAGAACAACCAGTTCAATAGATATGAACAGAAAAGTAACAAGTTTTAATTATTCTATTTCTGATCAGAACTGTTTTTAAAGGCTAATCAAGATTCACCTTTATCTAGCCCAGAAATATTGTATGGACACTGTAAGTGTAACAAAATGTTACTTTCCACTGCTTTGAAACCTTCCAGGTTAGTGCCCAGCCACTGTCTTTCCCACTATAACCGGTAACTTTCACTAGACCAAAGTTAAGGCAATGGGGTTGCTCACAGCCACCCAAACCGGTACTTTGTAACAGAAGCATAACTTTTGCGGCTACAGAACATGAAGTAGCATACACCACCATCATTTTACTACATATATAAGCATGAACTAGTTTTCAAAAATTTGCTCAGAGACCTCAAATCATACATATGCTTTCTTACAACTATGTATACAAACACTGCATGTAATAGCCACAGACCAGAACAAACTCATGTTTATTAGAAGAAATCTGATCACTAGTCTGTGAAAAGGCATAAATTAAGGGCAAATATTGCTATGTTGCACAGTCCTTTAACTCCTACCAGCCAAATTCTCCTAGGAAGGCAGAAAAAAGCAACAAAATAACCACAATTAAACAAATCAGAACTATTACTGGTTTGAACTAAAATAAGTATCTCACCTGCTTCGCGGCCATACGACAGACCGGGAGCGTGAGCGTGACCTGGACCGAGATCTACAGAAAAAAAAACAGTGGAAGCTCTAATACTTCATGACTCATCCAGATGAGACAGATCAATTACTGTAAAAGTCACGCAATACGGAGAATTTTGTTGGACCGTAAGCTTTGCAGAAGTAACTTTAATTATTAGAAAGCTGCAGTACACTTTACTGCCAAAAAAACAGAAATCCTACTATCCTAGTTGACTTTGCCACAGATCAAGGTGGTACCTCTGGTACAATGTTAACAAAAGAATACTCAGAAACAACAGTTCCAAAATCATATACTTTATAAAATATATATAATAGTATATTAATAGATTAATGTTATATATTTTAATATATTGATGGTTTATAC
>VXAU01005415.1:103946-135325 GCA_013399695.1 Formicarius rufipectus | reverse complement strand
GCGGGCGGGCGCTGGTGGGGAGCGGAGCGGGGCGGAGGGAGGCGAGGCGAGGCCGCCGCCGCTGTCGCCGCCGCCATTTTGCGTCAGTGGCCGTTGGGGAGAGGGGGCGCGGCCGGGCGCGCCGCGCTCGCGGCGAAGGCGGGAAGGGGCCGCGCGGACAAGATGGCGGCGGGCGGGAGAAGGGAGGGGCGGGGGCCTAAGGCGGGCCCGGCGCTGACACTGCTTCGCTCCCTCAGAGACCAAGGGGTACGTGGGCAATCTGGGCACGGGCGCGGGCAAAGGCGAGCTGGAGAGAGCCTTCAGCTACTACGGCCCGCTGAGAACCGTGTGGATCGCGAGGAACCCGCCGGGGTTCGCCTTCGTGGAGTTCGAAGACCCCAGGGACGCTGAAGATGCCGTCCGTGGACTTGACGGGAAGTACGTGTGCGTTTCGGGTGTTTAGCGGGGCTGCTGCCGGTTTTAAGACCACAGCCAACATCGGGGGGTTCTCTCTCTAGTTCTCTTGCTTTTGTTAATTCTGAACTAACTTTTGTTAGTCGTAAAGCCGTAGCGTTTAACTTAGAGCCGTCGTGCACTGTGTTGCAGGGTAATATGCGGTTCCCGGGTTAGAGTGGAGGTGTCCACGGGGATGCCGCGCCGCTCCCGTTACGACAGGCCTCCTGCCCGGCGCCCCTTCGACCCCAACGACAGATGCTACGAGTGTGGCGAGAAAGGGCACTACGCCTACGACTGTCACCGCTACAGCCGCCGCCGGAGAAGCAGGTACGTGCGGGGCCGGGGCGGCCGCGTTGCTTCGCCAGTTTCACTGTTGTGTAGTTCTTCTTAGCAAAGAACAGAATGTTACTCCAGTTTTCTTTAAACTTTTAACGCTAGAATAAATGTATAGGTGTATATTACAATTTGTTGCTATTTCTATAAAATGTTACTATCTTAATAATCAACCTGGTCAAAACCTTTCAGGTTTCTTCGTTTGAGTCAGTCGCCTTGATTCAGAATGTCACGAGCCTTAAGATTTCATGCTGAGGCGCCTTGCAAATCCGACACTTAAGATCCTCCTAGACCTTGAGGTGATCAGCATAAGAGGCCAGATCCCCTCGAGCCATCTACACGTAGCTTCACCTTATTCTTTAAGGGCAGAAAATTTGAGACGGTGACCGCCGCCGTAACAGTAAATTTGGCTTTCAATTGGGGCCCCCCTCCGGTTTAGAAAGAGGAACACCAGATTGACCACATGCCCACCTAGAAAAATCTTCTTGCGTCAATCAAGCCTCACCCTGGCTCATTGGGCTGTCAGTTTGATCGTCGTTAGATTGAAGAGAACACCTAGATGCAGCGATCGGCTATAGATACTTCTAGATCGTCTAGATCTGCTAGACCTTGGGCCAAAGAGGGTCGACCTGCAAACTTGCAAGGTTTATTTTAAATACGCATTACAGTGTTTTCTGTTCTAATGTAATTCTGCAATGTAATTCAGCTTTTAACATTTTTCTAGGTAGTAAAAATGCTCAAGACGAGTAGGCCCAGAGAGTTTTTCCAACTGACAGATGCTAGTTCCTTAGTTGTCTGAAATAAGTTTTGACTTCAGCAGGGCCTCACATGCACTGGTTGCTGCAGCTGTTTGCTGATACCTGTTTTTCTCTAACCTACAACCAGGTCCCGGTCTAGATCCCGCTCGAGGTCCCGAGGAAGAAGGTATTCTCGGTCACGCAGTCGGAGCCGTGGCAGGAGGTGTGCTTCAGTTTGTCTCTTATTCCTATTTCCTTCTTGTGTTTAGAAATAGCTGAAGTTGTAAAACTCTTTAATTGATGTCTTTGCAGGTCCAGGTCAGTTTCCTATCGTAGGTCCCGGTCCGTTTCTCCTCGTAGGTCTAGGTCCGTGTCTCCCCGCCGGTCCAGATCAGGTTCCTTGAAGAGGTCAAGGTAATTAGTAGCAATTTTTAAAAGGCTGTGTGCTGTGTTTTTGTTAAGAATTTTTTATTTTAGTTTGGAGATTCCCAAAGGTTTTGAATAGCAGATTTCAAAGGGTATTTTTCTATAGAAGTCAGTATGCTTTTAAAAGTTTCTGATAACCCATGTTAAAATCACCAGCATGGTAATTCGATCAATTATGAGTCCTTACACAACAGGATGTCCCATGGTGTATTTCTAAGTCTAACATGTCTAATGATCATGTACGTTTTAAGTTCAATGTGCAGACATTGATTTATGTCGTGCTGTAGTTGTAATCACTTCTGGTTGAGTTGACTTCTTTTTCATTTGTCTTACTTTTTATTTCAGGTCTAGATCAAGATCGAGATCTAGATCCAGATCTGTTACGTGGCCCCGAAGCAGGTAAAATCTCTTCTGTGACTGCTGTGAATGTTTCTTAACATATAGTCTCTAGATTCTCTAACAACTGTTAATATTTTTAGAAAAGGCTCTGTTTTCTCTCCACTAATTTAGAGGTTTGTAGTTTTGAAAAGCATTACAGAAGACTGGTCGTGTTATTCTTTTGCATGCCAGTGATATCCAGGTCCCCATAGTCATGACAGGTACTGGTTTGATGGGGTTGCATTAACAACTAACATAGGAAACAAATTTAGAATTAATCTCAACAGTTTCTTTGTGCAGCACACACAAGATTGTGTGGATTTTTCTAATTATTTTTCAGAGAAACTAGGGTGCCCTTCTGGTGTTGTGTTAATGCACTGATGTTAGCAGCCAGACAAATCCTGAAAGGCTTACTTGTGCCCTGAGTGCTACAGCTGTAATTCCAGCTCTCTTAAATACCAGTGTCTTTCTGCAGGAGCTGATTTTGAGATAAACACTTGTCAAAGTTACTTTGTGCCAGTTAGTGTCTCATAAGAGTAATGATCAAATCTTAAAGGAACACAGGATGTCACCTGTTCTCTTAAATTCTAGTTTGTAGTTAGTAAATGCAGCTGGTGCTTCATGGGGCCTTGTCCAGGCAGTGTGGTTGACAGACTGTGCTCCACAAACTGTCAGGAGAGCAAGAGCAAATTGAAGTTCTGCTCTGTACATGGTGCTGATTATGCCCCAGCCCATCCATGTGCCTCCTGTCCTGGTTTGGTGGCTGCTTTTTCAAACAAGTAACACAATGCTCAACCATGAAGAAACACAGAAAAATAACGGGAAGCTTTTAGCTGAAAGGACCAACTGAAAAAGCCTAAAGCTAGAAGTGGCATTTTCCAAGAATGGAGTGGCAGTTTTATGCGAAAGGAGAGATGAAGACTGGTAGATGGCTTAAGTAAGAGCAGAAACTCACACTAGTAGTCCAGAAGCTAGTAAAAAGGGAAGGAAGTTCCCAAGGCAGTAGATTAGGTACACTGCTCTACTTGTTGAATCTTAATACCAGTTGTTTCAACATGACTTAATCATGGCTCATCACCGTTGATTGTCAGTGATGAGTATAAAACAGCTCCAGGCAGCAGACTCAAAGAGAAAAACATCTTGATTTTATCACCCTTGTTTTATCTTTTTTTTTCAGTACCAGGGTGGTTTTCTGCAGGGTAAAGGATGTCTTTAATGACATTTCTAGACTATTATGTAACGCCTTTCAGTGTAAGTAGAAATTAGGTGACTGAACCAGCAGAAACTACAGATGCACAGGTATGAAGAAGTGGTAAAATAATTGTGCTTAACTCCACTGAAGTCACTGCTCAACTTCACATGAGGCAGTTGAAAGATAGTTTCTCTAGAGAAGAGTCCAAGGAATGCATCACACCCAGAGACGGGCTCTGGATTGATGAGGAAGACAAATTGATTAAGTACTACATGATGTTTGTTGGTTTGACAGCATCACAATATACATCTGGAAGTTGTGGGAAGCCATGGATGTAGAATGTAGAACACTTCCTTTGAGGATCTAACAATTTTGGTTAGGCTTTCAGGCAATATCACTGTCCTTATGGTGCAGTAATCTTATCTCAAAGACTGGCATTTGAGACAGTTTTTTTCACAAGGATTAAGTTCATTTAAAAAAATATTTTGCATATGTAAGATGAACTTAATGGAGAAGATACTTGTAGGAACATGGTGTCTGCAGCCAGTTTAACTGTAGTTGTAGATGTCACTCGAGCCTAATAAAGCTTGCAAGTTTAGAGCATGGCTTTTTATTAGCTCTTTGAACACACTGGTCAGGATTTAACTTGTTTGTGTATTCCTGCCACCTGCAACAGCAAATGCTGTCATTAACCAGGAACCAAAGTGCAGAGCAACATGTGCAGCATCCATGTAAAACACTTTCTTCTGAAACTTAGCAGGCAAAGCCCTGGAAACTTGCAGGATGCTGTGTGTTCAACATGACAGTTCTCATGCACTGAGTGTGACTCCTGCTGTCTCAAATGTGGAAACATACAAGCTGTCACCTTCCTTGCTGAGCTGTGTTTTTTCTCCTTGCTGTAGGTCTCGGTCTCATGGCAGATCAAAATCTGGCTCGCCAGCTAAGAGGTAAACCTGCAGTAGTGTCTCAAATTCAGTGTTAGGTTTGCATGGTTAACAGAGCCTGGTCCTTTAGAAAAAAAGCTCTCCTAAGCATGGTTCCCCATCTAATCTGTTTGTGATATGACAGAGATTATAAAATATCCTCTTCTGCTCTGAGGAATATGTTCCTTACGTGTCCCTTTGTTTAATTCTTTGCAGTTTCCAGTAGTTCTAATTTTTTGTGCCTTTGTACTCAGTTCTGTTAAGTTTTTCTATCCATCAGAAAAAGGACGTGACCTTTGTTAATGCTGTTGATAAAATGATAGGAATCTGTGGTGATGTTGCTCTTCTCAAAGCCTCACCTCAGTACTACCGCTTGTTTTTCTATTGTCTGTTGAAGACGGTTGTTGAAAATTAATCTCCATGCTGCATGAGTCCCTGTCAGAGTAAAAGTTGATTTGAGAGGTTTGCCATTGGAAAGACCTGGCTAGATTCCCATAATAATTCCATTGCATTTTTTTAATATAAAAGTTTTGAATTTAAAAGTAATTGACCTTTAAGGTCCATTGATGATATTTTCTTTTGACAGTCGATCAAAGTCCCGATCACCATCTCCAAAGAGAAGGTATGTTGATCTCCCCACTAATAGCATAGACTGTAGAGCTGGCATTTTAGTACCTGCAGTGATCTCTGCTGAGTAGTTTGACTGCTGCTTGTAGGAAAGTACTGGAAAGGTATTTTGCTGAGCTCTCTTTGACAGAAATCATGTGATTGTGGCTTTGTATATGGTAATAAGTATATGTGGTAATAATGCCTCGGGGTACTGATCACATAGCAGTCTTAAGTCTTTTGTCTGCTCCTCTCTCTCTTCAGTTCACTAACAGTTTTATTGCACAGAGACTTGATGAGCTTAAAGCGCAGAATAAATGTGGCAATCAACTTTCAGTCTCATTAAAAGCTGCATGGAGGTTGGGGAAAGTGAACTGGAGTAACTTGGCACAGCAGTCAGGAGTGGAATATTGAGCCTGTTAGGTGGATTATTTTTCTCTATTCCAATAAGTCAGTAAATAGTTTTCTCTCTATGTGTCTGCATATATATATATAACACTTCACTCCCTAAATGAAATTCTTTAATAGCTTATTTTTACAATTTCAGCGTGAAACAATCAGAAGGGCATGAATAAGTGCTCACAAATGCCAAGTGATCACCACAGTAGGTTTTGACAAGCCGCTGTATGACAGCAGTGAAGAGGTATCCTACCTCTCTGAAGGTCACTATAAGGAATTAGATGGCCTCACAGTAATCACATTTAAACTACAAAAATAAAGTATTATCTCCAACCTATTAATTTTTGTTATTAGTGATTGGTTATTTTATTAAAAAAGTGCTTAAAGGGTGCCATAGGTATTCTACTGTTACTTTTTCCTGTATTTGTGAATCCCAAACGACTGCTGTGAAATGTTAATTGTGGATTCTTTTCCTTTCAGCCGTTCACCATCAGGAAGCCCACAAAGAAGTGCAAGTCCTGAAAGAATGGATTAAAGTTATGAAGTTAATCTTTTAGGAAGAAAGTTATTTTGCTTACATTATTATAAGGGATTTTGTGGTGTCTTTGTAAATGTAAGAATATAGATAGAAGAGTATATCAACTAAAATTTGGCATGATCTGGGTCGTCTGAGTTAGTTACACCAATAGACTAGCACAGGTCTCTTTTTATTGTATGAAATAACTTCCTGTGATATGAAAATGTGGGACTTTTTTATTGGCACATTGAAATAAAATGTGTATTTTTAACTAAAACTTCTCTGTAGTAACCCTGCTGCTTCCGTTAACATTTGGTTAATTTTAACTGTGTGCCATGTAATGTGGATGAAAAATGTAAAAAATGGGAACGGCTTAACATTGGTCACTGTCTTCTCAAGAGGGCCACTTTTCACATCTCCTGTTGAATAGTCTTTGGTGAAAGGATTGGTTCCTGCTTGCTCTGAAGTGGAATTTAAAATCCATCTGTGTTTGCAGACGGATAAAAATTGGCACGTGCCCTTTTCATTCCTTGGTTGTATTTAGTGGGCATTCATTTTACTCCCTGATCTGCTTATTTGAAAAGCTTATTCCCTGGTGTTTGACTAGTGATACCAGATGCCTGAAAATTCAAGGATAAACCATTCTCCAAGACACATCTTTTAAGCAAACAATATCTGCAGAAACCTCTAAGGGTAATAGAAATCATTAATAACCTGACAGTTGCTGCTGTCATGTGTTGCATTTTTTAGTTAGAAAACTTTGTAAAATATTTCAAGTCAGGTTTTCCTTTTTCGAGGGAAGACAATAAGGTCCTTTTCCTTGCTTTCTGAAGGACCTTCTGAAAATGTACGAGAGGTGAAAGAAAGCTGTTATCGGTACTGCAGCCCACTCAGACTCTCCCCCTTAAAGATTATCCCAGCTGCCCTCAGGAGTTCTAACCTGCTTCACAGAAACTAGTATGGCTTTAAAGTCTCCCTCTTTGGGGGATGGTTTTGTTAAGTTATGCTAATTTCTTACAGCAAATGTGCAACTTGCAGCACTAATTATTTGTATATAGGTGTGTCAAACTCTGTCCTCATTCTATATGAAAGAATTGTACAGTAAGGCACTTTGTTGATGCAGATCACAGCAAAAGACTGGAAACAATGTTAGACTGAACAAACACTGGTAAGCAGAGGGGAGAAAAGCAAACTTTTTTTGCTGGGATGAGATATCTAGCAGAACTAAAGGCCAGTTTCAGCAGTAAATAAGCACTGAAATGGAAAGCAAGCCCTGTTTCAGCTTCTAATGAAATGTATCATGACAGTTTGCTTCCAGTGTGTAAACTGCAGCAGAGCAGTTCAAATGGAAAAAAAGTTACAGGATGAACTTGGGTCATACCTTGGGTAACCTGTGGTTTTCAAGAACCAGGTTGAGTGTTAACATGGAGCTTTTGTGGTGTGTTAGTCAACAGTCCAGATTTTGAGTGTATTGCCCTGTTTCAGCATCGTCTGGCCCTTATGCCTGGTCCATGTCTGTGGTGCTGCCTGTGCCTGGATCCTCCCCTGGTGCCCACAGTGGGCGTTGGTGTTCTGGGTGTGATGATCAGTGTTCTGGCAGTACCCGTTACATTCCACTGTTGCCGCAAGTGGAGAGCAGTGCGTGGCACGAAATATTGCCCTGCAGTGATTTATCCCAAATGCCCAAAACCTGCGATACATGTTTGAAATGTTTACTGGTTCTATGTTGCCTGTCCGGTTTGTGGTGTGCCTGGTGAGAGGCAGACGTATGTCACCACTCTGGAATTTGATCACCTGTTCTGTACTCTTAAGGCAAACCTACTCCACAATAAACCTGCAGACTGACACCACAGCTATGCTGGTACCTGTTTTTCAGTAGCCAGAGACACTGTAGAAGACTGAGCAGCGGAGCTCAGGGGGTTCTGTAGAGGGCTGAGGCTCCTCTAAACCCAGTCGTAGCAGCAAGAACCTGAGCAAGGAGACAGGGCTGTGCTGGCAGGGATGGCCACTCTGAAGGACAGAGAGGGAGCAGTGGCAGAGCTGGCATCCGTGGTTCTGTGCAGCTGAGGTGTACAAAATTGAGGGTGGCTGTGGTGCCTCCCTCAGCTCATCATCCTTGGAGGCTCCAGCTCTCACCTGCGTTTGGTAGGATGTCACCACAAATTCCATACAGTGTGAGCAACTGGAAAAGATCCTCTGATGGGTGCAGCTACTGCTGCTGTGACCCTGGGCCCTGCACCTCTGGGCAGGGTGTGCACACCCCATGCAACCTGGCTCAGGGTGGAGGAGCAAGGGCATGTGCATCCAACAACTCTGGTGTGGTGGGCAAACCCCACTCATACCATGGTTCCCCTGGTTTGCAGCCCGACATTCCCTGCTACTGGGCTTTGCTCTGCAAGGGATACCAGCCCTCAGAAGTATGAACTGCAGCTGCATGGTGTGACTACTCCCTGTGCATATCTGTGGACTCCATGTAGGACAGGAGTGCTACTGTTGGTGTTGCGGCAGGACTGACTGACAGGTCTGCCACTTCTGTAAACCCCAGGGACAGGCACTTCCACTGGGGACAAGGGTATTCCTGCAGCTCTGCAGCCAAGGAAGCAAGCTGAAGTGCTGCAGGCCCTGGATGCAATCTGCCTCCAAGAGCCAGGGCTTATGCATGCCCCTCAGCAGCAGCAAGGAAGGAGAAGGTGGGAGTCAGACTGCAGTGCCTTGTACAGGGTGCCTGGCCCAAGAACTGTCTACCCGTTTCCCTGGGGAGAGGACTGTCAGCTCCTTAATGTGATGGTACTGCCAGCCCCCAGCTTTGTTTTACAAAACCTCAGAAACGTGGAGGTTTTCATCAGACAAGCCCCTGTTACAGAGTTTCTGAGATGATGTGTTTCATGTGGAAACAACATTAAGATGATGCTTTTCCTCCTGCAGGTGCATATTCAGGACTAAATGATGTGCCCACTTCATCAGCCAAGGCATAGCATGGAAGATGCTCTTGTGCAGCTCTTGCTGACTCCAAAATAGGAGATAAACCAGAGGATGCAGGGCAGCTGGCTGGGATAATCCCAGCACAGCACCCTCCACAAAGCTATTCTGCATGAACACTGTGCACCATGTACAGGTTCAAGTAGCCAGAGCAGCTCAGAGTACTTTGTTGGAAATAGCCAACGTAATGAACAACACAACTGTATCAGCTTTCCCACATGCTCTGCACAAGTATTACCAGATATTACCCTGCTGTAGCTGGGTCTGTGACATGCCATATCCCTAAACAAGATGTTTCCAGTGCATTTTTACTGTGAAGCAAAACCCAGTGCCCAGGGTGAGGCTGGACAGTGTGTGGGAGCTTTGCACAGACCAGATAGCAGCAGCAGAGGTGGTGACAGGAGTTAAAGCCAGCAGGAATCATGAGTGAAAACCACAGAGAAGGAAAAGTACTCCCAAATGGGATGCATCACCCAGGGTAGCTGGAAAGCTCTGTTCAGCACCTGGCAGGTTTTCTGGCTAAGCTGTTGGAGGCACTTACCCCCCTCACTGGTAGGAGTCAGCAGCCCCTCTCCTCAGGCAGTGTTGAACACGAGCCATGTGGTGTGGTTGTATTCCTCACCTGGCTGGAGCAGGATGTTGGGGAAGTGGGGCTGGGGAGAGGTAGCAGCACATCAGTGACTGTGAGTGAATTCCATGGGATCACAAAGGGTCAAAAAAGTATGGCTGCACCCCTTTGGCCTTCCCAGGGCATCATCCCAGAGCTCCCCCAGCCATTTCCAGCAGCAGTGTGTAACCACTCATCAACTTGCCAGCTGGCTGAGTGGGCGAGTCTTCCTGCTGGTTGAATTCAGGCCATGAGGAATAATTTATGAGGATGTGGCAAGGCCCCAGTGGGGTCTTCTACTCTAGACCCCTTGTTTTTGGGAAACAGGGTTGCATGGGGCCAGTCCCTGCTGCTCTGACTGACCCCTGCCTAAAGCCATGATATGCTGTGGCCTGTGCTTGCCTCTGTTCTGGTGTCTGCAAAGCATCTCCTTGACAAGCAGACTCTATAT
This sequence comes from Formicarius rufipectus, assembly GCA_013399695.1. Taxonomy (NCBI): domain Eukaryota; kingdom Metazoa; phylum Chordata; class Aves; order Passeriformes; family Formicariidae; genus Formicarius; species Formicarius rufipectus. The sequence goes on along the minus strand of VXAU01005415.1, from coordinate 125,342 downwards.
TTAATGCCCCAGGCACATGGAAGGTGGTGGGGACATGGTCCCCTGCCACAGCACCCACATAGCTCCTGTGGAGGGGACAGCTCACCTTGTTGACAGCATCAGGCCAGTTCTGGGTTTCCAGGCAGAAAGCCGAGTGCTTGGGGTATGTGATGCCACCTTTGCCCTTCAGAGAGCCATCAAGGTTGTTCCCGGTGTAAAATTGGATGCCAGGCTGGGTGGTGTGAACCTCCATGGTCCTACCAGTGGATGGGTGGCAAACCCTGGGGAGATGCCAGTGGAAGATGCCACAGGACTGGCTGAATGGACCCCCCAACACCTCCAGGGGTGGGGAACCCCTGCCAAGACCCCAGCCTACCTGGCTACAAGGTGTGGAGACTGCACCTGCTGCAGGCAAAAGTTGTGGTCAAAGCCATCCAAGTGAAACTTCTGCAAGTGCTTTCCCAGCTCCACAGGCTGCCGGAGATCAAATCCAGTGCCTTGCACTGCAGCCACCTCTCCTGAGCAAGGAGAACCGCAGCGTCAGCCACTCACCCACACACCAGCAAACCCCTGGGCAGGGCTAAGATCTGTTGGTTTGGCAAGCCAAGGGGTTTTAGCCATTAGTGATCCTTGTCTCACTGCAGTGTCCTGCTTCAAGCAAGCTTGCCCTGTAGCCTCTGTGACTTGGGCTGGGACATCACTTCTTCAGCACAGCCGGCAGCCCCTGGGGATGCTGCTGTTCTCGTCAGGGACAGAGCAAAGACAGGAAGCAAGAAAACACAAGGGAGCTTTGTATATGTAACTAAACAAGTTAATTAATACAACCCCAAAACTTCTTAGCTATTAATGTTTGTGTATGCATAGTATTTACATACATATACTGTCTATCTCTGTATAAATAAATGAATCCTCCCAGATTTCTGAATAAACATCTGTGAGATGGCCATGAAGGTGGTCCACCTGGGGGATGGTGAATATGGACTGTACAGTGGGACCAGTACCCTTCTGCCTCAGGGCACTTTTTCAGGAAAATGGTTCAAGAGCATAAACGCAACATTTTCTCTCATCTTTTTTAAGGCCTGCTGTGGGAATGCAGTCCTTAGATGAAGCAGCAAGAACAACAATAAGACATACCAGACACAGTGCAAAACAGTCACTCTAAAGCAAAGGTGAGGAGTTTGGCATGGGAGAGGGGAGAGAGGAAGGGAAGGAGAGGGCTGTTTTCCTATAGGTACATTTTTTCTACCCCTCTGTAAAAGGAGAAGTTTCCAAAGGTCAGCAGGCAGCTGACAGCATTGGGGATGGTGGCGTGGGGACGTCTCAGCCCCATTGCTGACCCCATGAGCTGTGCTCTGCTCACCGCAGCCACACATCCAGCTCATCCGTGGCTCTGCATCAGGTGTTCTCTGCAAACCTTGTCTGCACCTGACAAACAACACTTTTCTGTGGTTCCTGATCCTGTCTAAAAGGAACACATTTACTTAATTCAGTTGTAGGGTGGAAAAACACCTTGGAAAAAAATGAAACCATTCTGATTCAGTTACTTACATAAGATACAGCAGTCTTTAACAGTTGCACAAATCTTGTCTTCACTAAGACTACATACACATGAGGGAACTGCAAAAAGCAGGAGTAGCAAGCTGGCCACAATTAAGACATGAAACAGCTCCATGGCAAAAGCCTCTAGCACGGTGATGGTTTTGGTATGGCCTTAAGCTCTTCCTCTTTTTGTACACAGGCAGGACACACCAAGCTGAGCAAAAGCCACCTGAACCAGGGAATCCATTCCTCCAGGTGTCACAGGTAGCTTGTCCTCTGGATGAATATCACACATGCTTCTGACCCCATTTCCTGCCACTCCTGCCTGCACGCTCTAGGCAGACCCAGGTCTCCAGGTCTGGGGCTGGTGATGGACCCTGTTTCCAGCACTGACTCTGCTCACTCTTTGCCCATGGGTGAGGGCTCCACTGTGCCTGGGGTCCCCTGGGTGCTGCCGTGTCCTGTCAGGGCTAATTTTAGTTTGGCTATTATAGGGTTACACGGACAATGCTGCAGGTGGATGACAGGGAGTTTTGGGAAACAGCTTGAGTTGCTGCAGCTGGACATGATAACAGGAGGTTGTGATTAGAAAGGCATGAGAGAAGGTGTGGTTTTCCCTTAAAGAAGCATCCAATAATATGCTTAGGTTGCACCGTATGTATTAGCTCATTATATGCCATATAAGAATGTAATGTGTCAATCAATAAACCGATTCTTGCTTACCACTCATATTGAGAGTACAAGTCTCCCTGCACTGCAACAAATGGCTGCAACAGTGTCCCTTTGCCAGGCAGTGCTGCTTCTGACACCCAAAAACACTCCTCTGTAAAACCACTCCCACCACCTGCCACAAGCACCGCACTACCCACCGGTAGGGATCTTGGTGTTGTCCACAGGCAGGTAGGAATCTGCTTCAATAGATATCTTGTGGTCGTAGACATCCCGTGAGCCCTGCAGGAGGATAGGAAATGCTGGAATTCCTGCTGCAGCCCTTCTACAGTTCAAGCAGCCCTAAGTACACTTGGGAAGTGACTGTCCACAATGGTGCTACAGCTGATCTGGTAGTGCCTGGAGAACCTCCTGGCCATCACTCTGCCTTGACCCTGGGCACAAGACAAAAGTACTGGCACAGGCAAAACCTGCATGGGCCTTAAGAGTTGTAAATCTCACAGGGCTGAGACCGTCGGTCTGTACTTGTACCTCACCAAGCAGTAGCACCCTGTAGGCTGACTATCCAAAACATACTGCGTACTGAGCACTCAGCAGTGGGCAAAGAGGGAAGGAAACAAGAGAGGGAAATGCAGCCCATGCTCCTGGATCATTTCCTGCATTGCAGTGGGGTTGCACTCCATCTCCTCTTCCACAGCCTCAGGAATGCTGGCAGGGAGCCTGCTGGACTGGAAGGGCAGCAGGATCAAAGCCGAGCCCTCAGGTCACTATCTAATCTGAGGAACAATTTCATGCCCAAAGGTCTCCTGTTCCTCTGGAACATGCCTGAGTTGCACCCTGCAGGTGTTGATTTTATTTGTCCTCTGGGAATACAAGCAGTGAGTACACCAACAACTGCACAGCCATTATCAGCAGCAGAGCCCTTGCACAGAGAGGCTGGGTTGTCTCTCACTAACACTTGTAATGGTCTTTGTCTCATGTCCAAATGTGACTGCACTCTACTACCTATTGCTCTGCCCAGCAACATTTTATTTCTTAGATCCTTTTCCTCTTCAGTGATAGAGACTAAAACAGCACTGCAATTAAGTGTCCATTTGGTTGACAGGACCCAGTACAGTGTGTGACAACCCTCAGCACCCAGCTACTGCAACCTTGCCACTTTGCAGCTTTGACCATCTCAGATCCCCTTTTTATGGTATCTCTCCTTCCCATTTTGACATTGGTATTTCAGTGCTGACACTACAGCCCCCAATCTCAACTGCACCACTCATGCAAGTGTTCAGCACATGGTCTCAGAAGAGCCAACAGAATACAGCTAAGAAATCTCAGCCCCACCACTAGGGCACGCCAGCTCTGCACCTCCTCTGTAACCTTCCCAAGGGACCAGGAGAGCCTGAAACTCCCCAGTTACACACAAAAGGAGAGCTAACATTCATGGTGTCATGTCAGTATGTCCTTGGGTCAGGTCTGTGCAATTCAGTCCTGTCCCTGCATGCTGCCCACGATGCACAGAGACAACCCCCACTGCTGTACCCCAAAAAACATGCTGTGTCCCCAGACCAGCGTGTTGGTCCCAATGATCCAATTGGAAGCTCATGGATCATCCCATGGGTCCCCAGACTTTCCTCCCTTGTACAGTGTCTCTCCACAGGGTTCATCTCCCCATGCTGACCTGCCCTCCGAGGTTGAAGTACGCGTGGTTTGTCAGGCTGATGGGTGTTGTCTTGCTGGTCTGGGCTCGATAGTTGATGGAAAGCTGCCTGCCATTAAGGGTGTAGGTCACCCAGACTTTCAGATCTCCAGGGTACCCTTCTTCACCGTCGGGGCTGAGCCGGAAGAAGCAGACACCATCCGGGAGTACCTGGGGGCTCCAGAGAACCTGCAGGGAGCATGTTGTTAGTGGGACAGTAATGGGAAACATGGTGTCCTTCCCTCCTGCCCCCAGGCTGGGCTAAACCCAGGGGCAGAAGGCACTCAAGGGATGCTGCACTAAACAAAGGTTTTTTTTCATTTATCTTTCCTGCTATTACTCCTAGAAGAAAACAAAACAAAACAAAACAAACAAACAAACAAGCAAACAAAACAAAACAAAACAAAAAACCCCGAAAAAAAACCAAAACACTCACACAAAAAAAAAAAAAAAACCGAACAACAACAACAACAACAAAAGGAATCCAATCAATCTTTTTCTCCTTACGAAGAAATAAAGCTCAGACCCTCTTGTTGGGAAAAAAAGAAGAAAAAAAAAAAGAAAGAAAACATGCACTGGCCTGCTCTTGGTCAAACAGGACCAAGGATTTATTCCCCTTTCCATGGATCACCTGGTGTCCAACATCACTTCAACAAGTTGCCACCCTTCCCTTTGCTCAGTAGGCTCTGCCTTCTAGGACAATGTAAGTACATACTGGGACCTCCTTTTCATGGGTTGGCATTGTGTTAAATAATACCAGATATATTGCCAGACACATCCACAGGTCTCTCTCCAGAGAGTTGGCACCTCTCCCATTCTTGCCCCTGCCACAGAGCAGGGCTCTGCTTGGAGCCAAACATGGTCTTCCAGTGAGTAAAACAAGGCAGCACACCATACAGAGCTGCCCAGGCAGCCTGCTGGACCCTGTCCATGGGCCTGATGTTAAGGATGGATGTGTGGTAAGAGGTGAGGTGTCCAGGCTCTGAGGCTTTGCATCTACCTAAGAATAGTTACTGTCTAGCCAAAGAGGACAGATTCATGAACAGGGGCCAGATAACACTGAGATGATCCCTCTCATGTCCTGCACAGAGATCACAAACATGGAGCACTGTCAAAAGCCAGTATCTTCACCAAACATGATAACTGAGGATGCTAAATATACCAGGTTGCAGAGCAGGTCCTTCTGCACAAAGTGCAGTTCAACTGCACCTCCCACTGTTGCACGGATGCTGCGGTTTTAAATACGAGTTTCAATTTAAGTTCTTTGAAGAAAAAGCAAGTAAAGTCCAGGAAGCATACAGGTATCACTATTTTTTTAAGATACGAGGGTTACTTTCTAAAGTTCTCCAGTAGTGTGGTCATGTACTATTGCCATGTAAGCACAGCTGCAAGACACTCATCAAACAACGCACTGACCGCAGTGCTGAGATCTGCAAGATCAGGAAAAACTGTCAAGGTGGTCAAGATAATCACAGCCAAATGCTGGGGTGTCTTGTTTGTGTTAGGGCTGTCTCTGAGCAGTGATCATTTACTGGCTGAAGGAGGTCTTGAGCAGGTGCCCACGTGTGCCGCGTGGGCCGGAGGACGCAAAGCTCTGGCTGGGAGATGTCACTGCCTTGTTCCCACCAAGCTGGTGTGCCTTCAGCAAGCAAGGGGAAGAGGCAGGAGAAGAGAGGATGTTCTCCACCTGCAGAAGAGAATCTGGAAGCTCCAGGTGCAAAGGAGTGTATGTTTTCAGCTTCAGCTCATAGAGGCCAGTGTGTAGGAAGAAACCTTAAACTGGATTGTCCCCTTTGGGGTACAACAGCCAAGCTATCTCAGTAGTCCCTTTTTTTGAAGGCTGATGAGCAGCATTTCATCCCAACCTGATACCAGTTCACACTGCACTGCCTCAAAGTGATATTTTTCAAGACACTGACTTTTGTCCCATCAGTCTGGATGTCCTTTCATGAAATAAAACATTAACCCAGGAAAGCAGCTGCACCAGGACATTCACGTGTGTTCATCTGAGGAAATGGTGGATCAGACAAATACATTTGGTCTGAAAAAAACCAAGACTTCAGAAAAGCAGAGACTTTTGAGCCTGCTCTGCAATCAAACAGGGTTATCAGCAAGACTTTCAAGAGAGGAAATGTTCTGTTGCTCTTAATATCTGTAGTGCAGAGACACTATCTTACTTCAGCAGAAGCTCATGGAAAAGGTTGAGTGCCCTGGGGTCAGGGAAAGGTTATTTTATCTCAGGAGGTCACAGTGGCGGGGGCAGGGGGTTGCTGGAAAGAAGACACGGCCATCCTGGGTCCCGGGGCATTTTGCAGGCCTGATCTAGTTCCCCACTCCTGTGAGTCAGAGTGAGAGCCTGGGAGATGCTATCACCAGGCAGCACGGAAGGGGGCAATGCAATGACTGCACTGAACCTGCAGCACCACCCTCCTCTCCCTTTACTTGGGAGTGCTGTCACAAGCAAGCAGCAGTGGTACTTAGTTTCTGCAAATCCAGGTCCTTTGGACTCTGGGAGAAGCTATGGGCAGGTAACAGCCTTGAAACTGCAGGTTTCCCCAGGAAACTTTCTTTGGGCACTGGCACAACCACAGTATTCACTCTAGTGAGTACAGCTGGCACCTGGGGAGTCTCCACTGCACTTGAGGCTGGGTCCTCACTTCCGTGTCCCAACCAGGCTCTGCTGGAGCAGCACCTCGTCCAGGATAACCCTGTCAGAACTGGGCTCATGAGGCCTCAGGGCTGCAGGCACACAGAGGAAGCACAGCACCTCTCCACATGGCATCCAAGCATGATATCAGCAAGTCCTGCAAACTCGGGCAAAGACAAGCCAACCCAGCAGCTCACAAGATCTGTCTCACTTCCCCCATTTCTGCACTCACAGCACTTTCTGAGCTGATTCAACTCAGGAACCACCAGCAAACACTACAGGGTCGGGAGTGAAGACATCATACCCTCTTGACACAACCTCACAGGCCGTATGCTGGGATGATACGGGGACTGCCAGGTTGATATTCACCTTGTCAAATCCCCTGGCTCCTCCATGCAGGCTGTTGGGCCCATTGTTGAGGAACAGCTGATACTCCTTCCCATCCACAGCGAACTTCCCCTTCGCAATCCTGTTGGCAACACGGCCCACAACAGCACCAAAGAAGGGGTGCTTCCTTGTGTAACCTGTCCAGAAGAATAGCACATGGTTAAACAGAAGGACTGGGACAGGATGTGGTGTCTCTCTCCACTTTCCTCTAGGACTAAATAGGTGACTGAGGCCCAGTGTTTCACAGAACACACAGCTCACTAGTTGTGCACATCTCTGTTTAAAACAGCCTGATGGGATCTTGTATTCTTTGCAGATTTGCAGAAAAGGCCTCTTGCAAAGAGTGACTCAGAGCTGCCCCATCAGAGTGGCATGCTGCAAGCTGCAACCAGTGTCCCTGTTCCACATCCACCACTGAGGTCAGGACAGGCAGCAGGAACTGTATCTATTCAGCTGGAGGAGACCCTTAGAAACAGATCATGAAGTGTGGCAATAAACCAGTAAACGCTACTGAAATTGCTCAACTGCCTGATCGTGATTCTCTTATTTTTATTTATTTATTTATTTTTAAAGAAACAGATTTAGACCCACCTTCCAAAGTGTCAAATCCCAAGACAACATCTGAAAACTTCCCATCTCTGTCTTTAGTCTCCAGAGTGGTGATGATGCACCCTAAGGACAGGATCTCCACTTTCACGCTGTCCGACTGCAAGACGAACTTCTCCACCTCTTCGCCTCCCTCCTCCGGAGGCATCCGCCCGAACGCCTCTCTCCGCACCGCTGTCATCGCTGCCCAAAAACCCGGCCGCCGGCACCTCCGGGAAGGACGGCCGTGAGGAAGGAGCAATGGCCGTCGGGATCAGAGCACACGGAGCTCCAAAGGGCGCTCAGAGCTCCCTCCTGGCGGGGAGGAGTCGCACCGCGCCCGGCCGAGGGGAGTGCCGGGCACCCCGGGCTGGACCGCAGCGCAGCGGCCGCCGGGTGCGGACGGAACGAGGTGCCGAGGGTAGCGGGGAGGATACCGCGAGGATGCCGAGGGGATGCAGCAGGGATGCAGAGAGGATGCCGAGGGGATGACAAGGGGATCCAGCGAGGATGCGGCGCTCAGGCGGGCGCTGCCGGGCCGGGCAGCTCAGCCGCCAGTTCGTGAGTTCGGGGCACAGAGCATCGCCGCCACAGGCTGGTCTCCCCTACTTTCATCACACCGGCACGACTTTCATGGCCCTTGCAAAGCGTGGCATGACAAAATGCCATGTGTTCTCTCTCTTTGTGTCCCCCTCCCCACTTAGCCCCTCCATAAGTGGCACAAAGCAGAGCCACTGATGGAGCTGTAAATGCTCAGGGCATTTGTTGGCCAAGATGGTGTTATTGTCAAAGTGTGACCTGGACTCCATTTAAAACCATTGTCTTTTGCAATATTGACCTCTGCCTGTCTCAGGTCTTTGCAGGCAATTTCAATCTGCAGAGAAGACCCCAACAACATTTAAGTAATGTGTGTGCCTATTTTTGATCTCTCTTGGCAAGGCTCAGGTGCAAGACAAGAGAGCCTCAGGTCAATTTGATACAGTTGTATTTCTATGAGGGCCCATTTTCAGAATTTGTTCAAAAAACCAGTAGTTCCAAGAACTGCCACCAAAAAGCCTCAATCAATCAACCAGTGATTGTTACATATTCATTTCCAACACAGCCATCATCTTTTGACAAGACAAACTACAAATTCCAAGCCAACACAGAAACAAAACCTCCCACTCTGAACAAAGATGGTTTGGGGAACCCACACTTCTTTGTTAGCGATGGCCTCATAACAGCTGAATGGCTGTTCCTGTGTTTCCTTCCACACCTTTTCAACCAGTGCTCTCTATCAGAAAATGGCACTGCAAGTAAATGTGCTTTTTACTGCTCATCCATACCCACTCCCATGTGAGACAGGACAGGGAGCAGCACAAACCTCTGAGCAAGAAAGGTTCCTGGTGGATGGAAGAGAGGACAGCCTCATTTATAACTGATTCACGATGTGTTTTCCCACACAGAGAGTGCCCAGAAGCTCACTCCTTACCACCTTGGTTCGCTCAACACCTCTCTCTTAATGTGCTTCTCCACATACAGGAAGCATTTCTGCTCTGCAAAAGCTGAATTTCATTAGTTATGTGTTTTTTAAATACAACAGGGGATACCATTTTGATTTACTTCTCTGATTTGCAACAGAGAAAGGCTAGGTCCAGCTCTTTGATGTAATGGTCATGAACGTCCTCATTTTCTCACCTACCTTCAAAGATGCAAGACCACTCAAGCCCCAGTGACCTAAAAGGCTGGGCAGGTGCAAAACCAATATCACATACAAATCTATTTGCTGATTTTCAAACCAGCAGATAAATTAGAAAAAAAAACACAGCTTGCACAAGCCTGAACCTTTCAGGAAACAGTAAGAAGCAATGCCAGCTTCATATTTTGAGCAAGATATTCCAAGAGTCCTGCTTTGTGACCTTGATGATTTCTCATGGTTCACTTTCATATGCATCCTGCCCATCAGCCTCTGGAGGAGGTGAAAGAGGAAAAGAATCAGGGTACAAGTGAGTCATGTTCAACATCTCACCACACTGGATTTTGGTTTTGATCATTCCTATGTTTAAGAAGCCATTTGTTTTGGGCCTTGTTTACTTGTATTTTTCTGTTCTTTCTTCCCAGAAGAAAACTGCAGTTCTGAGCCTGAGCACACCTGGCATTGTCAGAAGGGCACTTCCACAGCCAGTGAGTGTTCAAAAGAGCTCTCTGAGGCTTGGGTTTCACTTCTCTGCCTTGCTGCTCTACACGAGCAGCTGGGCAGTGCCCTAGCTCTCTACTCTGTATCTCCTCTCCCTCTCACTGAAAAAGGCACTGCAGTAGCCTTTTCCAACCCAAAAGGCAAAATGTTTGTTAGAAAAGAGGATTTACCTGCTCTACTGCAGCCAGTGACACTCCAGGTACAGCATGAAAACAGATTATGTGCTGCCCAGAAGCCTGGTCCCACTGGTCCCAGCTCCCATGAACCAGGCAAGATATTCCTGTTTAGTAACAAAGGCAAGCTGGGAAGTCAACCTGTGAGTGAGTGGTCCTGTCTTTCCCCCACCAATGAGCTAGTAGAAAGGCACACTATGAAAAAGAACTGTTTTGTTGTGGGTTTTTTTGAGTGACCTATAAAATACACAGTCAACTACTACCAGAAAATAAACTCATTATGAGAAAAATCACAGAGGAGAATTTATTTCCCTGGGATCAGTAGTTTGGAAATTCCAGGTGCTTACAGGGCAATTACCATTTTGCAAGACAGAAGCGAGTCCTTAGATTTTATATATGTTTGAGTTATTTTCCTATGAATACTTTATTTTTGTGCTTTCTTTTGGATGTTTTTCTTTAATCCAAATTAAAGTGACTTTGCTTAAAAGGCTACAGTCAACCAAAACACTGTCATGCAGAACTTGCTATGACAAGATCCCTTTTTATTTGGTTGTAAGGCACTTTGTAAAAAATTACATCACTGCATTTCCTTCCTTAATTTTGTCTTTATGTTAAATCCAACTGTGATTTTCAGTTTATTCTGGGCCCAGAGCAAGACTTTAGGACTCAACTGAATAAAAAACAAATTTAAAAGGCAGTTCAGATTTGGGAAGGGACATGTTGTGCTCCCTGATAGAATCCAACTCAGTTCTGAGTTACCCAGATCCATAATCTTCGTTTTCATCAGAGCTGCCCTGTGAAGTGGAGCAGGAGTGTGATGTTAATGCTATTCACCATCCCTGACACAGGTGATATGTGTGTGTGTTCTGTGGGGAAACTTCAGACACTACTCCTAGGCCACATTGCTTGGACCAGATCTCTTGTTTTGGGGATCTAAACCGATTGTCTGGGGACCATGAAGTGGTGCAGCTTTGCAGGCAGACACCAGAAACCAACAAGCTGTCATTACACCAGTGGCATTTTGATTTGAAGGTGACAGAGACACTCCAAATGCTGTAATACTTAAACAATGGCCAGTGATTACAGTTTGCTGTTGCTCAAGAAGCTTCCTTATTCAGTAATAGCAACAGTGATGTACCCAGTACTGCAGCTGGAGATGGGGTCTGTGGGGGTTGGTTGCTGCACAGACACAGAAAGGAACACCAGACATGACTTCTTACACCCTCCAGCATTGCAAGGCTGTAATTAAATCCCTTTTCCCCGACAAACTCTGTATAAGCCCTGGGGGATGAGCTGGCACTTGAAGCTTGCAGGGGCTTTGCATCAGCACACAGAACAAAAGGGGAGATGTTTCCCCACCATTTTATGGTCTGTTTATTGAACGTATCTTTGGCTCTGCTGGGTACTTGCTGGCACACAGGTTTAAGATGGAGCCTGCACTTTTTTTGCTTCATCTCTTCAGGGGCAAATATACTGAGCCATTGATTGGGATATTTTGGGATCATGGCATGGTACAATTGCTTGCTGTTATTCTGGCAGTCATTTCTCAGAAGCTGGTTACACACGTTTCATAAAGCTCTTCAAAAAACAGAGCTCCCTGAGAACATTTTGCATAGCACGTTTCTGATGTGCCTTTGTGCGGGAGTTGTTTGTGTCTCGGTAGCAGCCAAAGAGGCATTCGGATGTGCTGGTTGCTATAGTAATTACTTTCCTTGGGAACGAAAATAATAGCTTACAGCTCCTGCAGCTCGCTGTTGTGTAGACTGCCTTGAACCAGAGACACTTCCATTTTGTTTTGGAGGGGGTTGGGAACTGTAATGTATGCTGAGATACAGACTTTCCTTTCTATGCTAATTTCTCTACAGCCAATTTTGAATTTAACCTTTGTAGAGGATGTGCTACAGGTCCTCAGGTTAAAAAATAAAAGCAGCTTATGAAACAGTAGGACAGCTTTGCAGCTGTGGTTTCTGATGGGGCAAAGACTCGGAGTTGCTTTCCATTTCCGTTACTGAAAGTTGTCAGGAAAGTGACTGAGGCTCATGCTGAGGCTGATCTGCAGTGCTGAGGACCTACAAAAGCAGTAGGTGGTGGGCTCAGAGGAGTTTCAAAAATGCCTAAGCAAGTTAAGCAGGAACGTGACAAGTAGGACAGCCTTGCTTCATTCAATTTTTTTGCACTGGTGAAGTAACTACTGTATGGACCTGCATCTCTGGAGGGGGCTCTGCATGGTCATGGAGGAGGCACTGAACGGGAAGGTTTGGGGCTTTGTAAGTTGCTTTGGACTCCCAGACTGATAAAACAGGGATTCCTGTGCAGTTCACAGCCAGGTGGGCTTGGCAAAAGCAAAAGCATGCCAAAGCATGGCAGTTGTGCATCTGCCAAGGAAGTAGAAGAAGTAAGGGAAGGACAAGTGGCACAAGAAATTATAAGCCTGATACACCCTTCTGCATCATGAAGCAGCTGAAGGTCAACTGCAGACCACACTCATGACTCACAAGGGTTGACCTACACAAGGGTCCCAGCAACAGCAACAAGTACCCATTTGGTTTTGCAGTCAGAGGACAGCAAAAGGAGAGTCGGATATAAAAAGGGGCTCAGAGAAGGGAACAGGAGGAGCTAGGATGAAAGGACAGAGAAAACAAATAAGGAAGGCATTTTGCCTCATGGTGTTGTCCTAGAAAATTAGCTCTCAGATGTAGTAGCAACTAGCAGGGAGATGCCAAGGGGAGATTAGAGCATCATCTACTAAAGGCTGCAAGTGCAAAACAGTTCCTGTTTGAGCAACAGCAACATAGAGAATTGCAGGGAGGTAGGGTGTTTGGGGAAACCACAGTGCAAAACTGGGCCTTCATGTGTGAGGGGGATGTGCTTGGCTTGCAGGCAGCAGGTGATAAGAACTTACTTCACACATGTAGATGTGCAGATCCATCCCCCCACTCCCCAGTTCAGGCACAGCATACACACAGGTTTTGTGTCTACAAAGCCTGACTGCTGAACTGCAGCGCTCTACCAACAGAACTAAATCAGCAGGGAGTTTTATGAGCATCCCCATTCTCCCCAGGCAGTGCTGGATAAAGCCCCCTTTGGCATGCCCAATGTTTCTATATGAAGCTTCTGTTCACCACACTGGTACAGCTAAAGACAGGTGACATTTTCTTATGGAGGAATAGCCCTGGAAAGCCAAGGGTGATGCTGTCATTGCAGTGAATAGTAAACCAGGACTGCTCTGATGCTCTGGATCCCTGTGGAAGCAGGGAGAGCCTATGGATGATGGGCATGGGGGTGCTCAGCCTGCCTTGCCTGCACGTCCCTCCGACCTGGGACAGGCTTGTTGTGCCCTGCCTTCTGCTCACACCAGACTGGTTGGAAGTCAAGAGGATGCGGTTTTGGTGTTCCCAAGCACATGTAGCCAAGATTACTTATGTAACACCTCTAAGGACAGTGCTTAAAGATCATAGAAATCCCAGGGTAAGACAGGATGATGGACTTTGATGCACTCATGGAAATCCTTGGAAAAAATTATACAGGAAATCTGGAAATGCTTCATTGCAAGGCTTCAACTATGAGAACAAATAGTTTGCTCTATATTAAACTTGTGGGGATGTTTTTCAGGTTTTTTTTTGGTTGGTTTTTTTGTTTGTTTTGTTTGTTTGTTTGTTTGTTTTGGGGTGTTGTTTTTGTTTTTGTTTTGGGTTTTTTAGGTTTTGTTTTTTAGAATTTACTATGGCCTTTTTAAAAAGCTCTTGGGCTAAGTCTTCTGCTTTTGTGTAAGAAAATTTGGCTGCATTTTTAGTCCTGGTGGATTGTGGCATACCAAAAACTTCAACTGCCCCTGAATCCCATCAGTAAAAACAGTATCTAAGTTATGAAATCCTAAATGCAAAGATGTTTTAAGAAACAAAAAAGTAAATAAAAGATAAAATTTCACAATCAGTCCAGGGCACTACTTGATTCTATGGATTATCCTCTGCCTTTGAAACCCCTGTATTCAGGGTGGCCAACACCTGCTGTTTTAACTAAGTAACAAAATTTGTTTCTTTACCCACAATGGAGTCAGGTGTGGGAGAATCTTGGCTTTCCTTGAACAGGAAACCTGCAGTTATTATGGGGACTTTAAATCATGATCAAAACCACGATTCAAGCATGAGATACAGTCTCAAGTTACCACAAGGTGAACAAAATAATCCAGACTGATTTAACCACAAAAATATGACTTCTGATTTTTAAACTGTGGTTTAGGTGGGGAGCAGGAAAGGGGTAATTCGTGACTTCACATCTAGGATTGGCAGTACTGGTCTAAAGAATGATTAATTAAGGTATTTCTGGACCATTAGATTTTTCTTTGGGTTAATTTTGTATTTGATTGTGTTATAAATTATTTGATATTTGACATTTGTAAAGAGCTGCTAATGACTCAGAACATCCACTTGTTATATTAAAAGCAAAAGCTGCAGCTACAATAAAAATTTCGGGAGGCTGCAAAAACCTTTCTCTGCTGGAAAAATAGTTTGTGCTAGATAAGTCTTTTTGCTGCCATAATAATGATTTCTTCTCAACAGCAACTCTTCTCCAGCAAAGACATCTGAAGATGAGAAAAAACCTCAAAAGTTTGCTCTCACATGTCATTAAAATTACTTTTTTTAAAATCACTGTATGGTAGGTAGCCTGTCTAAATGTATGGCAACAGCTGGACAATGCAGAGATGCTCCTGTGAAGTGTGAAAGGCTGACGGGTGTCACCCAAGAGAGCATGTCAATGCCACCCTAAAGACACGGTTCATCAAGTGCAACTTCCCAGTCAAGTCAGGAGCTCCAAAGGGGTAACAAAGATGCTCCACAGACCTTATCTGTATAAACAACATTTCCTCAGGCAGGGAGGTTGTGCCAGACAAATGAATAGTCATGGAGTAGCTCAGGTGTTGAATTGTATTGCAATTGCATAAGAGAAAGCTGACTGCACATAGATACCTACCACGAATTCACTGAGTCTGATTCCTCCACCCCCACACAAGTGCTGTCATCTGTGGCTGCCAGCAGCAGCAGTCATATCATTGTCATAGGTTTAGATGCTGTCAATTAGGGCAAAGTGCAAGTGAGAATTACTTAATTTAAATTAATCTTTCCTCTTTATGAAGCAATACTTGGTGAACTCACCCCCTTTGTTACAGTCAAAATCCTTGTGCGAGTGTCACACCCAGGGAGTCCATGAAGATGGCAAAAGTAATGCTACAGGGAAGTCACAAGGGTTTTACATCAAAGTTATAGGAGCTAGCTACGTGAAATGGTACAAAATGTTTTGTACAGACATAGCCAGCAGAGCCTTCTTTGGAATGGGCAAAAATAGGTGTATATAACATTTTAATGACAATCAATAAAACTAATCCTCGTGTACCACATACAGCACAAGGACATTAGTAAGCAGAACTGCTTTGGTCTTACAAAGTACTTGTGCTGTGTAATGTGCATTAAACCACTCTGGGAGCCCAAGCAAAGACATATATAAGGGATTGGTTTGTGCTTTGGGGTGGTAGCATCTCCAGCCCCCACAAGGGTGGAGGAAACCTCTGTGCTGCACCCAGTCTCACCCTGTAGACATTCTTGCCTACCAGTCAGATCAAAATCCATCACCAGTTTGCATTCTTGACACGGCAAGCAAAGCAGTCCAGTGGCACTGCTCCATCCTGAATGGAAAGAGATGAAGGACATCAAGGTTAGAAGTAGAATACAGGAACTCATAGGAAAGCACCTGGCTCTCAGACATCCTCTCACTTAGATTCCAAACCTTATGCTCAAGTTACGTTTTCACCATCAAAGAGCAAAATGAAAACCATGTAACATCAATTAAGTTACTATTTTAGCAAATCATATCCTTTCTGGTAGCTCTGGTGGTTCTTCTTCACAGGTGCTTACAAAGTGGTGATTCTGAGAAGCAACCCCTGCTTCACAAATTCAGCACTGATCATTTTCAGGAATTATTGCCTCATATAAATGCAGAATTGTGACCAACCCATTCTTCATTTGGGGATGCAACACTCAGAACAAAAATATGCTTCCAAGATCTGTGCCTTTAAAGTGGCACAGTTGTTTTAAAACAGAGAGGACAGTCTTGGTATCTGGATACCGCTTTCCCCACAGATGGCAGGTAGTAAGCAAAGGTCAGAGCTGGCTAAGGGCATAATTTGTGTCCGTGGCACAGGAAAGCTTTTGGCCTCTTCAACAGGATAGGATGCCCCAGTATTATTTTGTGAGACAGCCCTGAGAGTATTACACTGACAGGTAAGCCATGCCCTCTTACCTTTGCAGGCCATGTTGATCAGCCCTCTTTTCTCTCTGCACACTCCAATGTCCTGCTCACTCCTCATCATTTTCTGAGCCAGGCAGGACAGGGAAGTTGACTGGCTTTCTTTCAGAGCACTTGATTACTTACAGGGCACAATCAATGTGTTCAGCACATTCATTTGTAGCTGGAGCCATCCATGTCTTCTGGACAATTTAGCAACCTGCCAGCAAAAGGAAGACATTTTGGACCTGCAGTTATTTAATGTTACAGCCCCAAAGAAGCACAGCCATCCCTGGATGGGGATGTGAAAATGCCATTCCAGTTTCTTGAACAAATGGTGTCTAGTGCTTATGCAGAAAAAAGTGATCTGAATCAGAGAGAGGAAGTGCTGACTAAACAGATTCATTACACTGTCTATCCAATGCTGGTAACCAAACAAACCAGAGAGGTAAAAAACCATCACCCACACTGGGGCCCCATACCCGGTTAAGAGCTGTGACACTTGGACTTTTATCTTCACTTTGGCTGCACCAGTGCAAACAAATGTAGTGGCTCTTGTCTGCTGGTGTATCTCTGTTGTATTCAAGTGTGAAAAATCCCACAGGATGATCTGTCAGGCTGCCTTTTTGTCCTTTTAACAGAGGGTAATCACACAGGCTGTATATAACAAAGAAAAAGAATAAAGCATGCAAAGTCAAAAACATACATAATGGAAAATGCCAAAATGACAGTTGCAGATGCAGGCTGATTTTGTCCCCTTATGCCTAACTTGTGATAAGGATTTTTATTTTACAGCTATTGGTCTATTTGCTCATGGGGCTGCAGCCTCACTGGGTGTACTGAGCAGGCTGTGCCCAGGTAGCTCAGTCTTTGCTTTCCTCCCATTCAGACAGGGAGCCCGAGCTGTGCCCAGAGCTCCCCAGCTCTTCTGCTGGTAAAATTGACTTGTTCTCTTTGAGTATTTTTCACTGCTGTCGGGAAGTGCATCACTGCCACGTGAGGTGAGCAGCTGCTGTATTCTGCTGCAGGGCTAGAAGACTGATGTGTAGGCAGCTTTTAGCCAGATGTGTTCTGCCCACACACTTTTCAAGGGGCCATTTGAAATGCTTAAGGCCTGATTTCACAAATAACCCAATTTTATTTTGCACTCAGTTCCGAAAATCAATTGTGAGGTTGCCAGCTCATGTGTAAGAAAACAGAAAAAAACCAATGACTGATTGTGAGCAACTGGTTTAAGTAACTTGCCTCTATTACCTTGTCTGCAGAGAAAGCAAGCAGTATCATCACTTTTAAGCTCCTTGTGTATGTGTCCACCTGCATGCACCGACTCTGTATATATACAGAGGCAGTGGTAATGAACAAAAACATTTGAAAACTTTGTGTCAGGTGATCCAAAAGAAAACCTGAGATCTGCTTTTGTGATTTTATGGATTGTGTATTTGAACTGACTACAGCTGGGTTGCCCCTGGCATGGGAACATTTAAGAACCTGCTTTTCCATTGCAGTCAAAGGAATTAGATTTTTTTTTTTTTTCCAGAGGTACTCACTAGACAAACTTCTCTAGGTTTTACTTAGAGAATTAAACTTAGAGTTATTTGGAGTCTGATGCTTTAAGAAACAATAAATAACCTGGTATTTGTGATCCTTTTGCATGTGCTGGTCATAGTGCAAGGCTTGGTGATTCTGCCAGTGTAAGTCCTTATTGGTCAGTGGATCTGACCTCTCTACCACAGATGTTTATTGACCTAAGCATACACCAATTTAGGTATTCAAGCTAGTGTCAAACATGCTGAGCAGTCATAGTTTCTCTTGACAACAACTAGTGTATCACATGCTTAGTACTACTGAGTTTTGGCTGCGGAAGTCTTGCAACGAGTACCCAGACACAGACAGCTATAGGGGAATTGAAAAGAGCAACAAGTAGCAAGGAGCAGTGAGTGCTGCCCAGCCTAGAGGAGAACATGAATAAATAAAAAATAATAAAAAAGTAAAAACTGAGAAAAAATATCCAATTCAGTTATCCAGGTATGTTGGTTGTTTTCACCATCCCTCTGCAACTGAGGGAGAGGCAACTTCCAGCAGGAGGGTGGTCAAAGTACTAATTTCTTAAACTGCTGAGACTAAATTCCAAAGAAGGAACAAAACCCCACAAGTGTAATGCTTTAGCACTGTAAGACACATTCCTTGCTACAGTGAGTTAATACCTTAATGTGATATAAATTACAGTAAAGGATGTAAGAAAGACAAGGCACAAAAGGAAGAGGAGAGAAAACTGTACTAGTAAAAACATGTAATTCCAAACTATGAGCGCAATTATGTGATTTAAATTTCTGCTGGGTTTGGGGACTTTTCTTCATGTCATTGTTCTGCTCTTTATGTAATTATGTGGTTATACTTGACTGCAGAGTGGTAAGCAAATAACACTAATTTGTATTCTTATTGGAGGGTAGCGGACTGAAGCCATGACTTCTATTTATCAGCTCCAGGTAATAAAAATTGTATGAAAAGAACTCTTTCAGGCAGTATGAGCATCTTTCTTCTCGCTCTCTCTTTCAGACAAAGAAGCAAGTCTGATGAGCAACATATCAGCAAAATCCCTCTTCTGACTCAGATCCTCAGTTACAAACTTACATAATTGGGGTGTATTTCCATATTCCTTCCCTCCTTTCCTATGCACAAGGCAGAATGAACAACTGCTCACAGTAGCTTCGTGTGGAAACCTCCATGTCACAAGTTAAATATGTAAAATATCTTAACATCTCCACAGTGGCATAATTAGATACTCTACTAGGTCAGCAAGGCAGGGTCTGCTGCCCAGGGACATTGGAACCCATATGCTGCACAGAAGCATGCTGAAACTTTTCTGTTTCTTGGAACACTCAGTAAGTAAGAATTTGGTAAAACAGTATGTAATTTCCTCATTTTCAGAAAGAAAAGTAATTCTAAATACATGGAGGAAAGAAAATTTAATTATAAAAGAAAATCTAATCATTGCAGCATTTCAATGCCATTTTCTGACTCTGGTAGATTCCATGATTTTTCAGGTTGTTATTTTTTTGCAATGTTATGCTGTGAATGTCTGCTAAAATCCCAGAGCTCTATCATATAAAACTAATTTACTAGAAACATCATCTGGCAATTGAGCATTTATGTCCATGGCAGAAATACGAGTAGTGTATTTGGAAAGGAGTGCCAAAAAATAAAGCTTTATGTTCACAGATGGCATGTTCCTTGTTGACTGTTTCAACCTACAACAGATGTATGCACAGCTTCAGCCCTATGGTCTGTATGCTCTCAAAATTGCAGTGTTTTCTGTTAAAAAAAAAAAAAAAAGTATAAGAAATACTGAAAGAAAAATATAAACTGAGAAACAAAGACCAAAGAGAAAACAAGGTGAGAAACACAACAGGTTAAGTTAAATCAAGTGTATGTGCTTGCAGATAAGATGATTAGATGAGCTATGTGAGAGATGCAGATTCAAATCTTGCCAGGCAGAATGGGAAACTGAACCTCCTCCTACTTGGAGGAGTGCCTTTACTACTGGGTTTCAGGATAACAGAAAATACATAAACAACACACTACTTGCTTTCTTTTCTAGCTTCCAAAGATTACCAGTACCATTTCAGATTTAGCAACATGTTTTATTTGATAGGCATGGGGGGTTAGGTTTTTCTTCCCACACACACCCCAAAAGAAGAAGAAAATAACATTAATTTTTGTTGTCTTCTGAATTATTTCCCTCCATCCTATTTGGCTCCTCAACTGAAAAAGCAATCCTATATCCATTCTCCAGTGATCTGCTTCCAGCAGGGTTCCACTCCACATCCATCGGAGTTTGGCAGCCACAGCTGCAGAAACTAATTCAGCTAGGAAGACCTGTAAGCGACATATAACACTGGAAGTCTTCTTTCCATGCTTCCATGCAGGAGGAACCCTTCTCCTGGACAAACTAGCAAGTTAGAGATTGGAGAGGTGGTCCACAAAATGGGTAAAAAAATTGGCTAACAGGCTGCACTCTGAGGGTGGTGATCAATGCTTTTCACTAGGGTTATCTGCCTGTCACAAGCGGGGCCTCCCAGGGACTGACACTGGGCTCCATGCTGTGCATCTTCACAATGATTGGGATGACGGGGATTGAAAGCACCTCCACCGAGTTTGCTGAGGATACTAAACTGGATGGTGAGAACAATCTGCCCTATAAAGGAAAGACAGAAGGAGTTAGGTCTTACTCCCTGGAGGAGAGAAGGCTTGGGGGCAGAGGGACTAATCTCAACATACCAGCTCTTAAAGAGTGGCTACAAAGAGGATGGAGGGCTATCTTCATAAAGAGCTGCACAGAGAAGACAAAGGACAGCATGAATTTTTTTTACAGTGAGACCAATCAGTGACTGGAACCCAGGGACGTGGTGGTAGAGTCCCTGTCACGGGAGGTATTTTCATGCTGCCACTGGACAGGGCGCTAGATCACTCCACCCAGCCTCCCTCCCATGAAAATCGGACCAATGGTCTTGCCAGCTCCCTTCCAGGCTGGGCTGATGGATGGTTCTATGATTCTCCGCACTCAGCCATAGGCCCTCGGGCCACCTTGGGCAGCACTACCCCGAAGAAGGGAACCTGAGCAGCCGCGCCGCCTGCCAGCACACAGTCCTGCGTGACACGCACAGCGGCAGGTGCCCCGGCTCACCGGGACGGCACCGACAGCGCTGCCTTCTCACCGCAGGACACCGGACCCCATGGGTTAGGGTGTCCTGTGGTGAGTAGGACAACCCCTGGCCAGGGGCCGAGGGCCCGGCGCGGGCGCTCAGGAGTGGCCTCACGGCTCCCCGAAGCCTCTGCGTGACCTTGGCCGCTCACGGCTGCCGTGGCCCTCGCAGCCGGCACACACCGCCAGGGAGACAAAGGCGGCGGGGGCTGCAGGAGGCGGCGGGGGGCTCTGGAGAGCCCGCNGGGAGGAGGAGGAGGAGGAGCCGCCGCCCGAGCCCTCCGGCACAGCAGCGAGCGAGGCGGGGCCGAGTCCCTCTCCCTGCGCGGACGGGCGCACTCGTCGACCAATCACCGTCCCTCTGGCTCTTGATGGATATTCGTGTCGGCCTATCGCCGCGGGGCATGCGCCCCCTCCCCGGCTAGCAGCCAATAGGAGGCCAGTGTCGGGCGGGGGGCGGGGCCCAGCCCGGCGCGGGGCGGGCCGTGTGCCGGGCCGCGGCGCAGAACGAGCATCGCTCGGTCTTGGCGCCGCCGCCGGCCCCGTCTGCGCTCCCGTGTCCCTCTCAGC
>VXAU01005415.1:75192-103941 GCA_013399695.1 Formicarius rufipectus | reverse complement strand
CAGCCCCGCCCGCCCCTTCCCTGCCCTGCCCTGCCCTGCCCTGCCCTGCCCTGCCCTTCTACCCCTTGGCCATGTCGTCGCCGTCGTCCGGGGAGCGGTACGAGGAGGAGGAGGAGGAGGAGGACGGCACCTACGAGAGCCAGGCCAAGCGGCTGAAGCCCAGCGCGGCTGCCGAGGAAGGCGAGATCGAGTACAGCGGCGCGGAGGAGAGCGAGGGCCGGCGGGACAAGCCCCCCGCGTCGCGGGGCGG
This sequence comes from Formicarius rufipectus, assembly GCA_013399695.1. Lineage (NCBI taxonomy): Eukaryota > Metazoa > Chordata > Aves > Passeriformes > Formicariidae > Formicarius > Formicarius rufipectus. Next base: position 103,691 of record VXAU01005415.1, on the reverse strand, counting down.
CGGCGGCTTCTCGGGCGGGGTGAGGGACGCGGGGCTTGGGGCNCTCCGCAGGCGTGCGCTGGTTCCGCGCCGGAGCTGCCCACGGGAAGGGACTGAGCCTGTGGATGGGATGGATGGATGGATGGGAGGGATTTGGGTTGTGCGGCTCAGGGATTGCTGCTGTTCCCGTGGGCAGATGCGCTGCCTTTCGGGGGTATCGCCATGGCAAGTTTTGTGCCTGCCCTGTTGCTGAGCGTAACTATAGAAACACGGGGCGTGGGGGGGAGGGGGTGTTGAAGCCGAGGCAGAGGGTTCTCTTCATCGTTCCGCTTTACCTTTGTGTCTGGCAGCATCCGGCGATAACGCTGATCATAAACGATTGTCTCCTTTTTAAATACATGTGTGTTTCTACTTTCTGCCTCCCCCACTGCTGTAAGCACGCTGATTCAATAATTTTTTTATTTTTTTATTCTTTCCAACATACCTTTTCTTTGTGAATTTGCATCTAAGTATCAAGACTGTCCTTCACCCATAAATTTGGGCTAACAGCACATTTGTGTCTACTGTTTAATTACTTAACTAATTGTCCATCTGATTGTGACCATTTTTCTTCTTGATGGCTCTTTCTGTTTCTTACTTGAACAAACCAGATCAAGAAAACATTGTTTTAACAGCAAACTTTGATATTTAGAATACCTGTTTCATGGTTTGTTGCAATGAACTTGTTCAGCATTGGGACAGGTTAATGGGAAAGCGTTTGCCGTTACCATTTCTCTCTCAGATCTGTTGATGGAGAGGGTTACCTGCTAAATTTATTGTGGTTTAACCCTTGCTTGCAACCAAACACCACACCCAGCGCTGATGGAGGAAGGAATCAGAAGGATATGATAAGAGCACTCAGAACGCCCCCCTCCTCCTTCTTCCCTCACTTTATATGCTAAGCATGATGTCATGTGGTCTGGGATATCCCTTAGGTCAGCTGAGGTCACCTGTCCCGGCTCTGCTCCCTCGTGGAGCTGTAAGAGAAGCAGAGAAAGTCTTGATTCTGTGGAGTAAGTACTGTTCAGCAGTAGGGAACACATTCCTGTATTATCAACACTGTTTTCAGCACAAATCTAAAATGTAGCCCATACCACAGTGGAAAAAATTAACTTGCCCCAGGCAAGGCTAGCACATTATTAGAAAAGTTCCCTGATAAACTGCAACAAAATATATCTCTGGAGAGAACTGTTTAAATTCTCTCGTTTTTTTGTGACAGAGGACTGTTTCTGTTGCAGTCAAGACCCAGCAGTGTGCTTTGTCTTAGAGGCCAGTTTTGAATGAAATCCGAATACTTGCTAAAGCTGTCTTGAAATTTTGTCTTGTAGAAGAGCCGGATGTCGTGCAGTGAGTGTTTCAAGTAGGAACAAGATTCTGCTCATCCTTTTCCTCTTTTCTGCAGTACTTTAAGGAAGTCAACTAGTTCTTACCTTTCTCTTTTTCCTGCTTTCCGGTTTCTGGTTCGTAGCATCTTCGTGATGTATCAGTATATCACTTTATCCAAGTTAATGTGCTGTAATGCTGCCCTGCCCCTTTAGGTAATGAGAGCACGGAGTGTGTAACTTTACATTCAAGATCTCAAGAATGGCATGTGCTGAATCTTATGAGTAAAGAAACTGAAGGAAATGTGTAGCAGGTCAAGAACATGAGGCATTTTAGGGAGCTCATTGTGTCAGTTGCAGTGTACCTCAAGGAGGTGGATGCTCACTGTCGATTTATTGTCAAAGCTCTGTTCTCGGATTCACTTCTGGAGAGGCAGAAGTTGTCTTGATAGTAGAGATCAAACCAGTTTTTTAAAATTAAGCTATAACATCAAGTGAGTATATGAAAAATGAATGACTGAATGTTTTTGTTAGTAATTTTGTGTGAAGCTTTTAAACAGCAAAATGCCAACATCTCTTCAAGTAGAGCTAGTTAATATGAATTTTCATAGCTTTTTTAAAGATGCAAAGATGTACATTAAACTTATTCTGGGACGTATCTTATTCATTTTTTCTGCAGGGAAATGGTCTCAGTTTATAAAAATTTTATGTGGTTCAGACGTACAAGATGAAGTGGACTGAGAGGAGGAAAGAAGTGGATTGCTCAGAAGAGAGCAGAAAAAAAATAAGTAGGAGGAACTATAGAGAATGGGGATTTAGGAGAAATGGGAAAATGGATTACCAGGGTAAAAAGAATGGTAGGAGTCTGGTAACCTCACCGTTTATTTTTTTCCTGACATATGCCTTGGAATATCAGTGAACTGTACACTTACGGATTATGTAAAAGCTCTTTTGTGGTAGAACCCTGCTAAGCAGGTTAGTAGGATCTCCTTGCTGGTCTGTATTTATTATTGTGGCAGTTTCCCATTCTGGGATTGTTTCATTTGGCTGAATAAGCCTTTCATGTGGACATTTCTCATAACCCAGAGGTGTACCCTCCGTTTCATGGCTCATCTCCAGGCTGAGGAGCCTTGAGAGCCAGGAACAGACCAGAATGTTGACTAGGGAAAGAGCAGGATGTAGTCTTGCAGAAATACTCAGTGTGGGCGAGCATGATTTGGAAGAATGACCTTTACAGAGGCAGGGTTGAGTAGTGGTGAGACTTTGACAGAGGAATCAGAATTGCAGTGTAGCAGGGGGTCAGGACGCTGGCTGTGTTTAAGGGAGCTGAGGGGGCCTTCCAGCTTCATCCCCTCTCCTTCCCTTGAATTTCAGTGTTATGGATTAATGTTGTATCTATGCAACCTGTAGCATTTGCTTTTTCTCTGACATACCTATTCTTAAACATTTGAAGTAATGAACCTGTTCTTATAGTTGGGGAAGTGAGATGTGGTGTCCAAATACACAAAGATAACTATAAAGTACGACAAGGTATGATAGGGATGTAACGAGCAGCTTTTCAGATACTCCGTTGAAACTTCCTGAGCAGTGTTCTTGCTTGGTGGTAAATGAAAAGCAGCGCTCTTTGCAACTCAGTTACTTGGTGTCTCTCACTGGCAGTTTGGTAACAGCAGCTGGATGCAATGAGTTCACACCTTGACCTGTTTTACAGTGACTTGTTCACGTATCCATTTCTTAAATAAAGTACGTCTTTAGAAATCGATTTTGGAGTAAGTGTAAATCATCTTCCTTCCTTTGTTCTCTCTCTCAAAAAAAGTAACCATTACCTTCAGTATACTTCTTCCAATACCTCACGTTGTATCTCCTGATGATGCTGTGTTGTGTGGGGTTTTGTTTTAGGGTGCCATTTGCTTTGGGTTTTTTTGTTTGTTTGTTGGTTGGTTTTGGTTTTTTTTTCAGGGTATTCAGATTGTTTTGAGCAGAGATGAAAATAGAATAGACTATTTCATTTGGAAGGGACTTGCAACAATCATCCAGTCCAACTACCTGGCCACTTCAGGTCAAATTCAGATTTAGCAAAGGGATCAAAGTGCAGGTATTCTGTTCTGTAGCAGTTAAAATCATTGTAAGAGTAGAATGCTAGGAAGAGGTATGCATTAAACGAGAGAAATTATACCCAAACCCCTCACTCAAAACAAAATTAAAATGCCAGGTAGCTTTCTAGAGTATGGGATGTGATTAATCTCAATACTCTTGTCCTGGTGTAGTCTTTCTCCCCAGCCTCCAAACCAACTATAGTGTAAAACCCACAAATCCAGGATATACAAAACTGATATATTCAGTTTTGGTTCTTCTGAGACATTGTCTTACTTCACTGTTTACGGGAAATACTGTTGTCACTGCAATGATGCAGGAATTCCAGGTGTCATGGAGAGAAGGGTCTCCTGTACCTCTGTAGGGAAGAAACAGAACTGCTTGAGTCAGGCAGGTATGATCAGCAGGGATGATGTCTGTCAGGGCAAATAGCTTTAGGTAATGCCATCATGATGCAGTACCAGTAGCAGTTGAAGAGTGTGCTTGAGGTGCTGAGTATCTGCTTGTGAAAGCCTATCCTCATCAAACTGTGGGCAGGCTGAGATTATTGGGAAATGTGTTGTGTACCTTCACTTTGCCTTTTTGGTGTAATAATTTTAGCTACCCGTGACATTCTGCAAGGCAGGTGGATGCAGATCAGTCCATAGTTAGGCATTAATGAAGTTTTGGGCACTTATTAAGCAACCTCTACGGGCTTCCCCCTTGGCCACCAGTTCTGTCATATTTATAAAAGAAATTTCAGAGCAATTAAGAGGTATGCAGAAAGAGGAGAAAGTTGAGAGTAAATAAGGTAATCTGAATGGCAAGGAATTAAATAACAATATCTTTAGGTACCTGGTGGAGAGAATATGCGAGAGGAGTGCCATCCTTTTGCAGTAAGAAAAAAAAAAGATGGAGAGGGTAAGCAGTGAGAGGTAAAGAAGGAGATACTCAGAAAAGGGTATTACAAATTTGTAGGACTAATGTGAGTATACTGACTAGAAAGTGTCTGGAGGAAGGATAAATGAGAGATTTTTGTGCAAACTGTTGGTGAAAAATTCTAATCTGGAAGTCCTCTAATCCTGGTGCCCATGATGACTTTCTTTCTTTTTGGAATGGCAAATCATAATTAGTTGTGAAGAAATCATTGATATATTTCAAATGTTGTCTAGAGCTATGTAGGTCACCAAAAACAGCATGTTAAACTGTACAGCTGTTCTTTGAAGCTGCTTCTGTTGCAGTCTTACCTATGTGAAGTCACTTGTTTCTACTTCATCTGCTTGGTTATGTCCGTGCTACCCTTTCTGCCTCAGCTCTGTTTCAGTGTTAAGCATTTTTATATTCTCAGCTTTTTTCTTGAGGAAGACCTTTTCTGTCCTCATTACTGGTCTTGAGCACGTAGAAAGGAAGTCTGTTTCCACTATCTATTTAAATAATTGCAGTTCCTGTCCAGCTAATTCTTCAAGAAACCATTACTGAGCTTTCAAACCCCACTAAGCTCTATATATTAATGGTGCAGCAATAACATCAGCTACTCTGTTCTTCTGGCTTCGGTGGAGTGCAAGGGTCGTGGTGGAGTTTTACATGGGGCTTTTGTGCCGTCCTGGGAGTTGAGTTACTGAAAGACTCCTTTGTAGGCAGAGAAATACTAGTGGTGGTTAGTCTGTATGGGACCAGATGCTTTGATGTGACCTTTGTCTGTGTGCCAGCTGCAGAATGTGTAGTTTTCAAGGTACAGTGACTGTGAGACCTTGGACAAAATCCTGTCTTTTTCATCTCTGGGAAGAAATTATAGCAGCAGTTGGATGAGTTGTACACGTTCTGACCTTAGCTGTAGATGCACGTTTGATTTTTCATGCGGTCTAGTGGTTTTATTTCTCCTTCAAGAGGAAATCAAGGATCGTTCTCTATCTGCTTTGTAGCTGCAAAACCTGTTTGACAATCATACGTATGTCTGCCCTTTGTGAAGACTTTTTTGTGCTCAAACATATGCCTGTGGCACGTGTTCCTGTCTTCCACCAGCCAGTATGCTCTGTGAATGTTAGTTTGAGGCTTCCTGACTCGGGGCTGACTTATGCTCAGTTCTTGGGTTGCTGTTTGCTTCTGGCTAGAGACCCTCTGCTTTGGCCACCTCGGTGGTTTTATCTGTGTAAATGAGGTTCTGAAATCCTATGTGGGTGAGTCCTTATGTTCATGGTGAGATTTCAGTGTTCTATGTTCAGGTTTTCTTGGGCTGAGGGTTGATTTTTTTTTGTTATTTTTTGGCATGGGTTTTTTTGGGTATTTTTATTCCATTCTTCTTGAGCTTCTGCACAGGTTTCTCTAATAGCAGCAGTTTTTGATTCCTGCTAAATCTCTTGCTAAACTTTGCTAAAAGAATGTTATGGGAGAGGGGCATTCAGCTTGGAAAGCCAAATGTTTGTTTAACCACAAATAAAGCAAAATTTGTATTTTTGATGGTTCTGAGAACAATTCCACTTGCAGAAGTGGAAACACCTGTATGTGTGCATGTAACTCCTGTGTAACAGATTTGAAAATGCAAGTATAAAAGTCTTAACTCTTGAGAGAGTTTGTACTATTAGAAGGATTTGTATCAACTAATATCTGCTAATAGAGAAAAATACAAAGGGATGTGCATGACAGAGAAATGGGAACTAATACTATAACAGAAATTTGTGTTGGGAAGGGCAGGAGAGCAAAATGCGACTCCATTATGCTCCCATTTTCTGAAAAGCTTGACTTGATTTAGGGAGCTACTAGTTCAGTAAGGTAGTGAGTAGCAAGTACTGAGTTGCTTGTAGCTGTTCTCTTTGTAGGGAGTCTTTTCTTCAATGAGCAAATCATTGCTTACATTTGCCATCTAATTAGACAGAAATATTACTAGGTGAGATTTCTTGAATGTATTAAAGAAAACTAAAAGAAAATGCATACCCCCAGCACTAACTGGGATCTTGATACAGTAGGAAGTATGTGGGGCAATGAATAATCAATTTAATAATTTTTGATTGTTCTGTAGACCGTAAATAAGGGTGCCTGCTATCTTAACACCTTAGAGCAATAGGCTTTGCGGAAAAAAGTGATATTTATTGTTAGTTTTCTTTTGAAGGTTTTCTTAGGTGCTTCTTTGAGCTTTGAAAAGCATGTATGTGGGTTAAGAATATATAAGCTGAAAATAAAACCTTTCTGTAGTTCTCTTCCTTTTGCAATTGCCTCAGCATTTGCAGTTCAAAGTATTAACCTCTTTCGACTACTTTGATCGCTGCTGCTGCTATAGACCTGAGCTGATTGATCCAGGATAGAAAGTATCTTATGCAAATATCACTAGTGATGTTTTACCAGCATTGTCAGAGTTCTTGGTCAGAGAAATAAGTGTTGCCACTTAAAATGCTTTCATACTGCAAACAAATAAAATGTAAGCTAAGCTTAAAAAATCACACAGCAGTTTGCTCGGACGTCTGAGGAAGTCTGAGGTACTGGCTTTTGGCTCAAACAGAATGGTCAAAAGGAACGAAACATGTAATTGTTTGGTGAGAACAGTATGGAACACGGGAGCCAAACACATGACTCAGTTTGTAATTATCTGGATTGTGTTTTTTCCCCTTGAATCTATGGTTCAAATGGACAGGGAAGAGAAGAATGTCTAGTAGCAGTAGCAATCATTGTGGTTACTTAATTACTAGAGCTGAATGCTCCTTTGTACTACAGATGAGAATCTTTAGTTCGAGAAGATGCGATACTACTGTTTGAGGCAGTGAAAAATCAACAAGACCTGATCTGTTAGATTGAACATATTGATGTAGTTGCTAAATTCGAATGCATCAACTTTACACTGCTGTTACACATATGAAATTTGGGTGCTGGGTGTTTGCAGTGTATTTTATTGTGCCCTTTATTATCTCTAATCTTTTTTAATTATCTCTCATTATTAGCTTACATATTTTATTTTTTTTACCCTCTGTGTCTTAGAATATATAAGGTAAATTTCAGCCTTACTTCAGGATTTGCATGAAACGATGAGCTGATTCCAACCCGATTTTTTCAGTCACACAGTTCTGAGACTGACTGAAGTCATGGCAGTAGCTCTCAAAGATGTTTATGGTATAAATTTCTGTGTGCTAATGTACAATATCTGGATCTGTTAATGGTATTCAAACTCAGAATGAAAAGAGAGAACATACCTATATGTACAGAAATTGTGAGCTTTTAAAACATGCATGAACAGTGTTCAGAATTAGAAGGAAGGTTGGGTGTATTTCAAGTATAGCCCAGAACTGCATTTTCTTGCATTGTGGAGCACAGCTCTACATATGTTAGAAAAATACTCAATTCTTATTCAGTTTATTGATGGCCCTTGTTTGTTCTTGCTTTTTTATTCCCCCAGCCTGTCTCAAACAAATACTGCCATCAACAAACAGGAAGAATGTCAGAAATATTTTAGCTATTGGGCATGTCCTAATTTTTTTTAATGCTTTTAATGAATAGGGTATAAAACCGCCTGCAATTCAACCAGTGTTAAATACGCTGCTTTTTTTATATTAGAAAAGTCTTGTATGTGCAAACAGATGAATTAAATCTGAAAAGCTTTTTATTTTAAGTGAACTTGAGCAACTGAGCTTGGCAATCTACTTGGAGAGAAGGGTTGAATTATTTAACACGTTTAGATTGTGCATTTAGATGGCTGCTTCTGGACCTAGCGTGGTGTCTACCAAATATTTAATTTTAGTTAATGATAGCAGTATCCCTTCTTCTGTGTTGAATTTTAAAATGTTGTTTCGTTGCTAGGATGCCGGGGGAAGTCATCACAAAGTCTCTGTTTCTCCTGTCATCCATGTCCGAGGGCTCTGTGAATCAGTTGTGGAAGCAGATCTCGTGGAAGCTCTGGAAAAGTTTGGAACCATATGGTACGTCTGTGATAGGAATTGTTTGGAAAAAGCCATGTCATATATGACCATTATGGGACTGGGGAGTTATTTTGAGTAAGCATTTAAGGAAAGCTTTATTTTGATTTTTCTCTCACCAGCTACGTCATGATGATGCCATTTAAGCGCCAGGCTCTGGTGGAGTTTGAAAACGTAGAAAGTGCAAAGAAATGTGTGACATTTGCAGCAGATGAGCCTGTGTATATTGCTGGGCAGCAGGCCTTCTTCAACTACTCCACCAGCAAGAGGATTACTCGGCCAGGGAACACTGATGACCCCTCTGGTGGAAATAAAGTTCTCCTGTTGTCAATTCAAAATCCTCTCTACCCAATTACAGTGGTATGTTCCTCCTTTAATTTTTTTTTTTAATAATATAAAACAGGGAGCAGCAATGTCTGTTACATTATTTCCATTGTGTATCATCTTTTGAATCAGAAGTTAAATTCACCTGCCAAAGCTTCACACCATCTTCACATAGGTAACGTGCTTTAAAGGAAAGGTTTCTCAAGATGATTCAGTCTTGTGCAGATATTTCACAATACATTTGAAGACTTCAGAGGTCAGGATTTTGAAATGTTTAAGTAGCTGCATGCTTCTGAAATACTTCCAAATGTGTTGCCACAACATCAAGATTGTTCTTAAGCCTTTAGGCTCTGAGTGGTGTATGTTTAAAGAGCAAGTAATTTTTCCATTAGGAAGGGCTATTTTATTGCAGTCCTTCTTAAATATTTCCTTTGTGGAAAGTTGAAATCTTCATCTGTTGATGATCAACTCTAGTTTGATGGAATCTTCCTCACTTTTATTTGGGCCGAGAAAACTCCTTTTCAGTATTTCAAGTCATACCATATATATGTTGTGTCCTAATTTATTGCCATTTATTTATGGCACATGTACATGGTCTTTTTAAATATACGGGGGGTTTTTCCTAATATTTAAGAATATTTTATCATGCATTGAGTGCTTATATTTTTCATAGAGATTTTATAGTACATGTTGAATTGCACAGAAATATTTCAGGAAAAAATTAAAGATCATGTACTGTGATACAGGCATGAATTACCTGTTCTTAGGAAAGTATGTAGGATGGTATGGATCAATCAAAGTGTTTAGGTTGTTTGGAACCATGTAACAATGCAAATAGTAAGTTTTGTTTAATGTGCTGTGCAAATTGATTGCAACTTAGCGTTCCTGCTGTTATCTCAAGTAGTTAGTTCCATATTGTGCTTTCTGCTTCACTATTTTGTGAGTATCGATGGGATTCATTAGTGGATGATGAAGTTTCTTTCTCCTGTCAGTTTTCCTTATAGAAAAGCATGTCAAGGTATGAGTTGCTTTTCAGTGTTTGAAAACAAACCTGCTCTGAGCTATGTGAACAAATCCACTGACTTAAGTTGTATTCTTTGCTTGTGACTGATCAAATTTTGGAAACTGTTACATTCACAAGTTTTAAATTTGGCTTGCATAAGCAGCTGAGTTGAACGTGGATGCTTGAAGACAGTGGTAGCAGGAGTTTGGTTCTGGGCTGGGGCAGTACTGTGGAAATTCTGAGGACGAAGCCTCAAGCATAGTAGCTCTTTTTGAAACACCAACACTGCCTCCCAGCCTCTTCCTTCCCACTGCACCCGGCTGTTTGTTTAGCATATACCAACCAGTGCTAGAAGCAGGCAGGTTTTCAGAATTACTTGCAAACGTTAGAGCTCATTGACGACAGTGCAGTCTAGTGGAGTCAAAGCAGCTGGGAAGAGCAGCTATACCTGTAACAGCTATGAATGTGATGAGAAAAATACAAATTTTTCACTCAGCCACAATGGGTTAAAGAAACAGTTAACTTAAGAATGCCTCAGGCAAAGTCAGCATCATTAAAAAAAAACCAAAACACACCCCCATCAAAAGAAGACAAAAACTAACCAAACCTTCCCCTCAAAAAAAAAAAAAAAAGGCACAAAGCCCAACACCACATCTTCCTCTTCAATAATTTTCTCTTCCTAAATTTCAATTACTGTTAGACAAAATAGATGAAAAATTGCAACCAGTTTTAAATGCCAAGTCTGAGTAACTGCAGTAAGCGTTCCATTGTTTTTAAGACCATTTATTTTAAAACAAAAAGGAGCTTTTAAAAGAAATTTGTCTGTTCACGGGCATCTTGTGGCAGAAGCAAAATTGTTCTAAAATTTTGTTGCAGGTTATTTCCTGCATTAAAATTGTGACCAGCTTCTATCTCCAGCCAATTTTTTTTTAAGGGTGTGACAGCAAAGGGCAAATTACCTTTAATTTAATTCCTAATTGCTTCTCAGCCCTGTGTCATGGGAGGTTGATGTTTTAAAAACGTCTTGCCTATGATGTCTCACATAGGTCTTTGAAGTTCTGTTTCCCATTTTCTTTATCTGTGGGGCAGAACTTTGTCAGGGACTTGTCTATTCAAGGAGACCTCCTTAAAGTAACTCGTGCTGCTGCAGTCATTGCTGTCTGTTCAGCCATACCCCTACTGTTCTCTCTTAGTTCTCACTTACTTTCTAAACCTTCTGTGCATGCACCAGGAAGGTATGATATGCCTTGGCAATGGAAATATCATAAACCTGACTATGAACATATTCTGAGATTGTTGCTGAACCTTTTTATTGTATTCTAGTATGTAGATAATTCTAGTGCTTAATGTTTTAATAAATATCCCAAGTTACTGTATCATGTGAATTGCTTGATTGGTTTGGTAATACAAAGTAGCTGAAATAAAAAAAATAATAAAATAAGCAAGCTTTGTGTGTGGCTGCTGGCACTCATGGCAATTTAAGTAGAGCTTATGTTTTGAAGGATAATTTTTTGGTTTTAATTAAGTGGCTGTGAGGAAATTTTTGGGGAGAAAAATTGTGAAAGAAGGTCATACACCTGAAAATTAATGTCACCGGGAGTTAGGAAGTTTCTAGGAATCTTTTCTCTCAAACAAGAGGAGACGGATAGCAGCTATGTGTGCTGTGGCACATGCATTGAAAATATACCTATAAATGATCTCACAGATCTTATTTTTTTATGATCTTATTTAAGTGATCTCATAGATAATTTTTATGGCTTCCGGCTCCTTTTTAAAAATGTCTGTCCATCTTCTAAAAATCTTAAGGTTGTCAACCTCCTCTGTTTGCTTCATTTAGCTAGGCAACACACTCAGCAGAGCATGGAGGCAAGGCCCCTCAGCGTGCCCAATGTTTCTGGTTTGTCATGTGTGGGGAGGTTGTTTTGTTTGTTTTTATTTCTTGGTAATAGGCCTATATATTAAAGCTTCTGGTACTTTATATGAGCCAGAAGCTACACCACTGCAGTTGTAGCCACCAATAATACATACTCTTTTTCTGGCATCTTCCTTGTGTTTGTGTGGGGGTTATGTGGGCTGTGTTTAAGTTTTATGAAATCCAGCATGCCCCACCCACCCCTGTGTCTCCCAGTTGCTCCTCTATTCTGCAAAACATAATAGTAAATACTATACCTGCTTCCTTTCCTCCTTCTCCCTCTTGGCCCCCAAATAAACCTGAGGATATACACCAAGATCTTGGAATGAGCATTTTAGAGGTATTTGGTTTAGGTATAAGGAAACGAAAGAGAAAGTGGATTGCAGTAGAGTGTTTCACCAAGGTGTGTCAGTGCCTTGCCTGCCAGATGTAGCTGTGAAACTGGCTGTCCAGTAAAGCTTATGTGCTTTCAGCTGTTTGAATATGATCTAATGGGTGAATTGTTTTTAGAAATCACAGTTCCTGTTTGTTTGGGTTCTCAAGCCTGAGTCCTGGGAATTTTGAATATGGGTGTATAATCACTCTAAAATAAACTTATTTTTCTTGGTCAGAGTCGTGCTGAAAAGTCGTTTCTGGTACTGTGATGTCTGAATTGTTACGTGTAATCAGCTGTAGTTTGAGTTACTCCCAGCACAACATCCTGAGCTGGCCTGATGTGCTGTAGGACGATTTTTACCCCTTACTGTTTGGTTTTCCTGCAGCACTGAGGATGATCTTAATTTTATTGGTTCCGTGTAATACAAACGCTGCTGAAAGCAGAATGTTAACAGTGGGTTTGCATGAATCCAGTGTTTGCTGTCAAAAGCTTTCTCTGCCAAAAGGGAAGAAGCATAGCACCCACTTGGAGTGTCTTTGATTCAGGTGAAAAAGATTAAAATTCTCTTTTTGGTAAGCTGCCCAAGTTTACATCTTGGACTGTCCCTAATTACTCTCTGAAAATGAACATGAACTCAGCTGCTAGAGTCTCGTGAAGTGAAATATGGTATAACTACAGTGTCACTTGGTCTCCCTTTGTTTTGGTAGAACTACTGCAGTGCGTGCTTCAAAGGTGGAAGAGCTTGAGATATGGATGTAATTACTGGGTTTTAACACAGTTAAAAATACTTGTTAAACTAATGTTTGCATGAGTACTTCAAACAGAAGATTTTTCTTGGTTTTCAGATTTGATTGCCTGTACTAAATGAATCTATAAAAATGCTAATCATAAATGTATAAATTGTCTAGGCAAAAATGAAAAAAGGAAACAAGCCTTTTATTTGCTCTTTACTGTGTAAATGCCAATGCAGGAAATATTCTGTGGACCAAGAGTGTTTGGAATTTCACATCTGACTAAAATACTTCTTCTTTTCTTCCTTAGGATGTTTTGTATACAGTGTGCAACCCTGTTGGAAAGGTTCAGCGCATTGTTATATTCAAGAGAAATGGAATACAAGCCATGGTTGAATATCCTTTTTGAGTGTTTTTTTTTTTTCCTGTAGGTTCTTGACTGCAGAAGGATTTGACATGAGAATGTCAGAAAAATACCATGTCATTTTGAGACCAAATTATTTTTAATTTCTGTCTGAGACATGGTTATTTCTAATTTCTCTATGACTTTAAGACAAAGTAGTACTTACACATTTCATCTTTACAGGAAAATGGCATTTTCAGTAGTGGTCTTGATAGCACTAATTATAGGCCCTAAGGCTAATCATTGCAGACATGAAATATGTCATAGATTTGACAACCCCTTGCATCTAAAAGTTTCATGGCTTCTGCCTCTGTTGATACTCAGGAAGTAGGTGAGGGATTGCAGAGGTGCAGTTTGACTCCAGACTCTTCAAAAATAGTCCCAGCATGTACTGCTTCTTGTATTATTCTGACTTCAGTAAAGGACAAGACCAGCTTAGGCCTCCTTGACCTGTTCATCGTGTCTTGAGGAATTTCCCTGCTCTGTTCCACTGTTTACTCTGTTTGTGGCATCAAGTTGTACATAGCTTGAATGTTCAGAGTTGTGTGTTACTGCCATTTGCAAAGTCCAAAGCCTCACTTAAAAAACTCTGATAGTCATCTTTCTAAAGGATGATTACCCTCCATTTCTGAGCTGTTATCTGGACAAAATTTACCAAAATCTCAGGCATTCTTTTGTGATTTCAGATGCTACTAATTCGGCAAAGTTTATTAGTGGGTCCCTTCTGAAAAACAGGACCTGCATTGGTGATTTCCCAGGCAAAGAGACCTAGCCTGAATTACATAGAAGCAAACTAATTGCTTTTAACTATGTAGAAGACAAATACACTACGTGTCCTAACAAATAGTTTGACTTCCTTTATTTGTTGAACTTGTGGTAAGTGGTAGTCTCTGTACAAGATGACTTGTACAGTCAGGGGTTGTTCAGTATCTTGTGAAAGATTAAGGAAGTTGTGGGGAGGATCCTGAACACACTCTGAAACTACCATTCTAATGTCCTTTGAATTAAATTCTGTAACATGCCTTTTATTAAAAACAAAAACAACCAGTAATTATAAGAAAACTCACAAATATGAGTGAAGTAATGCAGCAGCGTAGGCAAAGAGTTGGGTGGGGAGGAGAAAACAACTTCAAGACAAGACTTTTCTGAAAAGTTCAAAAATTTACTCAAATGCTAATTGCAGTACCCATTACTTTTGCAGATGTGCTCCCACAGTTCTAGCCAGCATCAGTTTCTTACAGGTCTGGGAAGCTTAACTCGCTTTGACATTCCACAGTGAGTCTGTATCACCTTGGAAGAAGTTGGGCTGCAAGGAATGTGGTAAAACTCAAGGCATATGCTATTGTTACAGATTGCTTCCAAAATTTCACTAAATGATGTCAAAGCATGGTGCAAAAGGTCTGTTCTGCTGTAAAGATCAGGCTTTCTGACACCATATATTATTGTGTCTGAGATTAGGGGTTGTGAAGTGCCACACAGCTCAAGTACATTTTTCTGTTAATCACAGAACTAATCTTGGAGTGTGTAGAGCATATGAAATAACTTATGTGTTGGAGCCTGGTACATACATCTACCTGTTGGTGGTTTCTTGATGCAAAATGATTATTTTTTCATTCTAAGTTCTCTTAGTTACGTGATTTTATTTGGCTAACAAGCTAAAAGGGTTACACTTTCTTAGTTCTTTTCGCTGTAAAGTAACTACTCTGAGTTCATGTTTCTCCCAGGGAAGCATTGTCTTAAATCACACCTGAACTCTGATCCCTCAACAAATGATGCAGCTTGAACTTTCCCGTCAGATTTTCTCTAGTCTTGCTGGTAACTCTCCATGTCCTCTGATGAAAATTACTAACTGCACCAGAATCCCCTTCCAAATGGCATAAGATCAGAGCATAAAAAAGGTTTGCATCCTTGTAATCCACTGAGGAATTTACTAATTTATGAATGGTCTCATTGTGAGCTGCACACATCTCTTTAACAGAAGTTAAATACATATGTACTTGCTGGTCATTTTTTATAAGTCTCTGTGGAGTTCCTGTAATATATACAGGATATATACAATATACAATATATATAGTGAAATATACAAAAATAAAGCCATATCTGATGAATGAGACACCTGAAAAAAAGTCCTTAACATGGTGTGTATGTTTGAATCAGTGTTTTGTGCCCAGAAGGCGAAGGCTGCACTCAATGGAGCAGATATCTATGCAGGATGCTGCACACTAAAAATTGAATATGCAAGGGTAATGCTTGGACCTTCTCTGTTAATTTTACTAGAGAAATATGTATAGTCAAGACTTAACCAATTTCACTCTTACTTTATTTGAACAGCCAACTCGACTTAATGTCATTAGAAACGACAACGATAGTTGGGACTACACTAAGCCATATCTGGGCCGACGAGGTAGGTTTTCATACATAATTGCTGTAGATGTTTGACTGTACTAATGACAATCCTTCACACGTGGTCAGGCTGTGTGGTAATAGTCATTCCAAAGCAGGCCAGTGCTGCTGAAGGCTGTGTCACCAGCCAGGGAATTAACCCTGAGCCCTAGTGCCCCCTACTGCCGTGTGCTTGAGCCACTTAGTTCAACAAGGAGCCCACACCTGCAAGCACCTTCGCAGTTCTCAAGGACTTGCATTTCTCCAAGCAGCTCTCTCTCTTTGGAGGAGAGGAAACCTGGCACAGACAATTCCTTATAAACTACAAACTTGCACACTGCTTCTCCTTCGAAAGGACTCTTTTCCCCTATGTTGGACAAGGCATTAAGAAGGATAGAGGACTTCAGCAGGCTGACTCTACACTTCATCATGCACCACATCGGCATCAGCAAAATAAACCCCAAACAAACAAAAAAACCCTCTGAAAAAAACTCAGACTTGCAGTTCACCTTGTCTGCATACTGCATGCACCACCACCACAAGTTTTTAAAGGAGGACATTTTCAGTACTTCAGATTTGTATGGGATGAATAACATGATAGACTGTACCCATTCTGTTTGAGTTTGTATGTATGCTGGTCTTATTTCCCTTAAAATTACCACTGAAAAATCAAGAATCTCCAAAATTAAGAACCTCTTGTTGGTATCATTGACATTGTAATAATTTTATTACTTGCTGTATGTCAGAGTTGCATTCAGACTTAATAGTGTAAATATTGTCTAGTAGTAGGGAAATTTAATGCTTATATGTAGAGAGTTGGAACTGAGTAGTGCAATATCAATAGGCCCCCTCAGCTATACATAAGTAATAAAGCAGGGAGGTTCATAATTGGTACAGGCATACTGTCGCTTAAGTACTCAGCTGTAAAAATTAGCAGATCTTAACTCATGTCAGTGGAAACTCTGATTATATATGTACAGTCAAACTGCTGTGTAGCCTGACTCTTGTAAGGTGTTTATTTAAAAAACAAACAAACAAAAAAACCCAAAACAGCAAAATCTGTAACTGTTGAGTGCAGTGTTCAGTAACCTATGTACAATAATGTGTTTAATGTAAAGGTAGAAAAGTGAAGATAATGTGACCAGTATAGAGTATCTATTTACCAAAGGTTATATGAGAACCAGGGCTTTGGCTGTCTCAAGAGATATGCACTTTCAAAGTAATTCTGCAGAGACACTGGGCTTGTAAAACTGTTGTACTAAAAACTTAGGACTTGGATTTTCAAAATGAAGATCTTGTAAAAAGTTAACAAGGGAGCTACAGTATTGGTTGCAGCTTGTAGATTATGACTACTTGTATTGGGATTCAATATTTTTTCTCAAATTCTTGAGTTTAAAAAAAGGGATTCTGAAGAAACTCAAAATTCAAAGGCAAGAAAAAAATATGAAAATTCTGAAAAAATGGAGGGATTAATTTGACGCTCATATCTTTTGATCATTGCAGTGTTTGGAGGCTGACTTGTAATGTTGTGCATCTAATTCCATTATATAATTGGTCTGCAGATAGGTATGGCTGTATGATCTGAAGGTTCCCCAAAGTAGAGCAACAGTGGGAAATGAAGAACTTAGGATGGGAATGGCTTGGTCTCTCTCACGAACTCTACTCTTTTGTTTTCCTTTTGTTACTATCTATTCTCTCTATATCACCCTACTATACATAAGAGGAAAAAAATTTAGACATATATATCCTTATATATTATATATGGCATGATTTTTCATTTACTGTGGTTTACATCCATTTATCTAGAAAATGGGAATACAGATTATTGAATAATAACTGAAATACACTTGAGAAGGCAGGCATCTAGAGCAATTTTGCCTATAAGGTAATTCAGGACTTTGGGTTTTCTTTGACAGAGAGAGAAAGTTTTTGTATTTGTGCTTCAGCATACTCTTGCAACATCATTTTTTGGGTTTTGAACTCAATGTGACCCGAACTGTAGAGCTCTTGCTGTAGTGAAGGGCTTAGCCCAAAGGAATTTCATTCTGAGGACAGACATGCTGATAAATCCTTTCAGAATTTCACACCACCCCCGCAAATGTTAGGAAGGAAATGCATTTTGCTAATAACATTTTTTTTTAAGAACTGGGTTTAGTTCTTTATGGTAACAAATTACAGACTTTTGCCCATAGTATTTCTCCACTAAAATAAACTTCCTGCTGCTATGAACCCATATTGCATTAGATTGAACCAAAACCACACCTTCTACTTGCTTTCAGCCAAAATGTTCAAACTGTAGTTTGGAGCATTTCTTTTGGTGATATAATACCAGCATGCTCATTGACTCAAGAACCTGATTTAAACCCAAAACTCAACAAAACTAAACTTAAATAAGATTATAAAGAACTCTTCCTTTCAGAATTATTTTTAACATGGAATCAGTTCTCATGTTTCAATGCTTGTTTACACAAGTATTTGTATTGGCACAACCAAGGGCCTTTGTTCAAGGAAGGAACATGTACAGGGCAAGGAGAGAGCAGTGGACTGCACTACCATGAGGAGAAAAGACTTGTCAAACTGTTCTCCCATAATTCTTTGTTTGAAGAATGTGATCCTTTACTGTATTTTACTGTGGGCAATTTCAAAGGATTTGGCTCCACAGACTGAAATTACAAAACTGATTTTTCTGAAAGGTGATTACTGCATACAGATTAATTGCTCAAAATACTTGATATGATGCCTGTTTGCTTTCTAGAGCCAAGAATCAGAGCTGTTACCCTGAAAAGGGAGTGAAAAAGCAAAACTTGACAGCAGTAATCTTCTCTATACTTGAAGGTGTTCAGGACTGTTCTCTCTTTAGTCTTTATTGCCAAAGTAAATATCTGACTTGGAACCTGTTCTCAGAATCCTGAGCAGAAAGGGCACATGTGTTTTCATCTCCCACTGTTGTGTAACATGAATAGTTTCTGTTTTTCAGGGAAAATATCTCCCACTGCATTGGGCTGGAGTTACTATTCTCAGCAGTCATGCTTAAATTTCCTGGGAATTGGTGTAAACTGATAAATGGCTTGCCCCATCTTTTCAATGTGGCTTTTTTGATTTTAAGAAAACAATTGTTGCTAACCACAAAGAAATCTGGAAGTTTAGATTTTCTTTGTCATGCAACATGTATCTTATTAGAAAATACAGCTTTGGCTGTGATGCATTGCTTTCCTCCATTAATGTAGATCCCTTGCTTAACTTTATATCCTAGAGAACTGGGTTTTCTTAGAGGATTGACTGTTGTTTAAGTGCGTTATTCAGTTATATTTTTCTTCATTTGAACTGCTATGTGCTGCTGATAATGCCATAATGTACAATCCTTTCAGCATGCCCATATATCAGTAGGTGTTCTGTAAATATTTATGTACACATATGTAATGCTCTCTGTTTACTGATTATGAAACCATGTAATACAGGTTGTTGTTGGCTTATGCTGAAACTTCTTGAAAGAAGCCCACTTTGAAAATGTGTTGCTGTTGAAGCTAATATTATGATTCAGGTACTGTCTTTCAAAAGTACTGCATTTCAAATTTGTTTTAAGAGACACATAGGTAAACCTTGCTGTATGGTGTTTTCTATACTAATGTGTGGTGTCTGTTTAGGAAAACTGTTGGGTATTTCCATAAACTTTTAATGTCTGCATCTTCTCATTGGCCACTGCCCCCGATCAACTAAGTGCAATTTGTTACACAGATGGCAGTCTTTTAATTTTGGTGTCCCAGGGCTACAGCTTGTGGTTTTAGACATACAGTGAATGAGAAATCATTTATAAAATTAACAAGGACTCAAATTACTTTTTTTGCTTCTTAACTAGAAGCTTTGTGTCTTAACTGGAGAAATCAAGCGCATAGTTGTGCATACTAAACTGTTTTCTTTCCCTTCCCACATGTTAGACAGAGGGAAGGGCCGGCAGAGGCAAGCTATTTTGGGAGAGCACCCATCATCGTTTAGACATGATGGTTATGGTAAGTAACATAGGATGACAGGTGGTTATGATTTCTTTAGATGTTATGTGAAATTCTAAATATTTAATCAGTGCTGGACAGTGAATCCCTTCAGCACAAACAGTTCACCTGCAGTGCTGTCAGACCTATGTCCTGAAAACACTGTTGGTTCACTGAAATCTATGTGCATTCATTGCCTTACCTCTTCCTTTCACGGAGAGCATCCAGCTCTACATATTTATTGCTTGGAAGAATGTTTCCTTTCAGTTGTCATAAGCCTAGCAATGGATGGAAAATGGCATCTGTACTGGGAGAGCAGTTTTCTTGTAGAAAACAGCAACATAGCTTGATCGGTGGTTTGGTGCAACACAGAGCTCTGATGCTCTTGCATGCAAAGCTATGAATTGTGGGCATTGTACTTTTTCTAATTTAGCTACTTCTGAAAAGGCACAGCTGTGTGGCTGCACAGGAATGATGTTTAGGAATGAGTGCTGCAGTTGTTACCAGCACTCTCTGTAAATGAAGATCTGTCACTGTCATGTGCTGGACCAAGACCTCAGAGTGGAGAAACAAATGTCCCTACTTAGACATAACTTTTCTAGTTAATTTCTCTCTCAGCTGTTAGATGCAATGTGATGTGTGTTGCCTCTCTCTTTGCAGAAGTATTTATGATATTTTACAGTGTAGGGTGACATCCTACCTACTCTTTCTAAAAGGTTCTTCAGATCTCCAGAATTTCCAGGTTCCACCTTGATTCACTGATGCTCTTTTTTCATTCTTCTGATATATCCTTCTACCTTAAGTAGTGTGTCTGTCTCCTCCTATACCACTGTCTCCCTGTCATTACTGCTTTTTGATGGGGAAGAAGGGACAAAAGGTTCCTTTTATACTTAGCTTATGTGAATTTCACATTATTTTTGTCTCAGAAAAACAAGGATCCTGCCCTTGATGTCTTCTATTAATAGAGGTATTGCTTACTAGTAGTGTCTCATCATTATTTAAAAAAAAAAAAGGGAAATTGTCTCTCAGTGAAACTTGTCACTTTACCTGTAGTGGAAAATAGAACTGTTTCCTTTTCCATTATTGCAGGGGTTTAAGTATTCCTATTTCTTCCAAATGAGCATTTTGTGGAAAGGCAGTCTTCTGACTTAATGTCATGTCTCTGGAAAAAAACTGCTGTGTCATCTCCTCTCCTGACCTCTGGCTAAAAGTTCACTCCTTTTGGTTTCCCTGCTTTGTAATATTCTTTCTCAGTGTCTGTGTAGTTCTGCAAGTAGACATGGGAATATTTCTGAATGTTGATATAAAATATTTTTTTCTGATGCATTTGTGTTCAAATATTTTGTATGGTGCAGGGAAAATAATATTTTTGTATTTACTGAAATACTGTTTTCACTTGCTTATGTCTTACCTGGTAGTGTAAGAAGAGACTTGGAACATAAAATGGAATAGAAGAGGGTTTCTTTGGTGGTTTGGTTTTTTTTTTTACTGGTTTTGCTTTGGGGTTTTTTTGTTGTTGTTGTTGTTGTTTTTGTTGTTGTTGTTGTTGTTTGTTTGTTTGTTTGTTTTTAATATAGGAAAAGAATTCATGGCAGCTGCTTTGACCTCCTACCCCTCCTTTAAATATGCGTTATGTATGTGGGCTTTAATGCATGATTAAGTAGTGAAACTTATTTCAAACAGAGTGAAAACATGGTCTTTCATCTCCTTAGGATCACATGGTCCTTTGTTGCCCTTGCCAAGCCGGTACCGCATGGGATCTCGGGACACTCCAGAACTTGTTGCTTATCCACTGCCCCAGGCATCCTCTTCCTACATGCATGGTGGAAATCCTTCTGGATCGGTTGTCATGGTTAGTGGGTTGCATCAGCTCAAGATGAACTGTTCAAGGGTATTCAACTTGTTCTGCTTGTATGGAAACATTGAGAAGGTAAGGCATAATTTATTAGAAACTTGGAAACTACTACTTTTAAATGCTTTGGGAAAAGCCTGTCTGAGATGGTCTAAAAATATTTCCTAATAATTTTTAAAATTATTGGTTGGGCTGTTTGTTCAATGTAATTTTTTTTTTATGTTATACATCTCAGGTGAAATTTATGAAGACTATTCCAGGCACAGCACTGGTGGAAATGGGTGATGAGTATGCTGTAGAAAGAGCAGTCACACATCTCAATAACGTCAAGTTATTTGGAAAGAGACTTAATGTCTGGTAAATATGTTTTATCAGATTAATAGTCTACCAGTGGGCAGATGGAATGAGGTTTCAAGTGGACAATATCCCATTATTCTGTTGTCATTGCTGGAGTTAGGATTTCCAATTTGCAGCTGTTTATTTTAGCTTTCAGCTGAAGAAGGGTGGGTTTAGGTAAGATATTAGGAAGAAATTCTTTACTGTGAGGATGGTGAGGCACTGGCAGAGGTTGTCCAGAGCAGCTGTGGCTGCCCCATCCCTGGAGGTGTCCAGGGCCAGGTTGGGTGGGGCTTTGAGCAACCTGGTCAAGTGAAAGGTGTCCCTGCCCACAGAGTGGGGGGTTGGAACCATATTGTCTTTTAAGATCTCTTCCAACACCAACCATTCTAAGACTGATTTATTACTATTTATAATTTTGTTTACATTAGTAAAGCATACTGGCATTTCATGGATTGGCCATTAATAAACTGTATTCCCTTAATGTGTCTTAACAATTTTTTCTGCATATTTTTTAAGGAAAGTGTCAAATACAAGCCCTCTCATACAAGCCCTTTCAGATTATTATAAAGAAATGTCAACTGCATTCTGCTCAGATCAATAATCTGCAAAGTGTGATAGTCTTAATTATTTAAGAAACTTTAGCTGTCTGTCTGTATCTGTCCGTATTTTCAGTGTTTCCAAGCAGCATTCAGTAGTTCCAAGCCAGATATTTGAACTGGAGGATGGCACAAGTAGTTACAAGGATTTTGCAATGAGTAAGAACAATCGCTTCACCAGTGCTGGCCAAGCATCTAAGAACATCATCCAACCACCCTCCTGTGTGCTGCACTATTATAATGTTCCCCTGTGTGTGACTGAAGAAACGTTTGTAAAGGTAGGCAGCTGGAGTGATGACATACAGTACTTTTGGGCTCTGTCCCGGTTTTACACAGTACTACTTTTAAAAAGAAATAATTGGAATGGTTGTAGAATAGCCACTGGAAGAGAACTGTTATTTAAAATGCGTTTGTAGCCCGTCTTCATGGAAGATGCTGTATTTTCACAATTCTGGAGTTATTTCAATTTTTTTTTAATTAGCTTTTTTAAATGTGGGAAGCAGAATCCTGGAAATAAAGTTGAGAGGCTTAATGTGAGGGATTTTTTGTGAAGGAAAGAGAAAAGATACACAAACCCGCTACCAAGTCGTTAGGACTACATTTCACAGAAGATTTACTGATTCTCTGAGACAGTTACTGTAACAACTGCTAGAATGCAGAGAAGCATGCACCCGGAACACTTTGCACAGCTGAGTCATAAATGAACTCTATGAAAGCCTAAAACTTGCAATACTGGGCCTCTTAGCTGGAGGCAGTGGTAGAATTGCTGACAGTTCAGTGAGGTTTTTTTCAGTTAAATAAAAATATTTTTTTTGGAGATCTCTGAAAGTTAACTTTGGATCACAAGTGGTGTCCTTGTATGTACAACTTCCGAGCTAGAGTACTGAAGTAGGAATGTCAAAATGTAGAACTTAATATTTAAATATGTTCATTGGAATAATAGTGATACCACATGTAAGAGCCTTGGTTTTGCATACTAAAGAATGGTAACTTTACAATAGCAATCAAAACATGTTTTTAAAATAATAATTTGCCATAAATTATTGCAAACACTCTTGAAGAGTCATTTTTTTGGTTTTGTGTGTCTCTCTTAGGAGCTCAGAATTTTTGCTAATGTGTTCATATGAATTTTTAATGGAGTTTTACCTCTTATTTTTGTGACAGTTATGTGAGGATCATGAAGTTCTCAGTTTTATTAAATACAAAGTGTTTGATCCAAAACGTAAGTAAAGTTTGACCTGTTTGGCAAATTATTTGAATTTCAGTTTTGATCAGAGCATATTCTGTCAGGAGACATTACTGATCCTCTCCTTCCTTTTTTTTTTTTTCCTCATTTTGACAGCTTCTGCCAAAACATTGTCTGGTCTGTTGGAATGGGAATGTAAGACAGATGCAGTGGAAGCTCTCACTGTACTTAATCACTACCAGATAAGAGTCCCAAGTAAGTAAATTCCCCCAGTCTTATTGCTAGAAATGTTTTTCTGTGGAGGAGGACTTGGGAGTTGGTGACTGAAAAGCTGGACATGACCCAGGAATGTGCATTCACAGCCCAGAGGGCCAACCACACCCTGGGCTGCATGAAAAGCAGTGTGTCCAGCAGGTTGAGGGAGGGGATTCTGACCCTCTGCTCTTGTGACACCCCACCTGCAGTGCTGCACTCAGCTCTGAAGCCCTCAGTACAAGGAAGGAATGGACCTGTTGGAACAGGTCCAGAGGAGGGCTATGAAAATGATCAGGGGGCTGGAGCACCTCTCCTGGGAGGAAAGGCTGAGGGAGCTGGGGTTGTTCAGCCTGGAGAAGAGAAGGCTCTGGGATCCCCTTATTGTAGCCTTTCATTACTTTAAAGGGGGCCTATAAAAAAGGAGAGTGACACTTGACATGGGCAAATAGTTATAGGAAAAGGAGTAATAGTCCTAAACTGAAAGGGGAGAGGTTTTGATTTTTATGTTAGGAAGATACTCTTCACTGTGAGGATAGTGAGGCACTGGAGAAGTTGTGGATGCCCCATCCCTGGCAGTGTTCAAGGCCAGGTTGGATGGGGCTCTGAGCAACCAAATCTAGTGTGTGGCATCACTGCCCATGTCAGGGTCCCCTTCAACCCAATTATTTCACAATAAATACAAAGAAATCTGCAATGTATTGGGCAGAAGATTCTTTTAAGTTACTCAGCTTACTGCTCTAAGTTTACTGATTCTGTAGTGAGTTCTCTTTGAAACCAGAAATTGTGAGGCCAAGCTGGATTTATCTCCAAACTGGTAAGAGTAGAGCTTGCTAAACAAGTACGAAATAGGCCAGGTCTGCGCTGGACCATTCAGATAGTTTACTGGATTAAAATGCAATTTTCCCAGGTGTTCACAGACATAACTTTTAATCTAGCCAGTGTCTAATATTATTTTAAACTATCTTCTCTAAACTATTATGAGTTTGTCTCCCTGTGAAATGTTAAAATCTTTCCTATTTCCCCCACACCTTTGGTCCACTTTATCAGTAATGGACTGAGAGGGTCGGATTATTTTTGAAAATATTATTGACAACATACTGTTCACAATTTCAGTTTTATCTCAGTTTGGAGAGGTGGTAGCAGCAGAAGAGTTTTCTCTTTCAGTGTGAAAAAAGCATAATGCATAATCCAGTATATAGTTGTCATGAGGGACATGCTGTCATGAGGTGTTTTAAACCAAGGACTGCTGGTTCAGACTTGCTGTAATAGGATGGTTTGTGGCTGACTGAACTAGGAGGGCTTATCTTCCATTACCTGAGAGGCAGATGTGTGCTGCCATCTGTGGCTCTTACCAGCCTTTCCAAATAGAGGGGTTTGTTTATGCTTTGCTTTCTAGAGAGGCCTGAAGAGTGTGTTGCATATCCTGCTGTTCTTTTCTCAGTCAATACGTGTAAATACTGTCCAGTGCCACTCTGATAGAAGTGCCTCATTCTAGGTCTTGACTTCCTTAAATATCTGTGCCTTTTGTGTTTGAGATTGCCCATAAAATACTGCTTGTATAAATAATTCAGCCAGGAAGAGGGGAAGTGATAAAGGTAAAGTCTTTCTTTAAAGTACAGCATTTGGAGTTTGATCTATGTTGCCTTCCAGCCTGATCCATCACTTCGTTTTTATGTCTAAAAATGCTGGTAGAGTATCAGCAACACCTAGTAACAGGTCACCTGCTGTCTGTGGGACACTGGTGGGAGTAGGCAGGGAGGTGTGAATCTTAAATATAGAGAATTGGTGAACTTGTCAGGTCATGGAAGGTGATGTTGATCAGCAGGAGAGCTGTGCTCAACAAGATGCCCATGGTCTGTTCTGTCTCCTCACAGATGGCTCCAACCCATATACCTTGAAGCTTTGCTTCTCTACTTCATCCCATTTATAGAGAAGAGGACAGCATGTTAAGAGCTACCTTCACCTCGATTTGCAAGTTGAAAACTACACTTCATTCACAAAGCTCTAAAGTGGTTGTTCTGATGTTGCCTTGTTTCAACTTAATTCTAATATCTTTTATCTTTTTATCTTTTATTATAATAAATGGATGTTCCTTCATAAATACAAACCAGAATTTTTTCTTTTTGCCTCTGAGAAGTACCTGTTGTAAGCTTACTACAAAGTTTGTATTTTGTTAGTGTAGTATCTTCAAATGTCTAAAGAAGCACCAGTAGTATAAACAAGATTGTTTCTTTTAAAAAATAAAATATATTTGCATTTTCAAAATGTTAAAGATTAGCAAGTATTTTTCCATTTGTAGTCTTAAGTGACAGATAGAATTATTACATCAGAATTTTAAATGTAGATCTTGTTTTTCGGTATGTTAAGTAGTGAAGTATGTTGCAATACTGAAAAGCTTGTATTTATAAAATGCTTTGATTGGGTTAATGTTGCACATACTGAACTTTTAGTAGTGTAGACTTGATTTATAGTTCAAACAAAGCTAACATAGAATATTAATAAGGATGTACACGTGTATGGTATGAGTCATACTTATTTAAAGTGGTTTTGTTTTTTTTTAAAACTATTTTCCATTTGCATTAGCATGATGCCATCTATATCTAGTCCCACCGTAGGGGCCTTTTAAAAATTAAAGTTACAAGCCTGTATCAGTGTGTTCATCCTCATTTTCCATAATTTGAACTTGAACCTTTGGTGTCTAACATATCCTTTCGACTCTTTTTTTTTTTTTTTTTTTTTTTTTTTTTTTTTAAAGCAGTGTTTATGACATGCTAAATGGTAAAAGTTGGGTATGTGACAAGAGTGATCGCAACAGAAACCAAGGTGGTTAAAACAAAAAGGAAGCCCCACCATACTCTTTCATACCTGGACAGTTAATGCTGGTTTTTCTTTTGTCTGCTTTATCTTAAACATCTATTATGACCATGTAAGAATTCATAGGGTGAATAGTCTTGGTTAGGCTGTAGCTTCAACTGAGGTAATCTCTGTGCGATTCAGATAATGTAACTGATTACATGATGTAAAATTAATGGGGTGAGAAATCTTTCACTTTGGGGAAGATGATTTGTCTTGTCCCAGTACTTTGAAACATCTCTTCTGGAACTGGAATTGTGTTTTGTTTTGTCTAAAACCCCAGAAATGGGAATCCAAGCAGGGAAGCCTGGGAGCTGTTGACCTAGGCTCAGTGTTTGTTCCCCTTTCTGAATTTGCAGCAAAGTGTTCAGGGCTTCTTTCAGTTCTGCTCTTAGTCATCAGAGAGAAGTTACTTTATCAGATGTTTTACTCTTTATCATACAAATTCTTTGTTTTATCTTTACAGATTTTATCTATATCCATCCTTTATGCAAGATGATTTGTGCAATGTGCTTGCCCTTGAACAGGTTATGTTACTGTGGGCATTTCACACCTTTCAATCCAGACTGGATTTTTCCCATTCTTAATTTCGAGCAAGCATTCCTTATCATACAAGGGAAAACATGTCAGATGCCCTTCAGGTTTTCTCATCAACAATGATTAATTTTTGTCCTGTCTACCAGCATTTTGTTCATGCTTCAGGTAATGACTATTTCAGGTATTCAAATCAGGTTTCTGATAGGTCTGACCTGGGAACTTGAAGGACAGCTGCTCTTTGGCAACTCTTTCAGCATAGGGTTTGGAACAGTACTAGCCTCCTCTCTGGGAGGTGGTAAACTGACTTGCATTTTAGGGGCCCTGCTAGTACTCTTTCGGCCTCAGTGCTCTTCCCCCAGAAATTGCTTCCAGGCAGCTCCAATGCAGCAATGTGCCATATGTTCCTACTTGCCACAGAAATACTGGGTACTTACTATTGAAATGCTCTGTGCTTCTTAGCATTTTAACTGTAAAAGGTCTCTCCCAATTCTTTAATTTCTCTTCCAACAGCTTTTATGTTCTGTGGAAACCTGTTTCTTCTTGCATTGCAATTTGTATTAATGCAGTTTCAGAAGTCAAGTTGTTTGTAGTCAAGCATTAAAAATAGCATGTTTTCTGTTGGTCTAATTGCAGTGTAGGATGAGTGACCCTTAAAGCAGTCAGGTTTTATTAAAAAAAAAAAAAAAAGAAAAATTAAATAAAGAACTGCACTGTTTGGTGTCCTCAGTGGATCACAGCATTCAGTGCCTAAGATATTCAGGTGAAAGGCATCTTTCCTGTGGTTTCCCTGATCAAATGCAACATAGTTTCAGGTATATCTTGGAGGTCTTGATAGTAACTGGAAGTCCCATATGCAAAATGAGTAGACTGTGCCATGTGGGGCAGAAAAGAGGAATCTGAAAAATTGTGCAAGCTTCTTTCTCCATAGAATAATTATTTTATTAATGTATTCATGAGAACAGGAAAGATTCCTTGTTGGAATCTTTCTGTTAAAAGAATGTCTTCTCTTGGGCCTGCAAGGTTGGATGCTTGTCCTCAGGAAGGAATGAGGTTGGTCTCCTTCCACATGGGCTCTGTATTCATTTTCAATCTTGCCCTTTAGAATAGAGCCAAAACAGTGGGACACATGGGGAGTTTGTTGTTCCAGGGAGGTGAAGTTTGTCTCATTTGGCAGCAGTATAACTGTACTTGTTAGATTAAAACTAAGCCTGTAAGGTCTCTAAGTGCAGTTTTTTCCTGTCTCTTTTGCATAAGCCATACAAGCAAAACAGTGAACATTGCTATGCACATTCCCTGCTTCTAAGCAGATGGCATTGAAATTGTAACATGTTAGTGTCTGTCCCACTGTTTGTTTCCTTGGGTTTTGTTTGTTTGTTTGTGTCCTGGTTTTAGTAGCCAAGATCAGTTTGTCACTGTGTGGGTGTGTATTCTAAAGCCTCTATGCCATTTTTTC
>VXAU01005415.1:54028-75042 GCA_013399695.1 Formicarius rufipectus | reverse complement strand
TTTTTCTTCCCATCCACCAACCTCCCCCCCCCCGCTACCCCCCAGGGGTGACCCAGCACCGGCTACTCATCTCATCACCTGCGGTCTGTAAAATACCTCCGTGCCTGCCAGGGACAGAGACTAGGGGAGGGAAGGGGTTTTGCTCAGGTTTTTTTTTTTTTCTCTTCTATTTTACTTGGTTAGTTTTGGTTGTTTTTGTTTATCTTAAATATATATATATATATATATATAAATTATAGCTAGGAACTGTTATCCTTCCATTTATCATATCTTAATTAAAATTTGTTTTGAAATTGAAGGAGATTTGTCCCTCTGTTTTAGCTATAAATTTTTCTAAGCTCTCTAAACTTAGACAGTTTGTGAAGTTTTGTTTAATTTTTCTCATGCATCACCTTTCATTGGAGGTAAATGATATATTGAGGTGGAGATTTGTTTCTCTTCTTTCATGATACTCTTATCCTTCTTTATATTTATTTTTCCTTATGTGCAAGAAGTGGGAAGAGTTGTTTTTTTGACTTTCTGTACCACCATAGTAAGATAGAGTGTATTGCTAGGGTGATAGAAGATTTCAAAGAAACCACTGAGAAGGTGTTTGGTTGTTCTGCATTATGGAAGGGATGCTACAACTTCATGTTGTAGTCTGTCTTGTCTAAGTCTGTCTTTTAGTAAGGGGTAATGTTTGGGGTAAGCTGGCCTGTTACTGGCTGAAACCCTTTTGTTGTAGTTAAATGCAACTTGCTCCTTTTCCTTGCTGTGTGTTTTCTTGTGAACAGTGGTTGAACTTGTCTGAATATGATGGTGGCTTAGCAGGAGACATTCAGTCTCTTATGTTAAATATACTTGGAAGTCTGGGAAGGTGAACATGCTCAATTATTATTTTTTCACTTCAGTGATCTGTTTAAACATATTTGGGATTTTTTTTGTGTGTCCTTTGAAATTACCTTGCATTGTCGCATCTGTAACTACCAGTCGGTTTTTTAGCCATTCCAGCATTTCATGTTTGTTTATGTCTCTTTTTATCTCTAACCAGTCTATTGGTTAGGATAACAACAGAAGTATGCTTTGTGATTGATTTGTTGTGAAATTCAAGGGTAAATGGAAGAATCCTGTGTAAGCAAAAGGGGCAGGTGGTGTTGGAAGGAAGTCGCTAAGGAAGCAGAGTTCATTAGACTTTGTTTCTCTTTCCCAGACTCTGGGGCTGACAGGGGTGAGAGGTGCACATTAAACTGCAGCCAGATGAAGTGATCTGATACATTGGATCTCACCCAAGGAGTGAAGTGTGTTTTACTTCCTTCATTTCTAGCTTGATGCCATTTTTTTTCCTAATTGTTAAGACCACATGTTTTAAATTAGTGTAGGCTCTTCCCAGCCTACTTTTGCTTCTCTGCAGAGTGGGCTGGCAGTGGACTGAGGTGTGAGAAATGTTAGGGGAACTCTTGAGTTGAGAAATAATGGCATCATTCTTTATCTGTAAAACAAGAGCTTTCCATTTGTTTTCCTGACCTGTTAAACTTTATGCAGGCTCGGTGAATAACAAGGCAGTATATTCTCAGTTGCACCATTAATACTGGCACTTGTGGAGAGGGTTGATCAGAGGGGCTCACGTGATAATGTGATGTTTCTGGCATGCCATTTGGGTTCCTTAGAACCATAGTCTGAGATAAAAATAACCTGAAACAAGCTGTTCACGGTTTGGGATGAGGTGCAGCCCCCAAGTTCTACTGCTAACACATCTGATTTGATAAAGGGTGAAGAGCTTCCATTTCTCAACAGTTGTATTATCAAGTTAAAAGAGCAAAATACTTGTGTGCTCTTAAGTCTCCTAGTGCTTAATGCTCTTTCCCTGTTAAAAATAGAAGATTTCTTTCTCCAGGGATTGTAATTCCCACAGGATGTGGAGGAACCTAATGCAGCCAGATTACTTGTGCTGTGCTTTTGACCATGGCTCTCTAAAGGAAGTAACCTCTGACCCTTTTCTTATGTTGAGAAGGTTTTGTTATCTGTCCTCTGCCAAACCTTCCTGTCCTGGCCTTTCCCAGCCAGCCCCCTGGGCCAGAGCCATGCATTAATTGAGACAGGTTCCTTGCTCTTCTGACTGTTGCAGCTGCTGATGCATGGCCTTCGTTTCTGGCACAATTCTTTTAACTTTTCCTTCTCTGGCGTTCCCAGAGCAGCTGCAGACTGAGTGGGCCTTCATGCAAGGAAATGAGTCCTGCAGGACTGTGCCAGGGAGCCAGCAGCTGTGGCAAGATAATTAACCCTCTTTTCCAAAGCATCTGGGATCCAGGAAAACAAACTAGTTGTGGCAGGGTCAGTATAGCAGTATGCAGAATGAAACACTGAAATGGCTTGTGGCATGGGGGATGTCAGGGCATGGGCAGAATCCAGGATGTAGTTAATCCATTTCATACAAGGCCTTTTCTGTTTATTTTCTCTTGCCATCTTTTCTTCTTTCCATTTGTGGTCTCATCCTTCTCCAAGCTAAATTAGTTTGTGCCCCACTCAAATTCAATTGGGTAGTAGTCAAATAAGCCCCTAGAAGTTACTAGTTGGACTGCTTCTTTTTGGAACTCCTAAATTTTTTTTGTCTCTTAGGCTGTTAATACAACAGACTTTGGATACTTCAGGAAGTACAATCGGTATTAGTCTATGCTTTCATCAAAGTGTAAACTTCTGGCCATTTTAGACTTAATGGCATGCATGCAGGGATTTGCATGTAATATAGATTGTGCTTCTATTTTCTCTTCTGTTAACCACAGCACTGTAACTGCTAAGTCAGATTAAATCAATGGGCTTTAGGTAAGCGTCCTGTCAAAAGGCTCCAGGAATGTCTAAGAAACAGTCTAGTCAGTGACCTGGGTAATCTGTGTTTTTGAAGTTACTGCATGGCTTCTGTCTGAACCATGGTAACCTAAAACTTCAGTAGTTTAAGGTCAGAATCCCACTTACTGAACTTTTCTCCTTGAGGTGCTCTTTAAATCCAAGACAAACTCCCAAGTTCTGAGGATAGAGCTCAAACTGGAATGTTTTAGTTACACTTGAACATGTTCCTCTTGCCCAAGACTTCTGTGCAGATTTTTCATCACTTTGTTACTGTATAGGCAAAGACTTGTATGTGCCTCTTTAAGCATCCTTTATATGCCTCTAACTTTTCCTTTTTGTGTCCTTTTAACATGAAGCAATGAGAACTAACCACAGGGTCTCAGACCAAGGACTGAGCTATTGACTTATTTCAAAGCATTTCAGAGTAATGTACTCTCTAATCTTGCTTTTTTCAGCTGCAGCTTTTATCTAATGACAATAAAAACAACCCTACCCTAACTAGTCTAAAGGACAGGTTTCTCTCCATGAAGAGAAGAAAGGTGATAATACTTCACCATGTCTATAAAGATATAGATGCAAAGTTCACAACCAAGTGCAACCCTGCTCTCCTTGGTTTCTTTATAACAGGCAGTTACACATAATTTTTGTCAGTTCAATCTGCCCTTACCATTACCTCCAGTGTCCACACCCCTGGTGACAGGGACATTGTAAAAAAAGAAAGGGAACTTTTCATTTTTATCTCCCAGAACTTGCAAATGAAGCTTATTGATGCTGCACATTTTGAAACGTCCTAAGAAACAGGACAGGGATATTCAGGGATGTAGGGACAACAGCAGCTAATCCTGCTCTTTTGAGAGGATGGAAAGAAGGTGCTGTAGCTCCTGCCCTCAGACTGCCAAGCACAACCTTCATTTTCTTCCGGCTGAAAGCAGACTCAGCTTTCCAGGAACTCTGCTTTGTAAACCTTTCCGGAGAACATCCGGCTAAGGATAAACCTCCTTTCACAGGGAGGACAGAGCAGCTCAGAGACCGTGAGGGCATGTGCTCATCTACAATATGTGTGTAGGGTGAAGCTTTCTGTTCCAGGGGGATGGTTGTTTCTTTCCTGTGGCATGCTGCCATCCTAACAGCTTTGGCAGGAGACCTACCTCCCCTAAGCTGCTCATAGCTGACCAATGTTTGAGAGGGGCTAGTCTTTAAACTGCTTAAGCGGCAGTCACTTTCCATGTGAAGCTACTCTTAAGCCATTTTGTGAGCACTTAAGCTGCTTCTATCTTTTAGTCCTCTTGAAGTGCTGATATTCCCCACTTCCCCAGTCACTGTGTGACCGCCTGTACCCTGTATTGACCTGCATCCTGCTAAAGGCCACAAAGATCAGTGTTCCCAACAGTGTCATCCACTTAAGGGTGTGCTTTGAGTTGTGTAGGTGGTTTGACTTAGGCCTGCCAGCCATGAGGTTGACTCCTGAGCCAAGGAGGGTGGGAGTCTGCCCTCACACAAAAGAGCCCAGTGCTCCTAGTTTCACTGGTAGCTCAGAGACTTGCCCACAGCTGTCCTGCAGCTTGGCCAGGAGTCTGTTTACCTTTTGCAGAACACCCTGCTGGTAACCCTGAATCAGCTTTCTTCCTGGGGCTGCGCAACATGGAGGCCAAACTGACAACCACTGCCTTTTGCTTTGTGTCCTTTCCAAGTACAGACCATGTTTCACTGCTGAGATCTGAGGCAAGGGCGGAGGAGAGACTGACGCTGTGTTCACCTGGGAGATACTGTTCTTATCTGCTCTGTTAAGGGGGAGCTGAGCAAAGGGAACACGAGCACACCTTTGGCTCCTGGTTGTGGGAGCAGCACAGAGCAGACACAAATGTCTGTGCTGCTGGCCTGTAAACCAGACAAGCTTTCAGAGCCAGGCTGGTTGAGTTTTTACAGACCTGTGTCTGGTATTTTGATTGTAAAATGGATTCTATTAATGCTCTTTAGATAGCTTTGGGCCTGGTACAAGATAGCTCTGTGCACATGATGAATACATGAGGCCCAAGATCTTTGAGTTCCCTGTTTTCTTGCCAGTTCTTCCTGGTTTACCAATGAAATGGAGCAGCTTGCCCCCGCAGCATGCCCATGCTTGACCTTGGGGATTGTGTTGGTCCTCACAGGCACAGCTAGCCTGCCTGTCCTTGTCCTCCCACAAGTCCACACTTTGAAGGGGAATATTACTGGACTAGTTGTTGCATTGTGTGGAGCCCAGAGCATGTGAATAACTTGCCTGTGCATGGTTTTTTCCTGCTGGGCTGTGTGGGGCCAGGAGGTACTAGTTTCTGCCAGGAATCTGGTGAGAGTGAGGAGATAGTGAAGTACAGGGCAGCTATTGCCACAAAGACACTTATCAACTACTTCTCCACAGATGTTTCACAACAGACTTCTGCTGCTCCTCCCTCTCCTGGTTTCTTTCAGAGATTATGGTTCTGCCTGTAGGTTAATAATATTTAATAAAGAAGATGAAAAAGATTGCTTTAGATGGTGTGTAGTCCCAAATTCCCTTTATGGCAGGCACAGCCCAGGTAATGCAATCCTGGGTTGCCCCTGTTCATCTGAAATCCAGAAAGCTGCCATGGGGGAATGGGCAGGGTCTGGAGCGGAGTCCTCTTCAGGACCAAGCACCTGCAGCTCTGCTGTTGTCAGGCTTCTGCAGGATTTTACCTGTTTTGCATCTCTGGTCCAGACACCTGATAATCTGAAATGCTTCCCAACTTAGTTTTCTGTCAATTGAAGCAGGAAACTTATTATCTCAAAGTAGCAGGCTTAGATTTTTATTTTGTTTTAATTATGATTTCCTCTATGCATGCAGCTCTTGCTTTCCTTCTCCCTGTGATGGGCTGAGTTAGCAGGGAGGGAGCTCCCCTGTGGGTCTTGTCCTGGCCAGCACCAAAGGTGGGCCACTGTTCCCCAGGGCTGCGTGTCACTTGCTGCAAGACACTGTCGTCTTGCTTGAGTGTTCACGTGGCAATGAGGTCTGTGCAAGGACACTGCTAGAGCAAGGAGAGCATTCCGTCCACAAGTGCTTGGCATGGGATTGAGCTTTGGCAGTGACTGGTCTTGGGATGGAACTCACTGAAATGAAGGCAGCCTGACCTGGAGATTGTCAGGCAAAGCTTGAACAGTGGCGTTAGTCTGCAAGGATCAGTCCTTGGTAAGTGTCCACCTGCGTGTGTATCTGGATTCTGCCTCCGAATTACTACCAACTCCAAAGTCCCCTGAGGCCTGGCAAATGATTTGGGTATGTTTGTCTTCCTTGTCTGCCTGCAGTGTGATCCTCCACGGTCCTGCCAAGGCTGGCCTAGCCACAACTTAGACTAGTGTAAAACAGGACCTTTTCTGCACAGGGGGTGGCATGGGGTTAATCCAAAATAAAGTGGACTGGTGAAACTGCATCAAACCCCTTTTTGGGCACAATTCCAGGCTGAAGCAAGTGAAGTCAAATACAGGCCACTTGAGCCCTGTGTGTGAATGCGGTCCCATACTCATTGGCAAATCGCCTTAAAACACCAAACAGAGTGTAACTTTCTTGAGTGTGACTGAGTATCCTACTGCTG
This sequence comes from Formicarius rufipectus, assembly GCA_013399695.1. NCBI lineage: Eukaryota > Metazoa > Chordata > Aves > Passeriformes > Formicariidae > Formicarius > Formicarius rufipectus. The sequence goes on along the minus strand of VXAU01005415.1, from coordinate 68,632 downwards.
ATGTAAAAAACTGAATTTTCTCCTAGAAAAACCTGCAGAGCAAATATGAGCAAGTGCCATCTTAGTGCCCTTGGAAATCAGAAGGACAGCTTTAGCCTAGTAATAAGCTTGCTGTCTGTGTTGCTCAAACTGCTCTTGTGGCCACATTGATCCTTCTGTGTTATCTGCTCCTCATCTCTTCCCAACAGTGCACATGCTGCATCTCCTCAACCTCTGTTGCTCAGGAAGTTGCAAATAAAAGGCCTCATCTGGCCCCTGCTGCTTTTATGCCAATCTCACCTTGGCTCATGCTGCAGTGCACTGGGACTTACTTGGCCTTTCCCCTTGTCCTTGGAGCTATTTACTGCACTAGTTGCACCCTGGGATGTTTCTCGGCTTGTACTCAAGCCCCTCTTGGGCTGTGGATGGAAGAACCACAAAACAGCCTGTGGGTTTGGTGGTGGGAGCAAATGGCCCCAGCTTGCAGCAACTGAGTGTCAGTGGCTTCCTCCCTCCAGGCAGGAACTGTACTTTCAGAGCTTGTAGCCAGGAGAAGTAGGACACTGAAGCCACTGCTTTTGTTTCTCTGTTAGTATCCAGGCTTTGGGTCTGCCTGGTGCTTCACAGGGGGCAGGGGCTAGGGAGTGGGGACAGTGGGTCCTACTGTTTCCTCCCCTGGATCCAGGCTGGGGACTCTTGGGCAGTGCTGGCATGGAGCAGGGCAGGGAGCAGGGCTGCCCTGCTGGCAGGGGACAGCAGGTGGCAGCAAGAAATTGAGGTCCCCTGGATCAGAGTTCAGCGCCTGCAACTGCGTGTGTTGAGTTTGTAGTGAGAGTCTGCTGAACTGGAGACAGTGAAATCTTACACAAACTCTTAAGTAGATTTGACACTGCTTTTGGCTTGTGCTCGTGGGCTGTTTGAGTTCATGCGATGCTGTCTTGCAGCATCTGCACTGTATCACCAGCAAGGACTTGCAAATCCAGACGTGCAGGACTCCTGGGTACTTGAGTTGGGACTCTCTTACCAGAATGGCCACTCCAACTCATAGAGGAGAATTTGCTGAGACATTTGAGTGAGGAGAGAGACTGTGCAGGGCACAGCCAAGGGCAGCAAGCACATGTGTTGCTGAACACAGCTACGCTTCATAGAGTGCAGCATGTAAGGTTGTTTCTGCAGAAACCCATCCTCGCCTTGGGAATCTTCTTTGTGTTACCCAGAAGTGTCGAAGTTGGAAAATTCCATGTCTGAATTTCTCCTGCAGTCTTGCCAGCTCTGGGGTGTGAGCTAAGATATCTCTGCAACCCTTTTCCGAAGAGCAGCATTGCAAAAGAGCCCCACTGGATAACCAGAAGCCTAGTTTGATTCCGCTTGTATAAGCAATTTAATCTACTAAGCAAGAGTTTAAGTCCTTCTTCTTTGAGGGAGCTGATGTGCTTCTTAACATGTGCAAATGCCTTTGATAGTTCAATAATAATGGATAAATGGCAGCCTGGCTTAGGAAGAACAGATCTTGCAAGAAAAGTGGGATTGCTTCCACTGGGGACAGATGAGCAATGCCTAAAATGGCCCGGGAGCCCTGAGGAGTATTAGTTAAATAAATGCAGTGAGATGGTGAGAGGCATGATAGACTGCCACAGGTGGAGCTCAGAAGAGATGAGGGTCCCCCGTCAGGCAAGACATCTCCCTCAAAGGGCTCACAAAAGGGATGCAGGGAACCTGCACAGTTACCTGGACAGGGTGGGACTGCCTCCCAGTCCCTTTCTTCCTGGTTTTCCTCCGGGCTCTGCTTGTCCCACTTCTCAGGGTGGGAGCCTCCCTGGCTCCTGCCTGTCTGTTGGATGGTGCTGCTCCTGAGCTGTGCCCTGTGGGCTCTGTCTGGAGCTCTCCCCCATGCAGGGAGCAGCCAGCCCTGCCAGCCTTTTGAGCTCTCTGGTGGCTTTTTTCAAGGAGAAGCCTGTTTTCAGATAGTGACGAGGGGCAGACGCCCCCACTCACCACACACAAAGCAGAAGATGAGAGCGTGGTTGGAGGGATGCTGAGACTGGAGTGGGGGGATCTTCAGGGACTTTTCTGCCACTGACACAGTGGCAAAACAAGTGAGAGATTCAAAAGGGAGACTGGGATGGCAGGGAGAGGCTGTAGGTGCATTTCCCCATAATGATAGGCTGCAGAAGGGAGACATAGGCAGAGGAGAAGCATTAACACACAGGTGGGGACTGCCTTGGGCCAAAGCAAGGGCCTGGCAAAGATTTGATCCTGCCAGCCATGTGCTGTCAAGCTCTGGCTCTTTTCTGGCCTCCCAGGTGTTATCTTCATTCCTGAGAGAGAATGGGGCAGCTTCAAATATGGAGACAGATCACTTATACCCAAAACAAAGGAGTTGTTTTGATACCATGTTAACCATGTTGGTAATTTTGTGAATTTTCCACCTTCTTTTTGTTTTCTGTCCTCATTGCATGTAACAAAAATTGGCTTTAAACAGGGTTTCAGAACAGGAATGGTGCCACAGTTGTTCAGCAGCTGTGTAGTGCCTGTTGGAAAGCTGTTCCTTTGCTCTCCCTTCCTGGCTTCAGCTGGGCTTGTTCCTGCTCTGCTTTCTTTCTCGATTTGTTCCTTTTGGGTTGTCCCTTATATTTGTGCTCCCTTCTTTCAGTCTGGCGCACGTGTTTTCCAATGGTCAGCCTAGACCCAGAGGTCACAGTCTCTTTGGTGTTTGAACTTAGCTATGGATTTTGTAACTCTTGGGCAAAAAGAAGAATCAGCCTCGGTTTGGCATTTCTGGCAGCCCTCTGTCTCTCATTTGTGAGAGCCCCTCACTCTGTGCGTTTTGCACAAGCTGCCCGAGTGCTCTGGGCCCCTCGCTGTGATGTCCCTGCTGTCCTGCTGGGGACAGCAGTAAACAAAGTGCAGGGCAGCTGCCGGCATTCCCATCCCCACAGCTGTGTCAGGCAGGGAATACCATGTCCCGCTGGCCTGGGTGAGGCCCGGGGTCTCGAGCTGTTCCACGCCAGGACACCTGAGATACTTGTGACCTGGCGAGCACCCCTCCCATGCAGTGTGGCAGGTTGTCCTTCGGCGTGGCAGCACTGCTGGATCAGCGTGATCAGATGGCGAAAAGCAACCGTGAGCTCCTGCCCTTTGAGCAGGGTAGAAACTCCAGCTCACAGACAGGTGGAGGAGCAGCCTGGTAAACACAGCCACGTGAATGTGTGATAAGGGAGCACTTGCACCCGAACACGCTCCCTGGGCAGACCCTTTGTCCAGAGCTGGTAACCACCCTGCCGTATGTGTGGCGAGCAAGCTCTGGCCCCTCACCCCACACTGCTGGGCTCCCCTGAGCTGCCAGCTCGGGTTTCCTACTGAGCCAAAGTGCAAAGGCACTTCTTGCATCACGCCAGGGAGGGTGAGGGCCAGGCAGGGCTGTCCCTGCCAGCAGCCAGCACTGGGTGCTGTGGCTCTGGCTTGCTCGCCTGTGGAGAGCCCAGGCATAGCCATGGCAGCTTCAGCCACAGCAAGTGCATTCCTGTAGTGTTCCTGTATTCAACCTGTGTCCTTGCTTACTGTGGCTCTTTCAGAAGCTAATTCAAGCCAGAGGGCAGCCCAGGAAGGCTGGGCAGCCTCCAGCAGCACACCAGAGTACAGCCCAAGCCTTTGTTCTGCAAAGCACCGGGCATGCATAGTAGGCTTTTAAGATCCAAGGACCAGCTCCAATCCAATTCCTCATTGCCTGTAAATGAAGTAGACTAGCTTTGCAAAATCAAAATATTTCTAGCAAGCAGAAGCTGGTGCCTCCATATGAGATTGGTCTTGAGGGCAATTTGCCTTTGAAAAAGCCAAAATGTTTTCTGCATTAAAGGCCTGGCTTAGCTCTCAGTGAAAGCACTGACATATCATGGCACCTGTTTATAAGGCAGCTTTGAAGTTAACTGTTTATGTAACCTATTAAAATTACATCCATGCCCCTATTTATTCTTTTCTTCCCTGCCAAAGAAATTGGTAAGATAGGATTTCATGTGAGCTCTGACAGCTGGTTGCTGCTGTAGGGTGCAGAGGGGTCAGATGTGGTGGCAGCTTATGGACTCAGCATCCCTCTGCACTGCTCACTGGGCACTGAAGGAACATCCCTGTGCCTGCTGCACGTCGTGTCCCAGCACTGGCACACACAGAGCTCCGGCTCAGTAACACAGCACCCTGTTCTTCAGAGAGCATCACATCTCTTTAGTCCCCTGGTTATTGGTTAGATTTATCCAGGTTCCATCTTCATCATTGAGGTCTCTGTCTTAGAAACTGCTCTTGGCTCCTTAGTCTGAAAACCTGCAGGGGGTCCAACAGACTTACATTGGCAGCAGCTGCCTCCCCAGCCCAGCCATGGAAAGAGTCACAGATTTTAAACATTGTATTTTCTGATCTTGCCCTTTGGACCTATTTTTGCTGTGGCTGTTGGTCAGCTATGTGCTCCTAAGGCTGTTGTGAAGTCCTGTGTGGACTGCTGCAGCCCCAAGCAGGTATGTCTTTGTAAGTTGACATGTGTGACTCAAGGCAGGAGGTTGATTTCAGCTCCTTTTGGTGTAGATTTGCCACCCAGTGAAAGTCCCAGTGAGAAGGGGCCTGTGGAGGTCTCAGATTCAGCCAACCTTTGGAGCAGGACTGTTGCCAAAGGTGGGTCAGAGCAGATAAGGCTGAAAAACTTAAAAGGATGGAACCCCCTCCTCTCTGGGTACATGTCTCAGGGCGGCACCACCTTTCTGGGGAAGGAGTTTTTCCCAACACCCTGTCTCAGCTGGACAGGCTCTTAGATTGTTTTACCAGCTGGAAAGACTCTGGATCCAACCTCACCTGACCTCCCAGTCAATACAGACTTCTGCTAAATCACCCCAATCTCCTCTCCTTCACAACTAACCAAGCCAGCTGTCTCCACCTCTTCCTGTAGGCAAAGTTCCTTGACTTCAGTCAGCCTGGTGGCCCTGATGGTCCTGTCCAGCTTCCATGCTTACCCTGGAGGGGCTGCTCACACCCACCAAGTCCTCCTGAAAGGGAATGCTTGGAACCAGGACATGCAGAAGTCAAGCTCAGAAACAAGCTCCTTGTGTCCACTCAAACGAGGCTTCAGAACCTGGTTTTGATGGATTTCTGAATGAGATGGGTCTGAGACAGCTGGCAAGTGCCCAGCAGTGATAAGCAAGGCCTGCCCATGCCTGTCTCCTTGCAGCACTCTTCTGACCACTGAGGACTACAGGCCACTGCCCTGAACCATCTCCTCAGCCCTGTGAAGGAGCATCCTCCTGGGAGCAACACCGTTTAGGGACATCATCAGCACAAGGCGGGTGTGTCCTGAGTCCTGGACTATGCAGGGTTCTTCAGAGCAGCAGGCACCTCTCCATTGCCTCCTGGGCACTGCCCACTCCTTCTGGGGTATATTCATGGGGTTCAGCTGCTCACAGATTCCAGAGGCAATGCACTGGAATCCAGGGGAGCTGTTGGAGCTGGCTTGCTCTGCCCAAGGCCAGCTCATCCATCTTCTTGCTGGCACAGCTCACTCTGACACGGAGATGTGAGTGTTGTGCTTCATTTAGATGGATACCAGGGAGCAGGGGGACTTTGCAGGGTTGTTCTGGGCATTTTGGCACAGTCTAGGCTCCAAACCTGAGCCCTTGTGCAGTATTATGCTCCCTCCTCCCTTCTGTGGGACTAAGACACGCTGGGCAGCCCATTCCTTCCCAGAGCTACTTGGTCCCCACTGGTCACTCCTCTCTGAAGGATAGTGTCAGATGCCCAAGGCTGCTCCTCTGAGGTCTGAAAGATTAGACTGGAAGTTTTATGGGTGGGAGATTTCCCAGGGCTGAGGTCAGAGACAGAAATGTAACGTCTGCCCAGCTCTGTTACACAATCTGCTGTTAAATAATCGCTCGGGGTCACTGCGCCTGCCAGGCCACTGCAACTGGTGATGGGGCTGCCTGAAAAACAGGCTGTGCTTTGTGGGATCGCTGTCCACTCAACAAGAAGAGTGAAAAGCAGTACCATACTTTTGGGCAGTCCCATGCTCAGACCCTTCCCACCCTTGGAGTCCCTCATTGCAAGGCACTTTTTAGTGACAGAGGCATCAGTCTTGCAAGGGCACAAGGTACAACCTACTTGTAAAGCCAGGAGCCCAAGAGCTGTAGTGTGGAGGTGGCTGTGGCCACTGTGAGGAAAGGTTGGTGGTTTATCTGTGGGATGTTGTGTCTGGAAGTGTGTGGGCAGAGGACTGTTCCTGTCACAGGTTCTCCACTAAGGTCTGAGCAAGGTGGAGACCCAGCATCCATCCAGCACAGCTCTGTGACCCCCAGCCCGTGGCTGCTCTCTGCATTTCATAAACTTGCAGTGGAGCAAACCCCGGGGCAGAACCACAGGCCCTTGTGCAGTGCCTGCCAGCACGCAGGGCTTGGGCCAGCACCACAGTCCCTGAGCACTGACTTTGGGTTGTGCTGCCCATCTGGGACAGACACCCATTTAACGGCACTGTATTAATGACTTCAAGGGTGCTGCAAAGCACAGTAGCCAAAATGGGAACCTGGAGGACCTCAGGGAACCTGTGGGAATGGCTAGTGATGATCTGTGTTGGCTGCAAGTAAACAGTCACTCGGGGAAGCTGGATGATATGTCCTAGGAAATACAGGCCAAGTCCAGGAAAAGAAACCACACTGGCAGGGAAAGCCCACAAAGCAAAGCTGCACTCTGAGCCTGAGCCTCGCTGCCCTGGGGTTCCTGTCCTTGAGCGTGCATTCACAGCTAGCTAGCCTACTTCTGCTGGATAATTTCTTCCTAATAAGGGGTTTTGGCAGGTGGCTGTGCTCCCCTGAGGATGAAGGAGAGAAGCTCAGTAAGAGCAACAAACCAGTGTGGGGCAGGGCAAGTTTCTTTTGTTTTCCACTCCAAAACAGAAATACTGGGGGATGGCTGGATAGCACTGAGGAAGCTTGAGTTATCCCTCACTTGTGTTTTGCCCCCCCCCCGAATACTGTGCTTCCAGGGCAAGGCATCAGCATGGTGGCAGTGGGGAAAAAATGCTTTGGGCTTCTCAGTTTTGCTCTGTATCTCCCTGCATAGAGGTCAGGGTACCACAGGCAGCAGGGCCATGTCCAGAATTGGCCAAGCAGCCAGAGGCCAGCAGTGGTGGGGGAGCACTGGGGAGCTGGGATGATCTGAAGTGTCTTGTGCACCTGCCAATTTTTTCTTACCTGGCGTGACAGCCCTTGGCAGCCCTTGTACTCCTTCCCTTCCCAAATGCTGCTTGAAAAGGGCCTTCTGTACCATGCATGACATCCCTGAGGCTGCCCTGGGACAATGGGGACCTTGAACTTCCCTTGTGCCATCTCCAGAGAGCCCTGAATGGGACTGGTGGGGGTGGGGTAAGGAAAGTGACTCTGCCAAATCACTTGCACACACACACATCTCACTTGTCCCAGACAACAAGCTGCCCTGCTCTTCCCATACAGTCAGTGACTCAAGGCCCAAAGGCTGCAGGGCCATGGCACAGAGCATGCTTGCCCGTCCCTGCCAACAGCCTCTTCAGTGTCCCTTTGGTGCCCCTTTGGTGCCCCTTCGGCTCTGCCTGTGATCCAGGGAGGCATTCTAGCTTAATGCAGCTATTTTGTTACTTAATCCTGCTTGATTTTCCTTAACACCTTTCCAAATGTTTTAAGCTAGCCTTTGTTGTGCTCATCCACTGTTTAATCTGAGGTCAAGATTGTATCTTAATCCATGGATCTCAAATGAATTTACCTCTGCTTTGGCCAGCTAACCCTCCAGCCCTCTGCTGCAGCCAGGCTTGCTGTCTCTCATTATTTCTGTCTTTCTTGCAAGTTAACATTACTTGAGATGAACAAAACAGGTGATATCCCCTCAATTAATATTTCCCAGCAATTTTATGTTTTTCCTTCTGATGAGCCCCTGGAGCCTTCTTTTGTCAAACTACCTAAATGCAATCATAGTAAGTGCAATAACTGTGTTTTTTGTGGCTCACTGGGTGCACAGAGCAATCTGACAGGGAGCAGATGTACAGGACAGCACCTGAATCCATTGCACAGCCTTCCTGGAGGACCTAGCCATGTTCTCAACAAGCAGCTCCCAGCAGCAACCTGGCACTGTGCATTTTCCAGAGGACACATCCACTTCACCTCCGTGACATTGGAGTGGCTGTCTTTATTCCAATGTACTTGCAAGGGGACATGTTCAGATGCTGAACTTCCCTGGAGCCAGCTGAGCAGCACAACCCCCTGCAGATCCTGAAGGCACTGAGACAAACCAATGTGGGGGCCCATCAACACAATCCCTGCTACCTCTCGAGCAAGCCTGTTAGGAGGGTTGGGGCCAGCAGGTACCAGCCCCCATGACCATGCCCTCCACACATTCCTCTGCCTTTTCCATGCACATAGAGAGATTCTGGGGCAAGAGAGCCACTGAATCAGACTTACACAAATCCAGAGATGATGGGACGCTGATCTCAACCCCATTCTCTGGGTGCTGCTAAAATTTGGCTTCTCATTTCATTGTGCTTGCCCACAGCTATGCTGCAAGTTCCCTGCTCAGATGCATACAAAAAGGCCTGAAGAATGTATTAGATTAATTACAGTTTTTCAACAACATGTTCCATATTTTATTGATAATAAATTAAATCTAAATTCACACATTATTCCAGCCAGACTAAATGGCACATTCTACTTTATGTCCTTAGCTTGGCCCAGAGGCCAGACTGAACCTACAAACTTAGACCACAGAACTGGTCTGGCCCTTCATGTCTAGACTCAGATCTAGACTTTGCTTCATTACCCATGACTGGATCCAGACAGTTTCATTGGTGTGTTAAGGATCACAATGCAGATCCAGGCCTGGTTTGGAGTACAGTAGTAACCCCAGCCCTGAAGGATGTGCTAGCCCCAGTATCTTCTCATAAGCCCACAGTGCTGGTGGGAGAAGCACAGATCCCCCTCACTTGGATTTCCTGTTTTCTGGGTGCTGCTATCTCTGGATCTCACAGCTCTTGTTGGCAGTACATGTCTTTGAGGTGTCTGAGTCATTGGTGAGGCAGCCTGTGCTAGTCCAAAACGTCTCCTGAAATGGCCACAGAGAGTTGTGGCTAAATTACATCCAAACCCGTCCTGTCCTGACAGAGCAATGGGCTAATGCAACCTCACCCAAGAGTGGGTGTGGGACCCTGTGTTGGAGGGGTTTGCCTTCCAGGAAAGGACAATGAGAGCTCCAAGTCAGATTCTGCTGTGGGAATTCACAGCAGAATTCCTCTTTTAAGCAGAACTCATCTATATGCAGCCAGTCTGGACTTGCATAGGCAGAAAGCATGTGAAACACTGGGAATAAACCACCTACTTCCTTGTGAGGACCTGTAAATCTCACCCAGCAAGCCGGTCATGTAGCTGCAAAGGATGCAAATAAACTCTGCTGTGTAATTAGCACCCTTTTTATGCCAGGGCAATCACATTCAACTCCAAATGCAATCAGAAGTCAGGTTGGCCTGCACAGGGCTCCATGCCAAATGCCCTCCCCAGATGTGAAGCTGCACAGCTTCCCTCAAGCCACTACCACTCAGTGATGCTTTGCCCCATATGGGAGGAGGTGGTCTGCAATATGAAAGATCAGTTATGCTGCAAGGACAAATATCCTCTTCTAAAACCTACAGGCCATGCTGATAGGAGTGTTTCCGAGAAAATACATGCATCACACAAATCAGTCTTACTGTATTACATTAAAGAATGACATGTCTGCACAGCATTTTTCCTAGTGAGGCTCTGAACTGTCACTGAGGTCTCTGTGATGCTGGAGTACTTTTCATCCCAAATTGCCTCTGGTAACCTGATTTTTGCATGCTGCACCATGCAGAAAAAGCAGTAGTAGTATGGGGCTGAAACACCATCAGCGACTGCATGGACACCACTGGAGGCTCCTCCTTCTTGAGCCTTGCTGTTCCTAACAGAGACAGCTCTGTGCCTTGCAGGGAGACTGAATGACCTCAGAGGCTGGTGTGATTATCTCTGCAAGACATTTGATGGGCATCACAGTGACAGCTGAAGCAATTCCTCTTTCCTTAGGACACAAGGTTTGGAAGCTGGAGTCTGGGGGTGTGGAAAAGCTCCTTCTGTGTGGTGGCCTTGGTGGCCTAAGGGGTCATTGGGACCCAGACCCAAGAGGTGCTTCTCATTTTCAGAGAGGCAGAGCAGGCAGTAGGTAGGTAAGCAGACCTGTCCTTCAGGTGAGGCTGGAAGCAACCAGACAGAGCCATGTCTGCAGTGGGGAAGCCCTGGGGTTTGCAGGTATACTGGCACTCTAAGCAGCACTGCAGACTCAACAGGAGTCAGTATCAAACCCAGCCTTTCAAAACAGCCTCATCTTGTGCTCTTGCATAACAGTGAGATGGAAATCGCGCTGTGTTTATACAGACTGAATTGATAGGAGTCCGCTTGAGCAAAAGGTTGCACATGAAAGCTTGGGTTGGCTACAGAGCTTCATTTCCAGGAGCCAACGGAAACCACTTAGCCATTTAAACCTTTGAACACTTCAATCGCCCTATTAGGATGAAGACAAGGCACTGTGGGGGAGACAGCTCCCATTTGCACCTGCCTGACTGCCAGTTCCAGGGGTAGGCTGCGTGTCACCACTCCTAACACTCACTATGCAGGCAAGTGTGGCTCCCGAGCCTGCCCACTGCCCTTTCCCCCGCTGTGACACAGTCCCTCGATTTAAACCCTTAATCCTGCGAAGATTGTGCAATAACTCCTTCAGGCTGAGTACGGATTATGCCCGTTTCAAAGGTATTTGGCACTCCAATTGCACCGGGAGAGCCCAAAGAACCGGCCCAACCCCTCGTGCGAGAGCACCTGCGGACAATTCTTGCAGCTGGTGCCTAGCAACTTGCTCTCAGCTGCTCTCACAGCTAAACCCCAATGTTATTTCAGCCTTCCTCTCCCGAGCAGAAGCTTCTGAGTCATCATCAGGGAAGAATTAGAAGTGTTTCCCACTCGGCTTGCTATAAATTAGTGGTATGGGAGGGGCTCCTCTCTCTCTAGAGCGTGTGTATTGCAGCCAGCTGAAAAGGCATCTCCTCTCAGCATGTAGCACAGCTTCACATTGAGGAGATTGGGTAAACTGCTTTTTTTCCCTTTTCCTTCGCAACTTGTTTTCTGCTCCCAAATGCCTTTCTGCTTTCTTGGAGCTCTCTGTAGAAGATCCAGGCTTGAATCCATTCCATGTCTCACCTTAGTTTTGCCTGAGTAAGCCCCAGGTTGTGCAAACACAAAGATATATACAAGCTCGGGGTTGTGTTGAGCACTCTCTAATGACGCACAGCAACTTTTAGATTACCTGTGTGACCAATGAAGGTGCCCCCAAATCTTGGGAAATGGCAAACAGGAAAAAAACGCATGGGAAGCCAAGACTGCCTGTTTACAGGGCTGAGATCTTCCCAGAGATGGTGAGGCAAACACAACCAGCCTGGGCAGGACCGAGCAGTGTTTCTGCGTGTGGGCAGGGCACACGGATGGGTGATGGGGAAAAGGGAGCCAACGGAAGGATCCAGCTGCAGAGTGGGCAGGGGCTTGGTGAGCAGCACATTCTCCAGTGCCTGCTGGCACCGTGCAGAGGGGAGGAGCGCTCCCGCTGGAAGAGGTGGGAAGCAGTGAGTAGACGAAGTCCATGAGTAGTAGGGCTGTGGTGTCACAGCCTGAGTGTTTTTCAGAGGAAGGCAAGACGAGGTGCCTTACAGGACTTTTCCAAACTCTGATAGGGCACGTATTTGCCTCTGGGAGCAAGCCTGAGAACCAGACACTTTTCCCAGTGGGGTGCTGTTAGGGCATCTCAGACTTGTCTGATTGACACGGCTGCCTTGGTGGTGCCTGGTGGGAGGGTTCATCACTGCAGAGCTGATCTCTCCTTGCCTCCCCAGTCTTATTCCTTGGGAAGCCCTGGGTGGCTCTAGTAACTGCAGCCAGAAGAACCACCTTATCTCATAGCTGTCTGTCCTCAGCTCTTGACTACCTGCAGCACTGTGTAGTTTGGAAGGAAGACTGAAAATCACCTTGTTTGGATTCTACTGCCTGGAGCAGATGAGGAAAGAGGTTGGTAAGTGCAGAACCACCAATGGAGATGCCTCCAGCTCATCCCAGGACCCTCAGGCCTTTAAGATGGGACATGGATCTGTTCCCAAGCCCAGGAGTGGTGCTCAGCATGCTTCAGGTGGGTGTTTGGCTTAAGGATTTATCATCATAGAGGTGACCTTAAATCCAACTGCATTGCACAGGTTACTTGATAGGGACAGAGAAGCATTTTATATGGAAAGGCATCAAGAATTTGAGTCTGATCTGGCCTTTTCTAGTGTCCAGTGGGTGCCTCCACCTCCATGGGTAAGGAACTGCCATGCTGTGATGTCTGAAGGCCAGGAGATGTTGTGGTGGCTCTGTTTGCCCTCCAGCCACAGGAGAGGACAGCTCTCCAAGCAGAGTGAGCAGCCTCTGCATTGGGCGCAGGTGACACTGATTGTGTTGACTGGCCCAAAGTGCATTTGGGATAATCTTGGGACAGAGTTTTTTAAAACAGCATGGCCAAACCCAGGAGAAGATGCTGTCTGTAGTACAAAACTGTGCCTTTATTGGCTAGAGGACTAGTGGCCCAACCTGCACTTGTGGGGTAGCCATGTCCTTCTGCTCTGGTGGTCCCTTCCCACCACAGCCTGCCTGTGGTTTGCACAGTTGTTCCCAAGCTCCTGTCAGGCCAAAACCATAGCTAACTGAAGCACTTTCACTTCTAAGTCTTGCATAGCCTGGCTCAGGAGAAAGTGTCACGTAGCTGGGAGTGTGGTGGAGATGGGGACCTTTGCAATCAGGTGATGGCGTGTTGATAGAAAAATGCTCAGCTCAGAAAATGTCTCCTTCCTTCCTGCAAACATAAGAGGACTGAATTAAGGTTGAGCTTTTTGACCTCCAAGTTCTTGACTTCTACTCTCACGTTACAGGAGCAGCAAATCCTATTGCATGAAGCAGAAATCTATCTGTCTGAACATGCACTATTTCAAACTCTTCTTTGTGTAAACTGTTCCAGACTTGATCAGAAACAAGCCTGTTTACTAACAACAGAACTACGAAACTTCTTCAGTATAGTGGTTCCCCCCTCCCCCCTCAGTTTTTTTAGTTTTTATATTGAGCTGCTGAAGCTTAAATCTGTCAGCTAACAGTGTTCTAACTTTCAGTGTGTTCTACTTTGCCTGATTGCCTGTATATCTCTGTATGCAGAATGTGTTCTGCCTTCTTTCTGATGTAAATAAAGGTTTTCCTTGACTTGGGACGATGTTCGAAGGCCAGGCAATGGCACACTCATTTTCACTAGATAAACAGAGAGTATCAAACTCCAAAAGACCAATGGCAATTTTTTTTTCTAGTGTTCATACAAACACTTCTGTGCAAAGGGGTTGAATCCTACTTCCATTTATGCTGATGTAGATCTAGAATATAAAGTTCTTTTACAGAACTCTATATTTTATTAATCAGTGTGTCAGAACTAGAGATGAATATATAATAGTTTGATCGTGTCCTTCTGCAGTTCTCACTTGCTGTGATTACAGCGTTCTTTAGACATTTTAATGTCTTTTTTAATGTGTTTTAGGGTTAAACTTTCTGACACAAGAACTGCCCAGTGTAAGCACAGCAGAAAGTGTAATAGACCCCAATGTTAGGAAAACCCCTATGTGCTACTTCAGTAGCAAAAGGTGGAAATCCAGGTTTGGAAAGCACTTCCAGGTGCGATGATAGTTGGCTTTTACTTTGAAGGTCTCTGGGGAACTTTACCTCTGTTTAGGCAGAACCAAGGTCTGTTTGCTTTTATAGATTGCTGTCACTCAAAAGCTGCATCTCCAGGATGAAGTAACTTAGCACAACTCAAGACTTTGACAAAAACGGTTTTGGCAGAGAGCATTACCATGGCGAGGTGAGTTTTTGCAAAGCTGTTGCTCACTTCATGTAAAGACTTAGGTGTAACAAGTGGCAAGATCACACTGAACAACCTGCCTGTGAAGGTTTACAAGGCCTTCAGCAATAGGAAACCTCACAGGCTTAAGACCCTCCGTGCAGTGAAGGCAGCAGGTTTTACGAGTTGGCCTCTTAGAAGGACGCAGCAAGGTCAGCTCGGGTTTAGAGGAACAGGACTCTTGCAATACCCAGAAGCAGTGGGAATGTTTGGCCCCTTGGGAACTCATGTGGCTGGCTCTGAAGCAGAGCTGTCCTCCTGCGTGTCCCCAGCACATCAGCATTGCCACAGTGAGAGAGGGGCCTGCCCCAGGGTCAGGGATGCCCCGGTGTGGGCGTCGGCAGACAGGGGGCTGTGCAGTGTGGTGAGGGAGCCCTGTGGGACCCCCGAGGGGAAGCCAGGGCAGGAGGTGACCCTGTCCTCAGCCCGGGGGCGAGGCTGAACCTGTGTGTGTGTGCAGAGCCGTGTGATCCTCTGTGTGCACAGCTATGTGATCCTATGTGTGTCTGTCTGTGCCCACAGAGCCACGTACCCGTGTGCCTGTGTCTGTCTGTGCCCACAGAGCCACGTACCCGTGTGTCTGTGTGTCTGTCTGTGCCCACAGAGCCACATACCCGTGTG
>VXAU01005415.1:32937-53695 GCA_013399695.1 Formicarius rufipectus | reverse complement strand
TGGCTGTGGTGGTGGCGGGGCTGTGCCCGTGCTCGCGGCGACCCGCCCGTGGCGCGGCGCTGGGCGGGCGCGGCGGCACCGCGGGAGGCCCCCCGTGTCTGCCCCCTCCTCAAAATGGCGGGGGCCCGAGGGGGAAGGAGGGGAGGTGGGAGCCGCGGCGGCCCCTGCGCCCAGCCCGGGGAAGGAGGAGGGGGGTCACCCCGCTTCCCTCGCTGTGCTGCCGAGGCCTCCCGCTGCCCGTGACCTTATTCCCCGCCCGTGTGCGCCTCGGCCCCGTGAGGCGCCGGGGGCGGCCCGGAGCGGCCCCCGGGCTTTGGGGCGCTCGCCTGGCACAGGGTCGGGCGCGGAGCCGTGTCCGCTGCAGGAGGGAGCGGCGGGGGAAGGAGGGGACTGGCCCGGCCCCCACATGGACTCGGCGCGCTCCGCTGTCAGCGCCGCGCTCGCTCGTAATCTGTGCTGTGGTGGTGGGGGGACCTGGCTCTGGCTCGGTGTTTAGCCTCGGGCGTGCTGGAGCCTGCGCAGTGTGTTTTTTAAAAAGTAGGATTGTTTCTGAAGGAACGGCTTAGGAAGCTGCGAGCTCGTAGCGGTGTGTGCGGTGCCGGCGGGGCATTGCCGGCGGGAGCTTGCGGGGCTCGGAACGCTGGGTCGGATCGTGTGAGGGTTTTAGCGCTGCGCTGGAGCGCTGAGCTGTTTTAACATGTTTGTTGTGTAACTCTCACTTAATTTGGAAGCGGAACGATTGGACTTGAGCACAAAACAAAACCTCGCAGATGCCGTGTGCCGCTGTTGGTTGCAGTTGCCTGATTTGCGAGCCAGCGAGAGACTCTGAAATCTACCCACACTGTAGACTGGGGGATGCAGTGGCACTCACCTGGCTTGATTTACGGGAAGGGAAAGGCAGTGCGTCAGGGCACATGGAAAAGTTTGATTGTGCTTGGCAGCATTGCAGTTTTAATAATTTAAAATTGAGGGTATGATACTACTTTACTGCTCAAGTACTGGTTTCTCTCCCTCACAGCACTGCTCAGTTTTCTTTGGTTGTTCTTGTGTGTTTTTGTCACTATGTTGTTTAATAATCTCAGAGCATTAGATTATTGCATAATTTTCTCAGGGTCATAAATGTGCCAACACACCTGTAATAAATTGCCTTTAATTAGCTGTCATTAGTGGTGGAAAGTTGCACACGTTGCTGTGTACTTTAGTCATAGAATACTTTAGGTGATAGGGTCTGCATGTACAGCTGTGGGTGATCTGTGCTTGCCTGCAGAAGAGCTTTCTGTAAAGTGAAATAAAGCAGCAGAGTGGCAGATTGGAATAGTTGCAAGAAGAGAAATGTAACAGGAGAGGCCTGTAACTCCTCCTGTACCATTACCAAGTGTTGCTTAACAGCTGTTATGTTCCAGCTTACCCTAAAGTCGCTAATGGTGTTACAGCACCTCCTCAAATAAATAGCAGTAACTCTGTTTTTTCAACTGAAATAATTTTGAAAGCAGGGAGTAGGGCTCAGGAAGGCTGTGTTCTTTCCTTTTTTCCTTGCCTCCAATGTAAAAACATTTCTGAAAGAGTTTGGGCACAGAGCAGTTTTACTTGAACTATCATAAAAGCATTCCTTTAAATGTGACAATCTTTTCTGGTTTAGGAGGCCAAGCAGATCTTGTTAATGTTGGGAGGACAGGGATCCTTGAGCTAGGTCTTGCAGGACTCCTGGCACTTCTCAGGTACCCTGTGCCAACTGTAGTCCCTTTGGTTTGGTTAAATATCAGTGATTAATGTTTGTTTGCTGACTATTCTGATAAAGTACCACTGACTGGAGCAAGGTGCTGTGATAGATGAGGGATTGGTTTCTCTTCCTGTCCTGATAATAACAGGGACACTACCTCATGCTGGATAAGAGCAGGAGTATTGGAGGGGAGAGGGGCTGGAGATTTTCCTCTGTTGTAATAGAAGAGCACTTATCTCCTGATGGTCGTGTCACATCCACTCCAGCTTTTGAGTTTGCCCAACTTTAAAACCAGGTGTAATAAGCAGATGGACATGCAGGTAAATTAAATTGTGTGTCCTTGTTTTGGCAGTGAACCGTGGTAGTGTTTGTTTCCACCCTAGTGTTAACTTTGTGCCTGTTGTTAATAGACTGTTGTACATCTTATCACAGTCTATGGAAGTTTCTATTGGAAGGACATTCATAAGGAAAACTGCCAAATTTCACTTACATGTCACCTTACATAAGTAAGGTTTGAAGGTGCTTTTGTTTTTGCACTGCAGTTATGAAAAGGCCCCATCCATGGGATGGTTTTTGTATTTGTGGCAGTCTTTGAATGGTAAATCTTAGACTTTAAAATCAGGCTGAAGTGTTGCTGTGTTTTGTTTAACTGTTGCTGCGTGCTGTGCCTACGCTGTGATCAGTGAGCTGCCGGTTTTGAGTGCATTTTTCCAAGTTTTTGCTAAAACGCTGCATTAACTTTTTTAGCTTATTTATTATACCAGTTATTAGTATATTAGGATTTGACTAAGATGGGCAAGGCATAGAAATATTTTCTAAGTTTCTGCATAGGCGGATGTGCTGTATTTGTCATTTTTAAACAACTGAAAATTTTAAGAAATACTTATATATGGTATAACCATTATATGGCAGTTCTTAAGGCTTGACTCCTGCTGAAGAATGACTGGGTTTCTTTCTTAAAACATTTTCAGCAACCCAAACTTAAGATGTCCTGGAGGAAAGACAGAAGTAGCTTTCCTTGGTCTTGGAAGCTTATTCTTGATATTGAACAATATTATCTCGTCTTGCAGCTGATTTGGAGGTCATAGTGCTGTGTAGGGAGTTGATTTACATGAATACATTTGTGGGCTTGAGATTTGTGTCTGAAAGACCAGAACAAGCAGACGAGCAAGTTTGAATATGTGAGAACATTGTTCACGTTGATGTCTGCTGTTTCAGTAAGGGGCAAAGAAATGACTGATAAGAAATTAGTGATATCTTAACAGACAAGGATTTATAATCAAGACTTTTCTAGCAGCAAGTGAATACGTAATAGGAACTGATGCTCTGAGAGCATTGGTATCTAACTTGCCTGACCTTTAACTTGTTTTTATTTCTGAAATAATATATTTTGTGTAGTGTTCGTTTCCAGGAAACAAAGATTTTATGTTCTTGCCAAGCTTTCTGAAACACTTTGAATACAAAAGTTGGAGAACACTTGAAGCTCCCTTCATCCAACTCAGAGGTTGGAGAAAGGTATTTAAACTCTGAATTTGAACCATTGCCCACTTAAGAAACCTGGAACGAAATCCGAGAAGTTTAAATATGTCTTTCCTCCTCCACTGCTAATTTTGATTTGACTGAATGTACCTCCTAAGACTTGAAGGTAACAGTCGTAGTTCTCTAGGTGTACGGAGGAGTTACTGGGAGATATTTTGGGGCATAAGGTAGTGCCAAAGCAAGCAATTACCTGTTGGTGTTTAATTGGTGTTCTCTCTCTGCAGCAAAGCAATGAGTTTACAGTCCCCCTTCGTATTTGGGAGGGAGTGTACATACCCATTATAGTACTGTAGCTGATAGCCACTTAGTGAATTGTCTTCATAGAATATGTAAACATGTTCATAACCTCCTAAAGTTATCTATTTAGTTTGTCTGGAATCTGTCACTGAGAATTCCAGCTGCTCCGTGGAGACATTACTCCTTGAACTAACAAGATGAGTTTATATCTCATTCTAGTGTGATAATAGTAGATCTTTCTGCTGAGGGTGATCTGTGAAGCGAAGTATCATCTTCTGTTAACTAAAATCAGGAAAAATAAAAAGGCAAGCTGTGCTTGTTTTATAATGGTTAGTAGCAAACTTATCTCTGAGTTTGGAAAAACTAGAATGTTTGACACCAAAGATGGCATTACTGAGCCATGTAACATCCAAGGCAGTCCAGCAAAAGTTATGTGAGTGAATACAGGTAAGCTGGATATTGCATTTCCTGTGTGATGCCCACTTGATGAACTCAGGAGCCAGGACTAAGAGAAAACCAGTTTTAAGGTGAAAAAGAAGTCCGTTTGGGCCTCTGCAGAAATGAATTGTGAAAGACCAGCTTCTTTTAAGAGAATGGCCCTGCTCTTCTCTATCATGAAGGAATAGCTAACAGAACTGTCAAAACTGTAAGACTGCGTAAAGTGCTTTTTGGGAAAGGAATTTGTTTACAGTTTGGTTACTGGGCCTCTATTTACACCCTGAGTACAGTGTGAGGGATATTCTAATATGCTTTACTAGGAGGGGAGATGTCACATGTAGTATTTTTTTTTTCTTGTACCAAGTATATTTCCAGTTTTGTTTTTCAGTGCAGATGATGAGCAAATGATGATTATATTTTCAGCCCTGTGTATGGGTAGCTTTTTCATGGCAAGGTGGGGTTTGTGTGCTACTGCAAGTCATGGTAGGTTTCTGTTAAAAGACTGGAGTAGAAACCAAAATGTTGAAGATTTGAACTAATAAGATGTTGTACAGACTACAGACATGTAGTGTAGAATGTAATTTCCGGTGAATTGATACTTGAGAGTAGAACTTAATTTGGTCTTATGCAGTTGTTGCTCCAGTGAGATCAGAATCAGCTTCCAATTAGTGTCAAATTATAATACATTTATTTTCCTACATTCACCATAGAGATAAACATGCTGAATTTGCAAGTTTTCAATGGTCTCAGTAAAATATTTGAAGTGTCTTTTGAACAATCTGTTGTACAATGATTTCAGGATAACAAGGGTGGCTTTTTTATTTTTACTTGGATTGAGAATTAGAGGAATTAGTTGGAGAACATGTGTCAACTGCTTATACTGATGTGTTAGGACTACTTTTTTTATGTTGGGTATACTTGGAAAAGTTGTTCTCACCTCTTCTCGGCCGAGGTGGTACTGCTGAGTGGAAGAATAAGTGCAGTTATTTTAACTGTCTCTTTAAGCCCTGTTCTCTGATAGTACAACCTGCAAACTTGCATTGCTGTCTTATTCCCATCTCCTCCTCGTCCTCTTTTGCATGAAAGAAAGGGTCTTCTGGCTTTTGCTTGTGCCTGTTCATTTACCTTGGTCTGTGTGGTGTGATCTACATGGGGAACTGTAAACAATAGAGAAAGAAAAGGTGCAATTTGTCAATCCTTTGCCTAATGTGGAAATCATCCCAGTACTGATTTCAGGGCACTATCAGTTGCTCCAAGTTCGTGAAGTGCTAGGCATGGAGACAAGCTTTGCTGTGTTTCATGTATTGCTTAAACATAGAATAGTAGTGAAAATGACTGCTGTGGAAAGTTAGGTTAAGGTTCTTGATATAATCAAAATCACTTTCTAAGAGCAAAAACTCATCTTGCTTTTGAGAGAATTAAATTTCATAAATACTTTGTAATCCTGAACTAATACTATGGAACTGTTTCTGTTCACAACAGCAGTGTAATTCCAAACATGGCCTTTAAACTGCCCTCAAGACAGTTATCGCTTGTCTTTCAACCAGCAAAGTCTTAAGCTTGTCATGAGGATAGGAAGGGAATGCAGTATAAAATTCTTAAAAGTCATCTTTCTAAGTACTCGGGTCAGACTTGTTAGTACATAAACTGTTTGGAAAAGTACAGTAAGTAATGCTTTTCAGGGTTAGGACACAGAACTGGAGTATTTTCTAGAGCTAATAGTGCTGTCAGAATAAATACCTACTGAAAATTTACCATATGCTAGTCTCTGAGATTTAAAAGACAAAAAAAACCTTTCAAAGTACTGGTGGTAGGATCATTAAGAAATACGAATTCTGCTTTCAAGCTTATTTTTTTTAAATAGAAAAATGAACATGCTATCTGTTGTGAACATTTAGATAGCAAACGTGATTAAATACTTGTGGAAACTTCAGATGCTATAAGGGATCCTTCTTGTTTGAGAAGATCCTTGAAGTGCAGTCTGGTGCTTTTGGAGAGGTTGGAAGTTGGCTTGTGAAAGAGTGAATATTATTCTTAGAGTCTCGGCCTAAGTACTTTGAGTTATGGACATATCACTGTTTCATTAATCAAATATCAAACTGAGCTGTTCTTTAGTATAATCTGTTGTTGACTTATTTCTGTAATGCATTAGGACTAGGTTAAGCCTTTGTGAGCTTTGAAGAGGAACACACTGCTGTCTGTCTCTGCTTCAGTTTGTCTTCTAGTCCTGGACTTTTCTATCCGATGTTTACTCTATACACTGTAAGTGAAGATTTCATGGATCCACAGAATGAGGACATTAAATGTGATATACAGAGACTAAACTGTTGGTTGTGGGGAGAGTGTTAAGACATACAGTCTTTGTAGAGTTGTATTTCCCTCTTCTTTCTCCACTCAACTGAAACCTTGTGTGTTTTCAACATATGGTATAGTGTGCTGGCTTGTAGAAGGACAGTTAAATTTACTGGATGTATTTAGACAAGTTTGAGAACTTGATGTGAAGAGTAATAGTAACCAGCTCCCTTCTGTGTTTGTTCTTTTCAGGGTGGTCAGTGTGGCTTACCTTACCTCTGAGATTGCTCTCTTCTTTTCTCTCAGTTCTATACCACTAGGCTTGACTGGCCACCGTACATGTGACAATGGCATTTCCTGTCCGAGGAAAATGCAGTTTAAAATGCTTGTTTTGCTGGTAGTGGCTGTGGTAACAAGTGTTGTAAATGATGTTAAAGATGCTTAGGGAAATGGGCAAGTCTTGAGCCCTTTGAACAGTGCTTGTTGCATGGAACTGAGCTGCTGAAGTGTAGGTGTTTTATAGTGTCATGGGAACTTAACTAGAGATTTTGAAATCAAAATCAGTCTACTCTTTTAGTAGACATAGCTCTTAGCCTGAACAGTACATTAAGTAGGTATGTTTGTGTTCCTTCTAGTACAGAAAGGGACTAAGCCAAGCTCAAGGTCTTCCCATCAGTTACACTTCCTAGCCTGTGATACTGACCAAACTAAAACTGGTGTTAACCTCCATTTGTAAAGGAAGGAAACCTTGTTCTTAAGTGAAGGTTAACAAATGTGTTGGCTAGCCCAGCCTAAATCTGAACTTTCAGATCGAGATAAATCTTTGGCAATATGCAGCCAGCTCCAGTTACAACCCAGTTGTCTGCCCATCTTTGCGGTGTTATCACATATCACTAAGTCAGTTTCCAGATGAACAGGCTTCTTAACTGTACTTCTGAGTTTTGAGAGTCTGGTGAAATTTTCCAGCTGAACTTGGTTGTAGTCACAGAGCTGAACTTTTCTTTTGGCACCAGTGCCCCGTCAAGCAGTTTGTGCCTCCCCCTCAATTGTGCTGGTGCAGCTGTTTCAGAAGCTGTAGAGTGCAAAGCACATCACTTTATGTACAAGATAAGTTGGTGGCTGGACCTGGGACAGCGCTGCTAACACAGAGGGCAGGAGCCCTGTACTGTTCAGGAATACAGCTGAACTGACCCTGTGCCTTGCAGAGGAGGCTGTGTAGCTCTGCCTTTTGTCTTGAGTTCAGACTCTCATTTAGGAGGTGATACAGATTGTAGGAAACAGTTTGTGTTGGATTGCTTTTTCTACTGGTTTGACTTGTTTAGCTGACTTGACTTTAAGCAGCATTGGGTATGTGGCAAAATTAGCAGGAAAGGCAGTGTGGTGCATAAAGCTGGAAATAGGAAAGTGGGAGAGTCCTTGTTAGTGGGTGGTTAAGACTCAGCGGTGCTATTGAAACAGGCTTGAAGAGGCAACGGGGAGAGAGGAGGAGGCAGTTACTGGCACTGTCCTGTTGGCAGAATTAATGTACTTTGAGCTATTGCCTTAACAAGGGATTTATGTGTAGCAGCAGCAGAGATGCCTAGCAGAGGCTCAGGAGTTGTGGCAGTAGGTGCAGGGGCCCTGAAGTATATGGACTTAGTTCGGTACTGTGTCACTTATTCTAGGTTAATTGCAGGACAGTGGTATGGCAACCCAGACCTCCTTCTGTATGTGCTTAACAGCAGGGGTTGATAAAAGCTATTTTTGTTGTAGCTGTGTGAGAAAAATCTCTTCCTCCTCCGGAGATAAATTGAACACATGCAAAATGTGATTTGTGTTTTTGGTTTCAATTCTCTTTAAACTGTGCCTTGTGTAGAACTTTTTTTCCTGTTTTGATTCACATTGTTGATCTGGGTGTTGTGTTGATGCATGTTGTTGTGTTTCCTGTGGCAGACTTCCCTTTTGTCTGGTGGGTGTTAGTGACCCTATGAGGTTAAAAGCAGTTAAGGGAGAAGGAGAAGAAATTGAAATACTCTGTGAAGGTGTCTGAAGGTAGTTACTGTGTCAGTTTTGTAAACTATGTGATCTAGAGAAGGCAGGGTTTTTTAAGGGCAGCCTACACTCTCCCTGTACTGCTCTTTATTCTTTGAAATGAAATGTAGAACTTTCTGATAAGGCAGAATTCAGTTCTAGAGTTCAGCGCTAGAAAAACTGTCCACAAGGCTCTGTTAGATGCAGGAACTTAAGAGAGGTGGGAAGCTGAGTTTAAACTGAAGGCTGGGCTAGAAGGTCACTTCCAGTTAGAGGCTTCATAGAATCATTAAGGTCAGAAAAAACCTTTAAGATCATGGAGTCCCAAAAGTTAGTCCCTGCCATGTTCACCACTAAAACCATGTCCTTAAGTGCATCATCCACTTGTTTTGAACACTTCCAGAAATGGTGATTCCACCACTTCCTGGGCCAACCTATTCCAATACCTGACCACCCTTTCTGTGAAGAAATGTTTCCTTATATCCAATCTAAACCTTCCCTGGCACAGTTTGAGGCCTTTTCTTCTCATTCTGTCACATTTTATGTGGGAGAAGAGGCTGACCCCTGCCTGGCTACAGCTTCCTTTCAGGTAGTTGTAGAGAGTGATAAGGTCGCCTCTGAGCCTTGTTTTCTGTAGACTTAACTCCTCCAGCTGCCTCAGCTTTTTCTCAGAGTTCCAGCTTCCTTGTCCTTCTCTGGACACTCCAGCACCTCAGTGTCTTTTTTGTAGTGAGTGGCTCAAAACTGAATGCAGTGTTAGCAGTGTGGCCTCACCAGTGGATGATCACTGCCCTAGTCTTGCTGGCCACACTATTGCTGATAAAAGCCAGGATGCCATTCAGCTTGCTAAAAGCTGGGTTTGATTAAAAAAAAAAAAAAAAAAAAAAAAAACAAAACAAAAAAANTAAAAAAAAAAAAAAAAACAAACAACACAAAAAAAACAAAAAAAAAACCCAAACAAACACCAAAAAACCCCCACAACAACAACAAAAAAACCCCAACAAAAAAACAACCAAACAAAAACTCCCAACAAGTTAAAGCCTCTTTGTCATACTGTGTTTCCTTAAACATACTAATGTTTGTGACTGACAGCTTGTTTATCCTGGAAATTAGCATGAAACTTTGGCCCTTTGGCTTACCTGCCTGTACAGCCAACGGGAGCACTTGCTTTGCTTTCTGCTGCACTCAGAGGCGTCTGGGTGAGTAAACCTATTCTGACTGCCAGTCTAAGGATCAGACACGGGGTAATTGCTGTTGGCATCTCTTGCCTTAGTCTTCTCCCTATCCTTCTTGGTAGAAATGTTGTTTTAGATTAGCTGATCTTTGTTCAAATTACTGGCTGCTGACATGAGGAATACATACAAAGTACATAAAATGTACTTGTGGCCTAAGCTAATTAGAAAATACAGACCAACAACCTTAAGTAAAATCACTCAGAAACATGAGCAGAAATGTGATTGGTTTAAATGCATGTGGCCTGCAAAGATCCAGTTAGCTTGCAGTGTTCATGAGGAGCTTTCACTTACAATTTCTAGAGTTAGTGGTGAACTAGGGCATTGTCAGATCTGGTGTATTTTCTTTCCCATCCTCAATGGGAAATTTCCTTTCCCTTCATGATAGATAAGACGGAGAGAAAAGGTGAGGAAGTTGCCTTTTAGTGCTTTCATCTGTCTGCCCTTAGTATTCTAATACAACATTCTTTGAGGGGACTGGAAAAGTACTGATAAACCTTACTGAGGGTAGAGATTGTGTTGGGTCCTTCAGTGAGTATGCTGTTAATAGCTCTGATTTTCAGGCAGAGGGGAAGAGAATGAGAAGTATACTTTGCCACTGTCTCTACCTTTCATGATTTTCCCTGTAGCTGTGGAGAAGTACCTTTCTTAACCAAGTTAATGATGTGCTTTCTGAACAGCAGTCCTTTTATATATATTTAAATGGGGTTTTTTTACTTACGGAGTTGTCTTAGGGATTACGGCCTCTTAGTCACTGCTTGTTGGCATTCTCTTACTTGAATGTATTTGCTGAGAACAGCTGAATTTGAGGGTTGACTTCTTTTGGTACACCTTTCAATTGTGAGGAGTCTCCCTCTGACTTTTTTGTCCCCATAAATGGAGAATGCAAAATGCCAGCCTATCATTATTTTGTATAGGGGAGCGCTCTTGCATGCATGTAGACCATTCAACAGAGAAGCGATTTAAGGCACTTGTGAATAGACAGACCTATTGTTTGATTAGTTACAGTGCTTCATAGATATCTAGGTCATCAGAATATCTTCTTTTTCCCCTTCCCTGGCATAATTGTAGCTTCAGGTACTTCTTGCTTCAGTGCACAGTTTATGTAACAATTCTAGATCTGTCTCTAGCATCCAATTGCTCTGAAGGAGCAGAGGGAGTCAAATGTGTCTTTCCCCCCCTCTGCCCTTACTCCTCTGTCAGTCTTACTGGATGTCCAAACAAGTCTTCAGAACTTAGCTCATCAGTCCTATTTATAGCTGAAATATTCAAAACGTTTAATTATTTCTGGCCTTAAAATTAGCTACTTGGCAGTATTTGCTAATAGAAATAGGAATGCAGTGATGCATTAAGGTCTGTGGCAGTCTGATAGCTTTCATGCGAGTTTATTGCATGGAGTGGGACTGCTGGAGAAAGGGAAGGACAATTTTGTGGCTTAAAATCTAGTGATCCCCCACAATCCCCGAGGATGTGTCCAAATAAGGTTTGAAGGTTAACCTGTTTTCTTCCTGTCCTCTGGAATTCAGTTCACACATGCTTACACTTTCCTTTATTCGCTACACCAAAAGAAGAAACATTTAAGCACTTCCTCTCCTTTCTAAGGAAAACGTCATGGGTAAAGCTCTGAGAGAATGTATTACATTTAAATGCAGTGCAGCAGCTTCCTTGTGATAACTTACTTTAAGCTTTTGATTCAAGCCACGAACTCCCTCAGTGTGTGGAGGTTGAACAAGATTTCAAGCCAGATTGTTTGAGGTTAGTGTAGCCCACTTCAGTTTGTTGTTTACTGTTCAAGTGGTGGTGGGGAAGTCTGTCATGCAACTGTGTTGAAATAAGAGCAGGACACTGAGATCACTGTTGTATGGAGGCATGTATGTGTCTGTAGGGTACGAGGAAAATGAGTTCAGGAATGCTGAAAGCTGAAGTATTTAAGAGAAGTTTTGACTTAAAATTGAACTTGTAGGAAAGTGCAGTTTTCTGTACAAACAGGATACTGAGACTACCAGCTAGAAGGTGTACAGCTTCAAGTCTTTAAACTCCTTGTAATAAAGCAAAGGAAGTACTGATGAGAGACAGCTACACTAATGAAAGTGACTTATTTAGATTTTGTTCATAATCCAAGTCTTATGCCACTAAAAAGAAAATGGGATTTAAATATATTTGAATGTTTTGCATCTGTGTGTAGTTGTTTGTCCAGAGAAGCAGTTATTAGTTGCCAGTCAGTGCTTGTTGATCAGAAACTTGTACTGTATGTAAAATCAACTGGGTTTAGCAATTAGTGTGTGCTTTTTTTTTTGTTATGAAGGGATGTGAATGATGTATTTAAAGAACTCAAGCTGTATTTGGGTTGAAACTTAAAGGCAACTATGTTAGTACTTTATTTCAATTAATACACTTAAAGGCAGGAACTTGCATTTAAAGAAGGCTGTCTCATTTTCATAACATGCTGGTGTAGCTGAGTGCTTTCACTCTTGTATTCTTACGCTGCAGGACAAGTAGGTCATCAGCTGCTGGCTGTGTACTTAGGGGAAGCAGGAATTAGCTTTTCATTTTACCTTATACTTTAGGAAATGGGTTATTTAGTTGAGTTTGTTCAGTTGAAATACAGTCTGTGCACACAAAAAGTTATTGCTCTCAAAATCTGGCTTAGTATTTCAACAAATGGTGCTTGTGCTGGGTACTTAGCTGGTATCTGTGTAAACAGTAGTCCTGCTGTAGTTGTTGCTGAGTGGAGTGAGGAGTTTATAGGGCAACTGAAGTTTGCAACAGAAGAACTGGTAGTATCTTGGCTATATTGACTTTCATTCAGATCTGTCTGCTTCAGTGTCTTGCTTGCTTTTCTTGTGTCCCCTGTCCTGTTTGACCTGGGTTAGGAAGTGATTATGCCAGCCAGAACTGCGCATTAGCCCGCAGGTTCCATTTGAATACCTTGGGTTGGAAGAAGCCAAAACGAAGTAGAGAGTGATTAGTGAACAGCCATAGTAACAGGCCTGAATGGATGGCAGACTTCACAGGCAGGTCCAGTTGATGACCTTTTTGCATGATCTCCAGACAGCAGTAGGTAGGACCATAGTCTAGAGTCTGTCAATTCAGCAGTACAGGAAATCAGATGAACATCTTGAAAAAAAGAAAAATATGGCTATGACTTCCTGGGCCTGCAACACCGCTACAAGTTCTAGTGCCATGTGCTTTGACGGATGAGACCTTTTCTGTGTGTATTAAAAGCCTGAGGTCCAGCTCTTCTATGCACATAGGAGTTTCCAACAGCATAGAAACCATCCCCATGATGGAACTGGGTGAATCTACTGACCTGCCTTTAGTATTGTGGTGGGAGGCAGCGTTGCCTGGGTGTTGTGGATGCAGAACGTGAAACATGCCTCTGAAACAAGGATTCTGAGTGAGAATGTATTGGGGTGGATGTTCTGGGTTGGTAACTGCTTTACTGGGATGGAACTGGACCTACCAAAGTGTTGAGATGTACTAGAAAAACCAAACAAAACTTCCAAACCAACAAAAGTCTGTTGTCTTGGTTGCCTCTCTAGCAGTATTGAAATGTATTGTCATGGAAACCTGTATAGGGAGGCTGTCATATACTTTCCAAGTTCACATTGGTTTGGAACACTTCAGTGTAGAAGTAGTCATTCTGTGAATGGCAGCTCTTCTACATTTAGTCCTCATCTATTTTATACTTGATTTGCTGGGACTGGACTGTTGCAAGAACCTAAAGTAGTCTCTGCTCCTTAGACTGGGCTTTAGGACAAATCAACTCTTAAATTTTTAGTATGCTGTGACTGTGCTGGATTGGGCAAGGAAGGGGCCAGAACTAAGGAACAGGGCTTTGTGTTCTGAATTTCATTATCTCCTGGCCTGACTTGACCTGACAGTGCTGTGAGCATGTTTATGAATTACTTTGAGAACTTAGTGCAATGCTTTTGCAGAAAACTGGACAATGAAGTGGGGCTTCTTGTCCTGACCATTGTTTCGAGAGGGTTGCACTGAAGGTAATTGGTGGAGGTGGAAGGTGATATTTCTGCCCAGGATGCCGAAGCCATCTCAAAAGGCTTCCTGAGTGCTCCAGTGCTGCCTGAGACAGTGTCTAGGCAGAGTAACAGGATGAGCAGCCAGAAGGCAGGATAAAGGGCCACAAAAGTCTGTGAGGTGTGCCAGGAACACCTGACAGGTTAGCATATGCTGATTATGCAGCTGGGACAAGCAGTAGCCCTTGTTCTGTAGCTCACATGCTTGACTTGAGCAGTGGCTGTCCTGGTAATTACTAACTAGTTCAAAATCTTGAAAGGAGAGGTGTTCTCTGCCACTCAAGCATGAAGTTATCAAACCAGCTCTTCTGGACGGATCAAGTTTCCTTCACAGCTGTCAACACTGTAGTTCTCCACCCTCTGAAGTGCTTGATTGATGGCAATGATGGTCTTCTCCATAGGTAGGTTGGGAACCTTCAAATATATTAGACTGGCTAGTCCAAAAAAAACAAACAAAAAACCCCACAAAAACCAAAACCAAACAAAAACAAAAAAAACACCCCAAAAAAACCCCAAAAACCAGCCAGCAAACCAACCTGACCCAAAACAAACAAACCTGACTTGATGTTCCAATTTCTGCTGGTAAGTGAAATCTAATAGGAGTTGAATAGGACCTAAGATGAATCTTCTCTCCTGTCCCCTCTGAACTAATGAGCTTCAGTGGTGCAGAGTGCTGTTAAGAAGAGGTTTGTGATCTTTTAACAGGTATATTGTGTGTAAGCTATTGATAGTGCTATCTACTTGTGACAGGGAGGATCTGCTTGTTTATAAATAATAGGATCATTCTACTTCTTTGTTCAGAAGGCTACTTGGCCTGAAGGGGCTTTGGGTGGCTGTGCTCTGTCTGCAGTGGCCGAAGGATGCTGCTACAGCTTGAAGTTTGCCAAAGTTTTGATGAGTTCCAGGTAGGACAGGATGGTTCATGTCAGGCTCCGTGGGACTGAGAAGAAGCTGCAGATGTGGCTTCAAACTATTTTGCAGTCTGCTGTAGTTTACAAAACCAATACCTTAATTAAGTCTGGAGTGGGAAGCAGTTCTGTAAGCACAAAACCACTTTCTGATGCTTACTAGGAAGTGTGGAATCAGGAATGTAGAGTTCATTTCTGCTGTGGAACAAAATTTGATGTTGTGGTGCTTGAACATGAGAGGAAACTGGCCTCTAATCTGGTAACACCTGAATTCTAGAAGTCAGGAAAATAGAATATTGTTACTATTATAATGTTTGTCTGAAGGACCGTGTTACCTTGTTATTCATTACAAACTTAAATCTATTCTGAGTTCTAGATCTTTCAGCTACTGGTTGATACTGAAAGGGTTCTGAAATGGTGTATAAAACAGTCTCTTAACTATTTTTGAAAAAGTTGATACTGGTATTAAATCTTGTTTAATAGTGTGTCATAGGAAGAGTATGAAGCCAGAAACTGCTTCTAGTGTTTTTTTTTTGTTTTTTTTTTTTTTTTTCTGATGGTGGTTTTTTTTTTGTTTGTTTGTTTTGTTTTTGTGTTTTGGTTTTTTTTGTTGTTATTCCGGAAGTGTTAGGCCTTGCACATGCTCAGGAGTTTATCGTCTTGCAAACAATGAGTGCATGCTCTGAAGTCTGTGTTGTCTCAGACTTGAAACAGGCATAATGTGTTGGAATTAGGAGCATAGGCATCTGGTGTATGTTATCCTGGGGTTCTGTTCTGGATCAGTGGTCTTGCTTGTGCGTGTTGGCAAGCAAAACTGACAGAAAACACTAATTTCCTCCCACCCTCCACTCCCTTACAATAGTGTAAGAAGGTAGTGATATAAAAATGGCCTTTTTTAGTCCTCTTTGGAGCTTATATTGAACTGTTGGTTTTTTTCTTCCTGGTAAAAGACCTTTGGTTTTTAATAGAAACTATACTTAAGAAGGCTTTAAATGAGGGTTTGAAGCTGAAAATCGGTATTTTTTTTGTGATTTGTTGAAACACAGTGAATGCTGAAGATCTGAAATGTAGACTGTACACGAAGCTGATGAAAATGGGCAGGGAACCACTATTGGTCTCTTTGGCTGTGTACATGCATTCCCAAGACCATGACACTTGCTGCTTGGAAATGAAAGCCCAGCTCAAGGCTTCACTAAAAAAAAGGGCCAAAAAAACCCACCCCAAAATATATTTAGTGCCCTAAGCTCTGACTTTCTAATGTGTTCTCACCTGTCAATTTGCAGGTAAGCATTATGAGAAAGAAGAGGAGGATGCCCTGCCTGACTCAGATGCCATGCCAGACTCAGATGACGAGGTGGAATTGGATAAGCCATGCCCCATACAGATTGTTCTTGCTCACGAAGATGACCATAACTTCGAATTAGATGAAGCAGCATTGGAAAAAATCTTGCTTCAGGAACACATTAAAGATCTTAACATAGTAGTTGTGTCTGTAGCAGGAGCTTTCCGCAAAGGAAAATCTTTTCTGCTGGACTTCATGCTTAGATACATGTATAACAGGGTGAGTAATTTGGATTTTTCTTGCAGGAGAAAAGTAGTTTGGTGTTTTAGTAATTTGCCTTTTTGTGTGTTAACTTGAGCACAAATCTTGCAGGTCGAATTTTTCTTACTTATTGGGGGATGGGGAAACCAGCTGCTCTGTTTCTACACTATGAAGAAGTGTATTTAAGCGACAGTCTTTTGTTACACGTTTTCTTGTGGTTGTCAAAGGAACTTGTGTGTCCTGATATAAGTGAATATGAGAAGAATGTGTGAATGAGGAAGTGTGATGGCCTTCTAGATGAGCTTTGGGGATGGTCTCATCCAGGTGGTGGCTTGGAGGAACCTTGCTTTTACTTGGTCTCCTGAAATCATATTGTAGCACTCACCTGTTGTAGCAAAAATAAAAGGGTTATCAGAGAGCTGTTTGAGTACTAAATGTGCTTAAATCTGATGTATGGCAAAAAGGAGGAAGTTCCTGGTTTGCTACTTGGAATGTGTCTCTGAACACAATCCAGAAACTTTTAAAATCCTTTTGTCATTGGTTAATAAATGTCTGATCCAAAATGTAATTTCTTATTTTAGTTTGTAGCTTTTGACTGGCATTGTCTAGTGACTACCATGCTTTCAACCCTTGCCTTATTATGGAGAAAGTGGGGAAGGGTCTTCTGTGAACATACACTTCTGCATGTCACAGGTTGTGGTGTGTTTCTTTTAGTCTGCGGAGTGAATATTGACAAGTCAGTGTTCTGTTGCTCTTTGAAGATCTTAAAAAAAACAACTGATTCCTTTTTTAGTCACCATTTTTTGGAGTTTGTGCTAGCTGACTTGAGAAGAAAACAAGAGGAACCCTGCAGTTTCAGGAAATATGGGAGTGCTGCAAAGAAGCTGTTGTTAGTTGGCAGATGAAGACTTTTCTCTTAATCTCAATAGTGCCTGCTATTGAATTCCTCTCACTGATTTACCAAGAGCTCTTTAACTATGAGGTTATGGTAAAAGGAATACAGAGTAGCAAACTGGTGCTCCCAGCTTCTTAAGACTCTCTTAACCTAGGGAGCTAAAATGTTCCGTTTTTGATAGAGCTGTTCAGTGGATGGCCTTTTGTGTGTGCATAAGCCTTCCAGTGTCCTGTCTGTGTCCAAAACAAAACCAACCAACCAAAAAAAAAAGGAAAACCAACAATCCCTGCAAACAGAGGAACAATCCAAAATCCTAAGTACAGTAATATGAGCAGGATGGTGGACTGGGTAGAGGTAGTGCTAATTGTTTTCAGAAACAGAAGGGCTAGGGTTCAAACAAATACTCTTAACTGTCAGATTATGAAATAAAACAAAAGTTCATAAAGCAAACCAGACTGAAATGCTGTTTCAGCCTTGTGTGCCATGCCTCACTTCGCTTTATTGTGCAGTCACTTTTCTTGGTTTTCTATAGGTGTCCTTCAAAACACTTGATTCTCTTAAAGAGAAGGTAAAAGCAAGTTTTGCCATCTACTCTTACAACTGTCTCCTATAAAAGCAGAGGTCTTGCTCTCCATCTTCTGTTTCTGGCGAGTCATTTACATTCTAAAGGTATAACACTTGCAGGCCCTTAGCACAGCTGATACAACTCAGTGATGCATCAGAAGACACTGCACTTTGCTGGATTGTTTTCTTGCCAGCTCAGTGACGTAAGCTGGCTTAGGGAGTTTGACAAGCATCACAACTGCTGCAAACGGATTGATGAGGGTTGGGGATGGGAGAGGATAAGTGCAACACCTCCTCCTTTGAGCACTCTTAAATTGTGTGAAGTTAAATGATATTCTCTGCTTATGCAAATTTAGTACAGGAGAAGTATAGTTTTATAGTGCTTAGTCTGATCCCTCCATCCTCAGTCAGGCTCAATTACAAGTCTGTATTTTCTGTGAACTGAATATTGATCCTGCACAGTAGACTAAGGCACCTGCATTCAACTCATACACTAACCAAGCAATTTTGGGATGTCCTCCCCTGTGGATATCAACATGCATGATGAAAAACTTGTCAAGAAACTTCAGAACCTCATTTTTTTTTGTCTTAAACCAAGGGCAGGAGGTCATGTGAAAAGTTTCCTTTCTAAAAACCTTACTGGTGCCAGCTAAAGTCACAGGCAGGATTTTGGCATGGCTGAGGCTGATCACTAACTTCAGGGAGGTGGACATCTTATTTCAAGCACTGACAGTTATTATGATTGCTCACTTGAAAGGGAGCAGCAGCAGTTGTGTACTCAGCAAGCTGCTGCAAGAATCCTGTGATCTTAAGCCTTACTAAGAGTTGGATGCGGTAATACTTAAAAGTTTAGATTTAACAGCTATTTTGTAACAGAGATGTCACCTTACCTTGAATTAATCTTCAAGGTGCACTATATACTAATGCACCATGCAAATAAAGCTGCATTGAGTCTTTTCTTAGTGTGGAATAAATATAGTGAAGATCTTTTAGGAGTCTTTTTTCCTCTTCCCATCTCTTGAATATCTTTCAAAACAATTTTAATGGATGGAGATTTTAAAATACTGAGTTTTTGCTAAGGAAATATGGGGTAATAAGCTAGGAGTGCTTCAAACTGATTCAAAGGTAATTTGGAGGCAGGCTGAAGAACATGACCCAGAAGGTGAAGCAACTTCAGGTAAAGATGTGCCAGTTAAAACACCAAAGTCTCCTGTGATACAAATAACATATGAAATAAAATGAGGTCATATCTAGTGTTCATTGAGGAACTTGTCAAACCGTTTGTGTAGTTTTGGTCTGAATTGTTAATAAAAAAAGATAAGGTCTGGACCAAAATGGGATAAACTATTCTTGTATAAAAGAAAAATGGAACATACTGTTTAGTAACATAACAGATTCTTTTGAAAAAGTAAAATGCCACAGTCCATTGACTGCATGTGAAATATGATTCAGTATTACAAAACCATATCCTCGAGTGTACTGAAGCACAAATCAGGCCTGGAGCTTTAATTTTGAGAGTGGTGTATGGAAGCATANCTCCACGGGAAAGCTGTTCAGGTTTTGCTTAGTCTCTCTAGTAGATGTGTCCTGTCAAAATAAATTAAAGGAAAAAAAACCCAAACAACCTACCTTCAGCTCTCTTCACTTGGATACCTGTCTTCATTTCTGAATTTTCACCTGCTCATCTCATGTTTGTCTGATCCAAATAGAGCTGAGTGGGGTGTGTTTAGCATTTGGGAGAATGCTGGTGCTGAATTATTTGATTGCCTGAATGCTGCTAGACATAAGGAAAGTTTGCAGGTGTTTTTCCATCTTCCTTCAGAAAGAAGTAGTTTCACTTAAAGTATTTTTATTCTGTACAGCCCTGGGCACTCATGCTGTTTTCTGAAATGTGAAGAAATGTCTTGAACTATTTTCTGGAAACTACCAGTGCAGAGACAGCAAGGTAGAACCCACAGCTTAGTGAATTTAGAAGTCTCCAGCTTGCCCTTCTCAGTGGACATGTGCCTGTCTGATCTACTCTGAACAGTGTGAAAACAGTTCATTAAATGTCTCTCTCTGTTCTGCCATCTTGCTGTGTTCCAGCCTGTGAAAGAAAGGTTTTTCTGTAACCCCTCCTCATCAGTTAAACTGTAGCATGCCTGCTGCTTCCTTAGTGTAGGATTTCAGTGTTTATAAACTCATCAGAGTGAAACTTCCTCGAGATGCCTGTTCATAGTGCTTTCTTGCCCAGTACATTAACTACATTTCTGGGTTAAACATGCTCTATAATGGCTGAATTCTTCTGTGTGAGGTGCGGCTCCATGTTGCCTGTCCTTGAAGACCTCATTACAATTCCGTCAGCCGGAAATGTTAGCTGCCAACTATACTGGACTCTCACAAATTGGACAATGTCCCAGGAAAATTTTAATATGGATGGATTGAGTGACATGTATCCAACTATTAATCTGACCTTTTCTTTTGAATCCTAATAACTGAAGAAAAAGTATTTTGTAACAGTGACAAATAGTTTGCAGATGATCTGATCCTTGCCTATTCTCTGTAGCTTCTGTAGGATGGCACTGAGTGTCTTGTACTGACTTTCATTAGTGTGGGGACTCAAATGCTGAGCTGTTTGTGAGGGAGAGGATTCAGTCAAGATCAGGTGGTTTTCTCTTGCAGAGGTTTAGCTGTTCCTGTAGTTAAAATACATGCTATTGTGTTTGAGTTGAGCCTTCTCAACTGTAAAAGAGGAGCATGAGTGCTAAGTGGAAATAATGGACAAAACTGAGCTGTTCTCAGTAGCTCTGAGTGCACGTATACTGTTCAGTGACTGAAAAGTTGTGCTGCCACTGAAATGCAGTCGTCTTGCATTGTTGATGGGCCTTGAAACATAGCAGAGTAGCACTGTGTTTTAGTATTTTGTGTAGTGTTACCAAATGGCTCTGAGGAAAATGTAAGAAAAATGTAGAAGTCTGCTAAAACATAGCATGTTAAAAAAAAAAGAAAATCTCCCTCTTTGTTTTGCATAAACTCTTCCTTTTGTTTTGTAGACTTCTCCTTGCTGGATAGGTGGAAACACTGAGCCATTGACTGGGTTTACATGGAGAGGTGGATGTGAACGGGAAACCACTGGCATTCAGATTTGGAGTGAAGTGTTTGTAATTGATAAACCTAATGGGTCAAAGGTAAGTGCCTCACCTTGATTTATTCATCTTTTCCATTGGAGGTGTTGTGGGTTTTTTGGTTTGGTTGGGGTTTTTTTTTGTGTTTTTTGTTTGCTTGGGTTTTTTTGGTTTGGTTTGGTTTTTGTGATTTTTGTTTGTGGGTTGTGTATTTTTTGGTGGTTTTTTTTTTTTTTTGT
>VXAU01005415.1:6857-32869 GCA_013399695.1 Formicarius rufipectus | reverse complement strand
TTTTTTTTTTTTTTTTTTGTGTCTGTGTGTTTGTTTTTAACCAAACAGAGAGGCTGTGGATGGTCAATCCTGGGAAGTCTTCCTTGTTCTGAGCAACCTGGTCTAGTAGAAGGTGTCCCTACGCATGGCAGGGTGTTAGAACTAGATGATCTTAAAGGTCCCTTCCAACCTAAGCCTTTTTTATGATTCTATAACTTAAATAGGTTTATGTGATGGGTTTCAGTGCAAACATCTGTTGCTTTCCTTTGCACTGAGTAACTCCATAATATATTTGGAAACTGTGTACCAGTCTAAGGATGGAGACTGATTATTACAACCCAGCAGGAAAGTTCAACAATAGTCTCATTCCAAGAGCACTTTGTTTTGGCAAAGTGTACTCCATCCAGGCTGATGGATGAGTTATCCTGTGAATATTGTAGAACTGTAGTGGCTATAAATAATATATACAGATAAATGCGGCAGTGAAAGCAGCTATGTAACAAACACTGTTTTTTGAGGGGTGTGAATATGTTCTAGCTCATAGCTGTATTCTAGTGTGATGTAGTGCATGGCTCTAAGCACTGGAAACCTCAATATCTGGAATCTAGTCCTATATAGTTTTAACAGATAGTCTGTAAAAAGGTACTAAGTCTAATAGTGGAGAAAAAGGGCACTAACTCAATTCTAGTCAAAGCTGGTGTATCTTTTTTTGACTATTAAGTCGGTTTAACTGTGAAATTTGGTTGGAGGTGTTTATGCTGAAGCAAGGTGTTATTAATAAGTACTTGCTTCACAATACTGGTAGTGATTTGGAGCTATTCATGTTCTGAACCATCAGTTCTAGGTTAAGTTTTATACCTTCTCATTTGCAAAGGAAACATCTGATGCCCAGTTAATATGGAACATGGATCTTGAAAATAGCAGCTTAATGGTGTGCAGGAAGTTTTAACAAGTTTCATAGCTAACCAAGCATTTCTATTGCTAAAAATTAGTTATGTTGTGAGGATCTGCATGTGCTCTGAGAACAAATCATTCATTTGTTCTCGCTTATCACTCATTTCTAACTGAAAGAAGGGAATTGTAATAAATCCCAAAGATGAGAGTTGAACTGATGAACTTTTCATTAGTATCACTTCATTTCTTGTCATTCCAGCAGATGGGTCAGTATCAATTATCTTGTTTTCTTATGAAAATAATTAAGATTTTTTTTTTTTTTTTTAAATAACCATCCCAGTCTTAGCTCTGATGAACTGTGCTAGATTTGCAGCTGAGACTGACGTTCTTCCAGTAAGAGCTATCAGTTTGTCTGCACTGTACCCCCCTGGGTGAGGGAGGCTATTTCTGTGGGAGAAAGTAACTAGGCAAGGCCAGGGACTTAAGGCTGAGGACACGGCCCTCTGGCTGTTGCTTACTCAGCTGTAGGCATGTGTAGTCACATGTGCAGGGAGCTCACTGAGGTTTAGTAAGTAGGTGCAGGGGCAGAGACTAGCTCTGCTTCAAATGAATTTATCACAGTGGCCTGGAGTGTGAAAGTGTTAATGATTTGGTTAACTGTTGCTGTTTTTTAAAACCCTCCAGGTTGCTGTACTACTCATGGATACCCAAGGTGCCTTTGATAGCCAATCCACTATCAAAGACTGTGCAACGGTTTTTGCTCTGAGCACTATGACAAGTTCTGTCCAGGTGAGCACATCTGTGCTGGCAAATCATGGCAGTTATAGGGACCCTCTCTCCTGAACAGGAAAAGAGTATCTCTCTAGCCTCACCTAGAAAGTTGACCTGCATATCTTCCTCCAGCCATGATTTTAAATTTCACTCTTTGTCTTATTTTCCGTGTAGTGCATAAACTAGGTAAGTTTCTCTGTGGAATCAAGGTTATCCAAGCTGAGCTAAAATCCTGACAGAACTGGGAAATCCCCTCCTCCCCCCACCTCAAAAAATGTGAAAGAAGCAACTGCTTCTGTACAGATGTGTTATAGAATCTTTTTTAAGACTGTATATAGGGTTTGGGGTGACATTACATTGTGATCAACTAAACTTACACTTGCTGGCACTGTTAAAGCATCAGTTAAAATTCTGATAATTCTCTTGTGCTACTTTTAAGCTTGTGCCTTTAATGTGCCAAGAGCAAGCAGGTTTTTGAGGCATGACCTTCAGACATGCTACAACATAAAAGGAACAGGAGTATGTAGAACATGACTTTGTCCTGTGGTGTTGGCTCTGGTGGATTGTTTGGTTGGTTGGTTCGTTCCTGTGGTTAGGATAAGTTTTGGGTTGTTGATGCATCTTTTTGTTTATTGCTCTTCATTATTTGTGCTGTTGAAACAGTCATGAAGCTTCCTGGATGAAATCAGATTTCTCTGGGAAGGTTTGAAAGCAAAAAAACCTAGTGAATTGGCTACAAGGTTATTTCTGTGTCAGAGATGCACTTGCTGGGTCATTGAATCCTAGAACACTTAGACTTGAGGATGGCCAACAGACATGCCCTTAAGACACCTTTCTAGTTGCTGACCTTTGGGTAGTCACACTTTCTGTGTAACTGGAGGGGACAAAAGTACTCAAGATATGTAAAAGAGACTGTATGAATGTACTGTAAGATAATGGTTTCATGTTAGTCTGTCTCTTGCAGGTATATAACTTGTCTCAGAATATTCAGGAAGATGACCTTCAACATTTGCAGGTAAGAATATGCTGAACTTACATTAAACTGCTTCTGAACTAAGAGTCCTGACATTGTTCTAGGAGTTACTACTCATGTAACTGCCCTGGGAGCTGCTTGCTGCTTCATATAAAACATTGAAGCTGAAAGTAGTACTGTCTGTAAAACAGTATATATGCTTTGATGCTTCTGCTGGGCCAGTGCAGAGGTAAAATAATGCAGGCTTCTAATCTGACTAATTCTTTTAAAGTCTGTTCTCTGTATTGCAAGTTCTGAAATTTCTGAAAGATTGAGAAATTAAAATAACTTATGGAAGTACTTAATGACAAAATTCCAATGTTTTCCCTTTCCCCCAGAATAGGAAAATGGCTGGTATTTCATAACCACTTTCTAAGGAACTGTGGGAACTTGGATCAGGGCAGAGAGAGTATCTTCTACCCAAAAGCCATCTCTAGTTTTTGAGCTGAGAAGTTTCTGCAGTTCTATTTCCATTAAGAAATAAAAGGAGGAAAGAGTTGACCTCTATACGTGTGGTTTTTATTCTCTTGTGGAATATTGTGGTTAAAAGCCACTGAATTATGGCTTCATGTGAATGGTGCAACAACCTTATCTCCTCAACTTAAAACCTGAAGCTTTAAAGACTAGCTTGTGTGTTAACAAGTGCCAAGACCGTGACCTTGTCACAGCTTAAAACTGTTTTGTCTGTCTTTAGTGCTACAAAAGACTGGCTGCCAATGCTGAAAGTAGAAGAGCACTAACTAAACATAGTCTTGTGATGGTGTTCTCAGTTAACAGGGTTGGATCACTGGGCCAACACCCCCCACAGCCCCAAGTAGTGCAGTAGGCAATCCATAGGTAATTATTTGAAAACCAGGCTGTCCTCGTGACTTTAGTCCTTTAACAACATCAGTACAATCTGAATAGAACGATCTCTTTACTGGAGGGTGAGATTTGAGGGAAGGAAAAGAAGGATGATAAATGTAAGCAGTGGGTAGGGAACACCCATTCATTTAAAGTTGTGCTGGGAATCATGATCTGAGGGAAGAAAATTCTGAATTTCTGTTGTAACAGCCATTTATGCAATTCTGAATTACTGTTAGCCGCCACCTGCCTTTTTCATTCAGCAGAGAAGTGACTGAGGTAAGGAGTTGGGGTCAAAGAAGCCAGTCTCATGTGGGTTCTTGGCCATTTCACAGCTGCTTTTGCATAGGGTGGACAAAGACTTGGAAGTTAATTTGTGTTAAATTAGTCATATAAGTTCTCAGATGCTCCTGTGATTGACAGAGGGAACCATCCATTGAGCCATGAAATTTATCTGAGGTGTTTCAGGAGTTAGTTTTAAAGCAGAACAACAGCTGTCTGGTACTAGAGAATTCTGGTGTGCTTCCTTCATCTTGACCTCCATGATCTGTAAGGAGACTGGCATGGATCACCTCTGCTGAAACACCCAGGACAGTCCATGATTCATGTTCTTGAGGGTTGTTTGGCTTGCTCAGTCCAGTGAGGAATGTTGTTGCTGCTGGTATTAAAGATGGTGAAAGGAATGAGAGGAAGACAGCTGACACTTGCCTTTATATTGCAGGGAAGGAACAATTATCAGTTAAGGTCATGGGCTGAAGCAGAGATCTGAGAAGCTGCTGAACTTGGCTTGTATTTAAATGTCTGATACATTTGCTCTAGCCAAATTCTTTGGGATTTCCAGGAGTAAACCTTTTGTGGGAAGTAAGGGGCAAATGTTAGACAGGCTTACCTCCTTAGCCCAGGAAACAAGTGCTGGAAGCTGGCTTGCGGAGAGATGCAGCCAACTTTCCTCTGAGAATAGCCCACAAGCCACCCACTTAATGCTGCAGTGTGTTGACAGTTTTGGAATGGCACCACAAAGCTGGTGGAAATCATGTCTCCTACTGGAATTTTACTGAGGATTGGTATATTCATTATTGAGGTTTATTTGGCTTTCTCAAGATACATAATAGAATTTAAGACTGAATGCTTTATTTTCTATTGACAGAATATCTTACAGTGGAAAAATGTGTTTTATATGTGGCACTCTTACACTTTTCTTTCTATCAGTTGTTTACAGAATATGGAAGACTAGCTATGGAAGAAATTTACCAAAAACCGTTTCAGGTAACTATGTTAAATGCATCTTAAGTAATTGAATGTGTGGAAAATGAGCTCAGGATAATGTGTGGAGATTAATCAATTGGGCTGAAGTTAGACTGTTCTTTGCAAGACTAATTTTCCTGCACTGTTGCCACGTTGCTTGGCAAAAACACAGTGGAAAAATGCTGAAGAGGATCACATTTTGGGTAAACATAGCTTTGTGCTTGTTATCAGGTCTAAAAGGAATCAAAGTGTCAAGTGTTTAGGAGAAAAATCTTATGCTGCCTTCTTACTCATTACTCTGAGATGTGACTGATTTTTGTGTTGGTACATGTCTCTGAGGAAAGGCCACATGTTCTCTCTAGGAAAGGGCATTTTCTCTCTAGGAAAGGGCATGGAAAGCCATGTTGCGTTTCATTTCCTTGAAGCATTGTTGGCTTCAGTGTTAAAAGTCTCAAAACGGATTATTTGCAGTGCCAGAGAAGGGTTTGAGGCTGTTTTCACTTAGATGAGCCAATGACTGAGATCTCTTCCATCCTGAAGTATCCTCTTTAACCTATAAGGGTGGGAATTGATTGCTGTTAGGGGTGAATTTTAGGGCTTCTATGTCTCCCAACTGTGAGTCCTTGGAATGTTCTTGTAACTGGCCCAGAAAAGGTGTGTTCTGTGTAAAGCTCCTTGTACAGGAGTAATGTGAAGTTTTGTTTTCTGTCTTCATCTGTGGGGGGAGAGAACAGTGCAATCCTTGTGGAATAGCAAAAGTCAAACCTATGAGACATGGAAGAGACAGTTGGGTACTTCCTTTCAGATAAGGAATGAATTTGTAGGGTTTTATTTAACAAGTAAAATCTTGCACTACAGAACTACAAGGCTACTTCATTTAAAGCAGTCAAATATACAAACCCCTTTACATTTATATAATGTAC
Source organism: Formicarius rufipectus (assembly GCA_013399695.1). Taxonomy (NCBI): domain Eukaryota; kingdom Metazoa; phylum Chordata; class Aves; order Passeriformes; family Formicariidae; genus Formicarius; species Formicarius rufipectus. Next base: position 27,202 of record VXAU01005415.1, on the reverse strand, counting down.
TTAGTTGTAATCTATAATATGTTCAGAGCAACCAAGTACTTAAAATAGTTACGTATGTGATAGCTTTTGACCTTAGGAATGATGTAAACCATTCACTGCTGTTGCTCTTCCTGTTACAGACATTAATGTTCTTAATTAGAGATTGGAGTTATCCTTATGAACATGCATATGGTTTGGAAGGAGGAAAAAAGTTCCTAGAGAAAAGATTGCAGGTAAGTTAGCTCCAGTAGTCCTTGACTTGCTGTCAAGGTAGTGATGCACGATGACCTAGCTCATTGTGCTAATAAAATGGATTTCTGATTTTTCCACTTGTGTGCAAAGTTGACATTATTAGGTTCAGGAATAAAAGCTTACACTTTTGTGCTCTTACGATGCTATTACGATGCTATTTGTGCTATTACGATGATATTTAATCTGAATTGCAGTACTTTAAAACTGCTAGCAGTGCTTACTGCCTGCCTTTTTTATTTTTTCTTTCAGGTAAAGCAAAACCAACATGAAGAGCTACAGAATGTAAGGAAGCATATTCACTCCTGTTTCAGTAATCTTGGGTGTTTCCTGTTACCCCACCCTGGTCTTAAAGTTGCAACAAATCCAAATTTTGACGGGAGATTGAATGGTAGGAAGCTTTTCATTTTGTGTTTCTTGATTCAGATCACTGAGTGTGTTTTATGATGGAAGTTAAACACTACAATGGTTGGCTATTGAAATGCCTGCTTGGAAAAATATCAGGCTAAAAGGTGAAACTGCACTGTGTGTTCTTTTTAGTGATTTAAAGGTCGGGGAATTATGCAGGCAAGAGGGAGTGACTATCTTTGTGTCTAGCTGTTTATTGTAATCTGATAGCATGAGACATACTTAAAGGTCATTAAATAGATTCCAGAGATGACTATGGGTTCCACAGGGGAGCATTTGCAAAATTAAAGACTTCAATTTCTTGAAAAGCTTTTCTCTAAGAACTTGCTAAACCGTAAAAACCCTAAAAGCTGTATGGTTTTGCTACTGCAGAGTAAGAGGCAGTCAGGATTCATCCAGTTGATACTTATCCCCAAACAGAGGGAATGTATCATAATGGCAGAGGCTATAAAAGGAGTTGTGATGGTGGGATGCCAACCACTACTGTGCTGAGGGGTTATTGTGCAAGATGCTGGCATAATTGGGGAAATGCACTTTAAATATTACAAGGGAAATGGAAACTTATTGTCTGAAGTTAAGATTGGTAGGAGTAGGTGAACTTACTAAAGCTCTACTACGTATTTAAGCCTTTAAATACCTTAAAAAAGCAGTTAAGAGTTGTGACGCCATGCGTTTTTTAAGTATTGGAATTACCATGTTCCTTTAGGAACTATAAGCTTGAAAACTAACCATGTTTTTTCCTGAAATTGGTTAAATTTTACTAGATATAGATGAGGAATTTAAGAATGAACTGCGGAATTTGGTACCACTACTGCTTGCCCCTGAAAACTTGGTAGAAAAAGAGATTAGTGGATCCAAGGTGACCTGTAGAGATCTTGTAGAATACTTTAAGGTAAGCAAACTCATACTAATTATTTCTGTTAATAGCTTAAAAGACAGTATTCTAATTTTAGGCTCTGTTGTTCCCAGAGTAGATAAGGTATCTAGGCTGTCACTTGCTGATCAGCTCACTTTTATTTTCATTTCATTATTCTGAATTTCCAGAACTGGCACACTGCTTCCTAACAGTATAGCTCTTAGCAAGCTACTGTTGGCAAAATTGTGGGTTGATGTTTTGGTTTTTTTCTCTCTTTGTAAATAGGCTGAAATACTTTAAGCTTTATTAGATATTTTTTGCTGTTTTTAAACCCTAGTTTGTTGTGTGCCTTTTTGTTTTAATTTCTTTTTTATAATGTTAAAGTAGGTCTCACGTAGTTTATCCAGGTAGAAAAAGAGCTCTTAAACTGCAGTGATAGTTTCAGATACTCCCCTCTGGATTTTTAACATGCTTAATAAACACTTGCATGTGCAGCACTGCTGTGCTCTGAAATACTCGTGTGATACAGCTGTTAGTCTTGAGCTTTTTTGGTCTCATGGTGACACCAGCAGAAATGTGATAACATAATCCCTGCATCACCAGGATGTGGTCTGGTGCGTGTAGCCTTCTTTTGAATTGGGGTAACTTTGGCAGTTGGCTTGGTAAGAATGAGTGCCACTGTCTCCTAATGCAAAATTCATGTCTTTGCCACTTATGAGCATGCATGTCCAAGGTACAACAGTTAGACTGATGTTAAGAAACAAACTGTGCAAGGAAGGAATCTGAGACCAGAACTCTTAAAAAACTTCACTTGTTAAGTGAGAACTTTTTTAAGGAAAGATATGATGTGGGATGCAGAAATGGTGGCTATTCTGACAAGCAAAAAATCAACACACTAGCTCAGAGGTTCAGCATCTCTCTATGGTTGCACACTGCTTTTTGCTCCAGTTTCTTCTCTAGTAGCATCTGATCATTATAGTGCAGGGAAGTGCACTTTCAGCAGCAGTTTAGAAAGGACTGCATCCTGAAAACTGAGTGTAAAACCTGCGTTGACAAGCTGCCTGGTTCACATCCTGTATCATGTCTGGGAGGACTCCTTTGGGGTGCTGCAGAAATGCCATGCTTATGTAACTAAAGAGGGCTACTCCCTTGGGACTGTGCATCTGAAGCTGAGATTCTGAAGTCTGAGTTGGAAACTCTACAGCTTTTTCTTGGAGGAAATAGCTACAGAAGCAAGGAAGGTGTCGAGGGAATGGAGTCCTGTATAATTCTGTATGTTTTTGTAGGTTGCTCTACAACCTAGAGCATTGAGTACACAGAGACCCTGATAACCTTGTTCTCTCCTCCTTTACAGCAAAAATTCCTCAGGCCAGAGGCTTGTAGACAAGTTGGGGGGAAAAGCAGTAGTAGCACAGAGTAATGGCCCAGCATCTGAGAGTCTGAGAGTGGCCTTGTTGGTGTAACTTGCACAGCTTGTCTGGAGCACTGAGATGGCTACCTCTGCCTGCTGTGCCCACTTAACCTGTCCCCAAGAGCAGTGCCATGGGCCAGCGTGTGGGCTGGAGAACACATGAAACATGCTCTTTTCCAGCCCTCTGAAACTCTATGAGAAGAAAGGACATCTGAGGATTGGTGGGGTGGGGCACGGAGGGATAGACTGCCTGCTTAGCTTCCGGAAGTATTTTGGCAGCTCAGCTCTGTCTGCATTAAGTGCTTTGATCTGCTTTTTTCCTCCCACACTTCAATAGAGAAAGGCATATGGGGAAACGTAAGTAGTGGTTCTCCCGGCACTGGGGTAAGTGTGGGCAGAGCTCTCACCACAAAGGCAGTGTGAGGCAGGCCCTTAGTCTTGTGCACAGGAAAGTAAGAGGGGGGAAAAAATGCCAGACTCATGTGAAGAAATTTACATAGTTTAATATTTTACATTATTACAAAGAAATAATCTGAGCTGTGTTTCATCCTTCATATAGCATTCTTCTTAATGATGAATGTTTAGAAAAAGAAACTTGTTTTTTTGTCCCATTTAGGCTTACATTAAAATCTATCAAGGAGAGGAGCTACCTCATCCGAAATCTATGCTGCAGGTATTATATTTTTCTTTCAAATAATATGATTATATGATGTATACTTCTTAAGTTCTTTGCAGTTGAGGTTCATGACTGCGGTGAGTCCAATGCTCCCACACACAGCTGAAGTTCTTGAGGGATCTGTGTGCTTGGAAATCCATCTGAACTGTAATGCTTGGGTACACATTTGTGTTTCCCCTCAGTTTCATCAGTGAAATGGAGCAGGGTCTGTCTGGTTGGCTGGGGTTTTCACCTGCTCTAATTTCTAAGCCCGAGTTTCCTGTAACTTGCTGTTTTGTTGGTACCTTTCATGCTGTATTCAGAGGGCATTTAACATCAGATGCAGCAGATTAAATGGAGAAGGCTTTAAGTAATAAAGCTATGGCCACTGTGTCAGTCTTGGACCACTCTGTGTGGGGTTTGTTAGATTGCATAACTGCACTGAGGTTTCTTGGTTGATCCAAAGAGGATGTAATCATCTTTAAAGCAATCTGAAAGTAAAGTGATTGTATAAAGCTCTGTTTTGAGCTCCTGAGCTGTTTGGGGTGAAGAGTAGTCTTTATGGTCAGTTTTAACCATTTTTGTAAGACTTCGGGGGGTTTTTTGGGGATTTTTTTAAGCTTCCTATGCCACTTCATTAAGAAAAAATCTTGAATTTTTGGGAGTTCAGAAGACTCCTCACAATGAAACAAAGACTGCTGTAATTTTCTTTACTTAACATGCCATAAATGTGGCACATGTTGAAAAGAAGACTTAAATTATAACAAAAGGGCCAATTGCAGTTGATACCAAAAGTGTACATATGTAATGCAGAAATTATATCAGATTCTTGATTTCCTTACAGGCGCTAATGTACCAGGATTAACATGTAATAGTTTAGTGACCCTTATGTGCTTATTAACAACAGCATTCAGAAGAGATTGTTCATGATGGAAAGCCTGTACAGGGAAATTTGGGTTTGTTGCAGCTGTACTAGAAGGCTGAAGAAAATATTTTCCTAGGCGGTAATATATTTTAATGTATATTGCTAAACTCCACTTACTTTTGTGTTCTTTCCTGGCCATCAGAAGCTCTGAGGTTGTGGGGTTTGTTGGGAGTAACTACCTGGTGATGCTGTGATGACACAACTATGCTCAATGTTTTCCAGGCAACAGCTGAGGCGAACAATCTTGCTGCTGTGGCAGGAGCAAAAGACCTGTACAGTAAAGGCATGGAGCAGGTATGGTGACACAGCCTTCTCTAAACACCTGCATGCAATTACAGGCCTTCAGTTTTCATGTTGTACTCTGGTTGTGAGCACATCAGTGGAGGAGAGGAGCTTTTAGGACCAGCCTTCTGTGTTTTGTGCTCTCTATCTCTGATGCTGGGGAGGATAGGAATGGGTGTGTTTGCAAAATGCCACCTGTTGTCGTTGTGGCTCTTGACAGGCATCTTAAAATCCTGTGGCTTGCAATGGACAAACAGGAGAGGAAATGTTTGTTGGGCCAGGGACACACAGTCATGCAATTCTACTTTGAATGGTCTCTTGCTTCTGAATTGTGATCATTCATTAGCTGTAAAATGCAAGCATTAAAATGCTTCTGAAATTCCTTGAAATACAAGAATTAGTTTGAAAAACCTGTATATGTAATTTTCTACTTGCTTCTTCTCCTGAAGATGGTGACTTTCTATCATTCTCAGCTGATGAATTTCATATTTGAACGTAACGTTATGCAATGTTTTATCATAGGAAATACTGAAAACGCTTGCATGTCTCATAAAGCTTAACAGGACTGTGCTTATTGTGCAACTCTACAAACAGAAAAGACCAGTAGATGTGATAACATGCTACAGACATAGCTCCCCATTAACTAGGTTAATTCTGGTCTTAATTGCTGAAGTAGCTTTCCTTTTTGAAGTTAGAATAAGACCTAATACTAGTGGCAGACAAGCCAGTTCCAGTTTGTTAGCAGGCAGTTTTGAGAATGTTCTGCTGGTTTAGAGGGAATCCTTTGTTTCCATTTTGGAAAATGTCTTGAAATAGTAATTATGTAGTTCATAACAAATGTCAAGTCCGCCTTCATACCTTGAATATTCAGTAGTCATTGAGATACTGTAGTTGTACGTTTTTTTACTTGGGCCAGGGAATAAACAGGAACAGATGTTCTTTTAAACAGACTTTGTTTCCATAGTAATGTTCCCCAGTACTGTGTATTTTTATATCACTGTAGAGATACGCACAAATATCTGGAATCATTTTTCATCCAGATGTCTCATATGATGTTCTTAATGTGACACAGCTCTGAAACTCTATTTTTAAGAATAGAAGTGGGAACTCTTCAGATTTAAGACTCTGTTATATAAAGATAGTTCTTACTGTAGCTTCTGAGTTGTCCTCAGGCCCTCTTTTGCTGAGTGTGCATAACCAAAATACTGCCCCCTTAATCGCCTGAAATGTAAGGAACAACAGGTGCAGTCACAGAGAGTATAAGAAAACAGTGGTGCCCTCTTGATCCCTCAGCAGCTCCTGGTATTTAACACACTCAGGGCAATGTGAAAAGGCTGTTTTGAAGAATGATACTAGTAGCCATTTCCTGGAGAATTTTGCTGGATATGGGAGACTTCAATATGGAAAAAATCAGAAAGGTGCTTGTTAAACTTGAGCAGAGGGCAGAGTGGGGATGTCCAGATCTCGACAGTGATGTTTGCCAGGAAGAAACTTGTCGGTGAAGCCTTGCATTTTGTAAGGTAGAAAGTGGATGCTGAACTCTGAGGAAGTGATCTTGCGTGTGCTGCTGAAGGGATAGCAGCAGGAGAAAGTTAAAGTAGTTGCTGCACTCAAGGCATGAGATGACAAGCAGTGCTTTGAAGCAGGAAAAGAAAGGCTGTTGTTCCATCATACAGAAAGAATCCTCAGTTCTTAGATACAGTCTTTGCTGTGAGGGTCTGGAGGAGCTGGAGCTGATCTGCCATATGCATGTCTGGTAGCCTAGGTAAACAGAGTAGAACTCTTTGCAGTCTAAGCATTTTCATAACCCTTCTTGATTCAGGGAGAAGAAGATGGTGGTGTCCCCATCACAGTATCCATCTGAGTCCCTGGTCTTGTCCCCTCAGCAGAGATGTACTCACACAAGTTGATCAGAATCAAGCAGAGAGGACAGTCTAGGGATGAATAGGCTAATGATGCCAGCAGGTAGTTCCTGTTAATTTTTATCACCTGGTAAGTTTATGAAGCCTGCCAGTGGCAGCAGTAAACAGGAAAAAACTTGCTGAGTGAGCAGAAACTTAGCCTGGTTGTCCCACTTTTGCACTGACCCTCTGAGATGGGTGGCCAGGAGTAAAAAGATGGGTGGGAAGCTTGTGGCCTTCAGAGTTCTCTGCCCCTTAGTGTTCCCTTTATTTCACCTTTTCATAGCAGGAATGTGCGTGTGGCTGTTGTCCAGTCCTTCTGGGCTTGCCTGAAGGGAAGTGGCAGTGTGAGTTCAGTCATGTGCTATAACCCTGTGTGTGGTTGCACAGGTAAAGTTTATGCTGTGCCCTGATGCAAAGTACATTTAGCTGCTTCACTAGATGGGACATGAGCTTACAGAGAGCCAAGAGCTGCAGGAGGCAGCCTGGTGGTGGCTTGTGAGGAGAGCAGCGAGGGGCAGGTCTGCTCTCTGTAAAGCAGATACTCGGGGTATGATTCTCTCATCTCTGATTGCTCTGACAGATTTGTGGGGGAGATAAGCCTTACATTGCCCCATCGGACCTCGAGCGGAAGCACCAGGATTTCAGAGAGACTGCTATCAGGCAGTTCCGCTCCGTGAAGAAGATGGGAGGGGAGGAGTTCTGCCGGCACTACCAGGAACAACTTGAAGTGGAAATCGATGAGATCTATGCAAACTTTGTGAAGCACAACGATGGCAAAAACATCTTTTATGCTGCTCGTACCCCTGCCACTCTATTTGCAGTCATGTTTGCCATGTACATAATCTCAGGACTGACTGGGTTCCTTGGTATGAACTCCATAGCCACCCTGTGTAATCTTGTGCTGGGGATGGCTCTTATATCGTTTTGTACATGGGCGTATGTTAAGTACTCTGGGGAATTCAGAGAAGTTGGGACAGCCATTGATCAGATCGCTGAAGCTATATGGGAACAGGTTGGTATCTGTTTTTATTGCAAAATCTTCCTTTCTTGAGCAGACACATCAAACAGTTTTGTTCAGTGCTGTGAATGAAAAGCTGTGGTCTAGGCCTAATGGAGAATGCTGGTGCTGCCAAAGGGGAAGTCTGCTCAGAAGTGTGACCGCTCTCTTCAGGAAGAGATGCCACACACAAAAGAATGTTAAACAAGCTTAGGATATTATAAAAGAAGTGTTACTTAAAGGCCTTAGTAGGTACTTGAATGGTAAAGAGCAGAGGGAGTCATCAAAAATCTTGTTACTTTTCCAGAGCAAGGTGTTCTGTTTTTAAAGGTACCTTTTTAGGTAACCTTGTCCTATAGATGTGGTGGATAAAATACTTCAGACGGTGCAAGAAATGGGAAAGGTAAAACACTGCCCTCCTTACCTGATGTGATGCTGAAGGGCTGGCTAGTCTCTGGAGAGAACTTGACTGGGTGATAACTGGCAGCAGCTGCTACAAGGAGGGTACAGGAGGTTTCTTCCATCAGGAAGATTTGTGTTGTCTGTGACAGCTTCAGTGGTTGCAACTGCTATTTGCACAGAATGCCCGATGGACAAATTCATGAAATAAACTACATGAGTCTAAGAACCCCAAAGCTGGAGGAGAAAACTTCCTGCAAGGAGATTTTGCTACCTGAATTCAGTTGACTCAGCTGTCAACTGTGTTAGTAAGGCCAATGTAGAGAATTCCTGACCTACTCTTGCAAGTAGTTTTTGGAACATTCTGACTATGTCCAGTGCCAGAAGAAAGGAAACCGTTTAGGTGCTGTTACTAGAAATAAAGGCCTCACTGAGCTTTTCTGGGATGACATTCATGGGTGTCTGTGAGGCATGAGCAAATAATTCACTGGAGCCTTCTGCTCAAATGCTTCTGCAGCTGAAAAATTGCTGTGTTCAGGGCTCATCCTAGGCAGTGAAACACCAGAGCTATCTGAGCAACGCAGTGAGGTTCTCGGGAAGGTTATGAGTTACACCAGAGCAGAAAAAGTCTATCTTTAGTAGCAGGAGGGAAATGAGCATCAGGGCACTAAATCTTGAGTGACTAACGTTGAGGCTCTCCAGTACCTGGAGCTTGGGGTGAGGAGCACTTCAAGAAAAGTGGAACGTGTCAGTTCTGTGTGTAATACTTGCTGAGTGCAGCTGATGCTTCAGGTTATCCAGAGCACATGAAGCTTGATTTGACTGCTACCTTCCCTGGAAGCGGGAAAACTTGGCTTATGCTGGCAGGAGCTTGCTATTTGTGGACTGGAGAAAGGTGGTGTCCAAAAGAGCTTGCTGCTGTCTGTTACAGCTGCATATCACAAATAATATACAAAGCACTGCAGGTCCTGTCGAAATCAATCCGATCAGATACTATGTTCTTGCTGTTGATTTTTCTGAATCTCTGCTTTTCTTTTCCCTCCTTGCTTCAGAGGAATCCCAGGAAGGTGAGCAGTTACTGGCAATCAGGGTTTTTTTTTCTGAACTTGATTGACTTCCTGCTGTGTTTTAAGAGCCATTTTTCCTAACAGCTGAATTCGTGTTTTAGGTGTTTTCCAAACTCTTTGAAGTCCTTAGACGCCGAACGATTCGTCGTGCTCTTACATCAATGCCGCGACAGCGACTCTCATCCAACAATAACAAGAAGAAAAACTAGCCAGTATTTTTAACTTTCTTTCTGTATCTGAAGTGTTCACACTTACACATATAGGACAATAAGCTGGACCGTCTGGGCCGGTCTGCATAAATGCTGTAACCATACCAGACTGATGCTGCATAAGGGGTATGGAATTGCACATCCATCTTCTAGGAACTGTAAAGTGGCTTGAATTCAAGTGAAATACTGCTGTGTAGGAGGGGTATCACTTGTGTCCATAGCATGTGAATGCTTTAACCTCATAACTCTAGCAGCAAAACTCATTTCTCTTTCAGTTCATGCCACTTTGTGTCAGACTTCGTCATTCTAAGTTTTTTCATTATTTCATGTCTCATCTCTTTATATGGTTTTATCTTTTATTTTCCTTGGTTACCTCATTTTCTTGTTTCTTTTGCACATTTCTCATTCCACAGGTGTTGAAGCCCATGAGTGATAATTTGATGGAGGATCATATGAGGCAGTCTGTAAAAAACTCTATCAAAGCAGGCCTGACCGAGCAGGTGGCTCACCATGCCAGACTAAAGACAGACTGACAGTTCGTCTCCTCTTCAACTCTGCCCTCTCATCCTAGACATGCTTGCTGTACCATGAGAACTCAATAATAAAAAATATATAAATAAAAATAAACCAAAGTTTACAATCAACTGTAGAAGTAGTTTAGTGTGATTGGCTTCACAGATTGCTGCCATCACCAGGGAAGAGTAAGTTTGTCAGTGTTCAGCTTCCCAAACAAACTGATGCTGTGGAGGCTGCTGGGGGTGGGAGGGGGGGTGTCAGTTTTACATATAGTCCCAGTGAACTATGTATGTGTGTGTTTGGGGGTGAGGAAGGGGGCATCTCCCCCCAGTGTTTTGAGTCGATGCAGTCGCTGGCTTACAGGGGGAATGTGTCCTCTGCAGGAGCTGATTTCAGGGAAGTGTAATGATCAGACCCACACAAGGTGTGCTCTCACCAAATGTACCCAGCTCTGCACCATCTGCTCGTCACCTCTGTGTTTCTGTGTACGCAGTCGGTAGAGCACGCACTACATTACTATACATATCTTGCTTTATTGCCTTTTATACCAGTGTACACAGATGCATGTGTTGGTTCCTCACACCACCAATGGCAGAACTGATGTGTCAGGGAGGCAGTGGGTCAGAGCAGAGCATGTCTTGCCTTGAACTCGCAGACCTGGTCCTGAGGGAGGTGCATATCGGAACTGAGCTGTCTTTTTCTGCAGTTTAGCCTTCATGTATATAATATTGCCATTAATTCTACTGGGTGAGAAAGTCCATCCAAAAATGTTGCCTACAGCTACCAAGCAATGAGTTAGGATTGTCTGTACAGCGTGTTTAGTTTTTATTTTTTAAGAAATCACAGATAGGGCATGTATATGAAATATAAATATATAAATACGATTTTGTATCAAAGTTTTGTAGTTTATGGCAAAACCTGGTTCTGTGGTAGCTAAGTGCAGTTCCTGTAAAGGAATGTTTGTGGCTCATGTAAATGTGTGAATGCATCAACAATTTGAAGTTTTTTGATATATTTGTGATATTTACCTGCCTTGAGCACTGCAATCTCTCACCCCCTTGGGAAAATCAGTGGGAATGTTTGTTGTGAAACTCTTGTCTTCTGTTGCATTTTAAAGTTATTTCCTGTAATTTATTTTCAGTACATGATTAAAATCAGTTGTGTATATATGAAATGAAATCTGTGCTTATTTTTAAAAGATGTTCAAGTATGTATTCTACTACATAAACTATGTCAAATACTTATCCTGACAATTATATGAACAAATTGTCTATTGTACTTCATAGCTTTCTATTGAAGCTGATGTTCCTCTCACGCTTGTCTCTGGAAGATGACATCTGTCTAGATCATACCCCCTCCCTTCCTAGGAAAACCTCCTGCTATTCTAAAGCACGCTTGACTTGTGGAATTGCTTATCAGATTCTGCCCTCCAACAACTGTATCACTCTGAAATCTTGTTACTGGCTTTATTTTCATTCTTGGCTAAAAATCAGTATCAGCTGTGTGGAGTGTGGAGTGTAAAGGCAGATAAATAATTAACTGCTGTAATTTCAGCTGGAACTGGCTGTGTGCAATAACTGGGTTTTTTTGCATTCCTGAATGGTAACAATTTTCATCAACATTTGAGCTTCATCAGTCTCCCCTCTCTTGAGCGAGGGAAGTCATCTGTCTAGGACTAAAGCAATTGCACTGTGACTTTTGCACCGCAAAGAACTGGGGAGGGGTGGTTACCTGCCTTCTGGAGATAAGGGCTCAGCTCCAGGTGAATGATGCTGGAGGTGAGGTAGGAATGTCGCATTTTATGATACCTTCTTTCAAACTGTACAGATTAAATACTGTTATTCAAACAAGCTAATGCTTTGGTGATTAATGTCTTAGTCAAATGACTCAAGTCACAGAGGGGGCTCAGAGGGCTGATGCTTGCCCTTGCTGCTTGTGTTCTCCGGGAAGGTGCCATTCAGATTTGAGGCTGTGCTCTGCCCTGCCTGCCCTGCAGTGATGACAAAAGAACTTTCCAGCATGTGGACAATAAGCTGGAAGGCTTTTATCTACACTTTCCATCTAGTAGAGGACTGAAAAACAGGGGAGTTCCTGAACACTGTGCCCACAAGTTGCAAAATGAATGGGAAAAGGGAGGGGTCATGATGACTTGAGCAAGTGTGATGAGAAAGTGATGATATAAGGGATAAAAGGGGCTGGTCATGAGGCCAGAGGTTGCTGGTGCTTATTCTTGTTAGCTCCATTTCCTCCCCTCTCCTGTGAAGAGGGGACTCCCTTCGATGTGCACCTGTGCATGGAGGTCTAAGTGCTGGCAACTGAAGAGTGGGGTGGTGCTGCTGCTGTACGAATATCGAGCTGGACTTAGCCAGGGAGGAGGGGAAGGGAGCCAGGTATGGAAGCAGTTCTGAGTCTGGGCTGGATACACATCTATTTTCGTATGGGGCAGGTGGAGGGCTGAGGAGGTCTGGGGTTCAGTTATATGTGGGAGGCAGAAGAGGCTCCAAGGGGCAGTTACAGGATAGACTTGTGTCTAGACAAGCTGCTGAGGGCATTCACAGCTAGTTAATGAAGCAGACTGGTGATCCAGAGACTGGATGAACTGAGCATCCTTGCACAGTTACAGATCCAGACCTTTTGCATATGTGTATTTCCTACTGACTGACCTTCATCCTGATCAGCAGGAGTGGGACAGGATGAGGGTGGTGGTGCTGTGCCAGTGCTGAACCTTGACCTGTAATGGATGGCAGGAGCAGGTCCTGTGTGCCCAGTGGGAATGCTGGCTCAACCCACTGGTTGCACATGGAGGTGTGAAGTTGTAGTGGCCTCATCTCCATTGGGCAGCCCCTCACAATCAGTATTAATAAAATTAGTATGTCTCAACTCTTGCCGATGTACTGTTACAAACACCAGGATCCTGCAGAGTGGGTACAAAGGAACGAAGGAACTTGACTAGCAGAATACAGAGGGGGTATAAAGGAGATGATCAAGAAAGCCAGCATCTATCCTGGGCTCCTCTGCTACTCCTCAGGAAAGGAGTTCTGAGAGCTGCTCAGATTTTGTGCAAATTGTGGTGCGTTCAGGTCTTGCTTCCCCTGTCCTCCCTGAGCAAGCAAAACCAGTCCATTTAACAGCAAAAACATAGAGCAGAACATGGTAACTCACAGCTGCAGGATAGCTCTGGCCAACTCTTGCCTCAAAAAAGGGATACAGCAGAGCTAGGTAGAAACTACACAGAAAATACTACAGCTGGCAGAGTAGACTGTAATGCCACTGGGAGACAGGTAAAAGATGACTGGGAAGATGTAACAAGCTATAGCATCAAGAAGAGGTGGAGAAGGTGACAGGATACTTGTTCTGCTATTTCAGCAAGTGCCCGCCCAAGTTCATTGGGAGGAGAAATCCTCATCTAGAGCAACAAGCAGTGTCATTTCTGGCTCCAGAAAGGCGTAGACAGCAGGAAATTTCTGGCTATCTTGTACTTCAGTTCTGTTACAGCAAGCTATGGCCAGGCCACAGGTTTTCCCTGTAGATAGCTGATCCTCAGAGTTAAGGAAACTAAAAAGTACATCAGGTAGCATGGCACAACAATACCGAAAGGTTGGAACACAGGAAGCCTCATATTATATGAACCTAGATAATGTGGAGTGTGCAGTGTGTTTTCTAATTGTGTCAGCCAAGTATGGCAGTCTGAACACTCCCTGCCTGCTACTATTCTGGGTTAAAATAATTAAGCACACGTTATGGTAAAACTTCCTTCTTTAATTGAAAAACATGGGTGGGAATAAGGACAATATTTACACAAGTTCCCAAGTGCAGCGTTAACTCAAGAACAAATGACCAGCAATACGGTAAAAGGATGTGGGTCCAAAACAGAGTTACGGCGGGTAGAGCTTCCCGTTGAACATGGACCTTCAGATAAGATCAGCAACTGAAACGAGAGAAAATGGAAGAATTAAAGTATGCCCTGGGTGGGCAGAGAGCCACACCCCAGCAGTGGAGCACACCTCCTGCTGCTTCCAGCTTCTTCCCAGAGGGCGCTCAGGTGCGTTGGGCTTGGGAAGGAGCCCTGTGGCAAAGCAAAGCCATCTGGCCTTTCTCCTGCAGAGGCAGCAGGGAAAGAGTATGGCTGGGCTGGCCTGCACTCACCGTTCATGGGCATCTCGTCTATCTGCGTGGAGTAGTACTGCTCGATGTCTCGCAGGATGCGGATGTCATCGTTCTTCACAAAGTTGATCGCGACACCTTTGCGGCCGTACCTGCCTGACCGGCCAATTCTGGGGAGGCAGATGGAGAGAGCGAATGGAGCCACCCTGGGCAAGAGCCACCCAGACACACACTCCCCTGCAAAGGCCCTGAATGTACCTGTGTATGTAGAGTTCTCTGTTGTTGGGCAAGTCGTAGTTAATGATCAGGGACACCTGAGGCACATCCAGCCCTCTGGCCCAAACATCTGTTGAAATGAGGACTCGGCTGCAAAGAGAAGGAACAGTTAGGAATGTTCCACCCAACTGAGAAGGGGGTGAGAGCTGAGAACGCTGGAGCTCCAGCACAGGTCATCCCCTGCTGTTCTATGCTCCTCCCTGCCCGCAGCATCTCTACGGTTGCTGCATGGAAAGCTGTCTCATGCCCTATCACAAAACTTCAGTGCACACAGCACCAACACAGCTTTCATCTTTCAGAAGATGAGTTTAAAATACAGAGGACAGAACACAAATATTTTTTCCTTCACTATTTTAAATGTAGCAATTCCTGTCATCTTCAGCAAAATAAAATATACTAATTCTACACCCACAAGTACAAGCATTCCTCTCTTAGTGTGGCCAAATCCCAACCGTGCCACACCACAGAGGCATAGATGGAAATCAGAGCTCTTCCTAATCTGAGCTAAATGAAGCCTTCTGAAAAGAGAGGTATTATGGGCTTCCCCTTCACACACTAAAGAAACCCCGCCCTGAGGTAGCAATGCTGTCAAGCAGCGCTGTTTAAGGCATTCACCTTGCCCCAGATCGAAACTCTTTCATGATTGACTCTCTCTCTTTCTGTGGCATGTCCCCGTGCATGGATGAAACGGTGAAGTTGGCTTCTCTCATCTTCTCTGTGAGCCAGTCGACCTGTGAACACAACCAATCGGCCTGGGTTAGCTCTGCTCAGGACAGCCAAACACTGGTTGTGCCCCGACAATGTTTGCAGAGACATTGCTGGTAGGGACTGAGAGACACTTCAACAGCCATTCTGAAACTAACAGAACTAAATAATCCTTACAAAGCACTGGCTATATGATACAGGGCTCCAAAGCCCTGAAAGCAAAGGAATGAGGAGCATTTATTCAGAAAGTGTGGCTTTGTTTCAGGAATTCTAAGCAATTAGATTAAGCACATTCTTACCTACTTCCCTAAAAAGGCAATTCCTGTCAGCTATGTATCAGGTCACCTTCTAACCCAGCTGCTTAAGTCAGGCACATCCCAAAGACAAAGGTTTCATTTATCCTCTTACTCAACTGTTTCCAAATGGGGAAGCAACCAGACCTCTTAACTAACCCAGCACTGTCTCTAAGTCACCCTCAGTAAGTAACACACCCCTCTGATGGTTGCTGTACCTTTCTCTTGGTGTTACAGAAGATGACAGCCTGGGTGATTGTGAGTGTGTCGTAGAGATCACACAAGGTGTCAAACTTCCATTCTTCCCTCTCCACAGCCACGAAAAACTGCTTGATTCCCTCGAGGGTCAACTCATCACTGCAGGGAAGACCACCACAAGGAGGTGAATACATGCAAAGCAGTCAGAGGGATGGATGTGCTCCACTGCAGGTCACACCTCTGCCCTGTGTCTGTGGGTTGCTCCATCCATGCACAGGTCCGAGTTGTCCTAGAAAGTCCTTGGAGAACTGTACTCCAAGAAAGGCCTCGAACGAGATCCTTTCAAGAGAGACTAGAACTGCTCTGCTCTAGACAGGCAGCTTTAAAGGGGAACATTTCTGTTCCCATTGGTTTAATATTCAAGCTTCTTGACAGGAGAGACTGAAGGAAGTCTCAAGAAGCTTGAATGCCCTAAATGGGGCACGGTAGGAGCTCAGGCAAGACAGAGACTCCTCCTGTCAGGCTGCCTACACATAACTCCTCTGACTCCTTGTGAGTTCCAGTGCATGAGGACCTGTGACACCACCATATGTAAACCATGTCTCCAAGAACATCCAGGATCAGGCAGCTAAATGTTTTTTTGGCCTGCTATATAGCAGGAAATTAATGGAGGCAGCCTACAAAAATCCTCTGGAGAAGCACAGGAACTGGATAACTGTGAAAGATGGATTTCCACGAGGAGAGACTGCTATCCATGGGGAGAATGACGGGGCAGCCAGGCTGAGCAGCAGCACACAGAACTGGACAAGGGTAAAGCCAGAGTGACAAACCAGCTCCTGCTAGAAAACAGGACAGGTGCACATCTGCAAACAGGCACTGGTGAGAGGCTCTCTATATATTTAAATACTGTCAACTGCTCACAGCTGGACCATCTCCAAGAATTCCTGTTCTTTCCAAGGAAACTCACTCACCGTTTCACCAGGATGCGAATGGGGTCTGTCATGAATTTGTTGGTCATTTCCAGAATTTCATGTGGTAAAGTGGCACTGATCAGAACCACCTGTGTAGCTGGAGGCAGGTATCTGTAGACATCATAAATCTGCTCCTTAAAGCCTGCAGAGAAAATGAAGTCACACAGAACAGTTAGCACACCCTTCTCCCAGATATCCTCCTCTTCCACCACGTGAACTGTGATTCAGTACTGGGTCTCTGCTATGACATGAACATTACTGCATTGATCAGTAACAGCAGACAAGGCCTATTACATAGTTGAACCTGGTACAGCCTACAATTAACTAGAATTGTCTAACTTTGGAAAACCCCAATTTTTAGAAGAGGGCCTGCCAGCTGGGACACCCTGGAACCTCAGAGGCAAAGAGAAAGCAAGGAAAAGGGAGACAAAGATTTTACCTTTATTGAGCATTTCATCTGCTTCATCCAAAACCAGCATTTTGATGGCACGAGTTCTTAAACTCCGACGACGAATCATATCTGTAAGATTTCACTTTGTAAGATGAAAAGGCTCTGAAAGTAGGTGAGCCTCTACCACCCCGAGCCACTGCTAGGGAATTTTGGGGGAGGAGGGACAGGCCTTTCTCCTGCCCTTTTTCATGTCTGGGGACTGGCTCTATGTTCTCCCAGTGACAGGTGCTTGTGTAAGCTAGTGCTGTCCGTTTCTCAGAGATCCACAAGATGTGAGCTTGAAGGCTAACACTACCACAGCAAATTTTAAAATCTTCATGTAAAGAAACCAGAAAGTACCACCTGCAAGTGGACTTGACTTAAAGAGGGAGCAACCACCAGTACACAGAAAATGTGGACCTAACTTTGGCATTATAAGCACAGCCAGCTCCTATCGCCTCCAAGATTCTGAAGTGTTTTCTGGGATTGGAGTATTTCCTCCTTAAAAAATAGTTTTTTTCCTATGCCACCATATAAAGAAACACTTCAACAGTGAAAACCAAAACATAAAAGGAGCAAATAAAACCACTATTCTGATTTCTCGCTAGTCTTTTCTAACCTATTACAGTAAGTTGCTACCTTGTTACGCTTCATGTTAGTGTTACATTAACCGTGTCAAGAGGAAACATAATTTTCACACTATTTCAAATCTAAGCACACAGAGGCTACAGAAGGTTCCCATGGCTCAGTCAGGAAGTTGGAGGTGATGCAGCCTCCCACAAATCCTTACCAAACACACGGCCAGGAGTGCCAGCAACAACATGCTGCCCATAGTCCAGTTTTCGGATATCTTCTCCCACGTTGGTCCCCCCGATGCAGGCATGACACTGCACATTCATGTAGTCCCCCAGAGCCAGAAGCCCCTGTGTCGATACAAAGCAACAGGCTTAACTACCCAAGCTCTCCTAAGTTTGCACTTGTGGAGAGATGCAGGTCTGCACAGTCATACTGTTGTTTTTGTAAAGAGATGCAAGCGCAAGAGTTGGAGGGGGTTTTTTAATATCTGTGACCGAAACCTCCACAACAGCAGGCCTTCAAATATTGGGAACTCAGTTCCCCAGGGATCATAACTGCTTTAGAAGCCCTATTCTTCAAATGTAGTTAGGACTGTGTACACACTGGACTATTAACATGGTCATGCCAGCAGTAATGGATACAATGCTGATGAGCAAATGGCCCTGGGTCAGGTGGCAATTTATTTCTTTCAGGAACAGATAGAAAAAAGGGAAGTTGTCCTTTGAGTTCTGCTGGGGGAACACCAGAGCACTGGCCCCAGGTCCTATCAGTGTTTTACAGACAGGGATTTAAACATTCTTACCTTCTGAATCTGCACAGCCAGCTCCCGAGTTGGTGCCAAGATCAATGCCTGGGTCTCACGAACCTGATTAAAACAAATTATCACATGCATGTTAATCACAGGCCAGAGCCAAGCATAAAAGAAATCATGGATCACACAGGACTCTGAAATGTCACAGTTGAAGGGTCACTCTGCCTAGAAAGATGCTTTCAAATAAAACATCTGCACAGCAACAGCCTCTTTTAAGTCACTTTTGACATGATAGTTCTTTAAGAGCTCAGTTTTGATTCCAACCCAATTTCTAAACAAAAAAAAAAAAAGTGTGCACTTTTCTTGCAAAATAGAAACAAATGAAAAACCCTTTAGTTTTGTATGTTTGGTTCACTTTGCACTACCTAAGGATTCCAAGACAGAAAAGTGTCATCTGTAAAGGCTGATAAGCAACCTTTATTTTTATGTCCCCAGGCGGAGACAGATAAATAACAATCCAAGATTTAGGAGGATACCAGCCCACAGAAAACTCTCATCCTATTCAAAAGCATCTGCACATTCCAGTTACACCTAAAAATTGTTGGATGGACATGATATCCCTGACCAGAACAGAAGCAAACATTTGTCACTCAAAAATCCAGGTTTGATTCTATGCAATGTGTGGCATCTGTTCAGACAGGTTACAGGACTGTTGGAAAACAATTCTGTTTGCTGAGAGATTAATTTAGCCCTCTAACAGGTGAAAGGGGTCAGATGTTAAAGCCAACTTTTTAATTACAAGACTTTATCGGAAGTTATTTTGCCAGACTGGCTTTAACAGTTATACTGTTACAGAACAGCTAGAATTCTGTCTGAGCTTCACTGCCCATAACTAAAAGATTACAATGCAAAGCTTCATTTATTCACTCAAAAGCCCCCGGCTTTTATGATGAAGACTTGACTCAGTAAATACTAATTTTTATCACATGCTATGAAATCACCTGTATATCCAGACACTGTAGAACAGAGATGGAGAATGTTGCCGTCTTCCCTGTTCCTGATTGTGACCTGAGAAACAGATATTTGGTGAATACTCTCAATATCTGGAGAGACAGTACCAGCAACTTCAACATATTCCACCCCTCTGCTCTTTGCCACTCAACTGCAAAGAACTCAACAGGGCCAACAGAGTATCTGACTAAGACTTCTTGTGATCAGAGCACAATCTGCAGCCAAGCAGCTCTAAGATCTGCAATACCAGGGACAGAACACTCCACTGCAGGGTCCCCAGCTCTGGCATGTTTACTCCTTTAGCACACCAGCACTTTAACTTCCTGCAATCTCTCATACATACACTTATAAGCTAATACATTTTTGAAGGCCAGTAATCCTGACTAGTGATCAGGAAAGGATTTTTTTCAGTGGGATGCAAATCCTTCTTTGTCATAAAGTCATAAACTCATCGAACATTTGGGTTGGGAGGGATCTTAAATATCATCTTGTTCTAACCCCCTACCGTGGCAGGAACACATTCTACTAGACCAGGTTGCTCTGGGTCCCATCCAGCCCAGCCTTGAATGTTTCCAGGGACGGTGCATCCACACCTTCTCTGGGGAACCTGTGCCTGTGCCCCACGACTTTCAGGCCATCCCCCAAGCCCTGCCAGGCAGTCCCGGGTGGCAGATCTCTCTCCCAGCCTCAGGACAGCGAGCGTGACCCACCGCACCCCGCCTCACCACCGGCTCCCCCGGTCGCACTTACTGAGCGATCACGTCCCTGCCCTTGATGATCTGCTTGATGGCTCGCTGCTGGATGGCCGACGGCTTCTCGAACCCTGCGGAGGCGGCGACACCGTCACGGCCGGTCCCGGCACACCGTGAGGGCCCCCCGTCGGTGTCCCCCCGGGACACCCGTGAAGGCCCCGGGAGACTCAGAGCCTCCGGGATACTCATCAGGGCGCCGGGACACCTGAGAAGGCCTCCAGGACAGCGTCAGAACCTCCAGGGGGACCTGTGAAGGCCTCCGGGACACCGTCAGAGCCCCCTGGGACACCGTCAAGACCCCCGAACACTTGTCAGGCCTCCCCGGACACCGTGAGGGCCCTGGCCGCGCACGGCGCACGCGCGCGGCCCACATCCGCGCGCCGCCACGCGCCGCGACCCCGCCATTCCTCAATTCCCAATC
>VXAU01005414.1:6969-28068 GCA_013399695.1 Formicarius rufipectus | reverse complement strand
GCTTCCCCCGCAGCGCACGGCGCCCGCCGCCGCCCAGGCACAGCCCCTCCGGCATGGGGCGACGGCGGCGCCGCGGGGCACGGCACGGCACGGCATGGCATGGCACGGCACAGCCCGCGGTCATGAAGGGAAGGGCAGGGCAGGGCAGGGTAGCGCGGTGCGGCCCGCGGGCGCGGAGCGAAGCCAGCACGGCCGCAGCCCCTCCGTGGGGAGCGCTGCTGCCGCCTGGCGGGCTGCGGCCGCGAGTGCAGGGCGAAGCCGCCCCGGCTCGGTCTCCCAACCGCGGTTGCCGGCAGCGGGGAGAGCTCCCGGGGAGCCTCGGGGACACGCCGCCCCACACCTGCCCTCCGCACCGGAGTCTTTCCCACCCTCAGCTGAGGTCACAGGCGGAGGCCGATCAGAAGAGTCTGGCCTGGANGGCCCCCCCGCCGGAAGGCGCGGAGGGGCAGCGAAGCGGCGGGGACACCTCTGCTTTGTCTGCGCGGGCGCGGCGAACGCGGCTGCACCTTCCCGGGCGCCTTTGTCTCGGCGGGACACCGCTCCGCGCCCACCGCCACCAGCGCTTCCCCCGCAGCGCACGGCGCCCGCCGCCGCCCAGGCACAGCCCCTCCGGCATGGGGCGACGGCGGCGCCGCGGGGCACGGCACGGCACGGCATGGCATGGCACGGCACAGCCCGCGGTCATGAAGGGAAGGGCAGGGCAGGGCAGGGTAGCGCGGTGCGGCCCGCGGGCGCGGAGCGAAGCCAGCACGGCCGCAGCCCCTCCGTGGGGAGCGCTGCTGCCGCCTGGCGGGCTGCGGCCGCGAGTGCAGGGCGAAGCCGCCCCGGCTCGGTCTCCCAACCGCGGTTGCCGGCAGCGGGGAGAGCTCCCGGGGAGCCTCGGGGACACGCCGCCCCACACCTGCCCTCCGCACCGGAGTCTTTCCCACCCTCAGCTGAGGTCACAGGCGGAGGCCGATCAGAAGAGTCTGGCCTGGAGGACGGAGAGGACTCTGGAGCAGAGGCCGGGAGCTTCAGGGTGAGGGCGGGAAAAGAAGGACAAGACTGTTCTAATTTAGAAAATATACTCATTGGTTTTGGGGAACAGGTTCTACCAATCATCATGATGAGGAACGTTTGCACTTAGTGACTTGGTCCATCCTTCCTCTGCTATTGAAATCATCCAGAATATATCAAGTTGGTGGAAAATTTTATGTCAAGATCTGGTGTGTCAATTAGCCTCCAATGCTTGTTCCTTGCTATCATCAACAACCACCTTGACATTGCATTTGGACCGGGTCACTCTTTCACTGAACTGTCCATTAACAAATGTAGTTTTATCAGTGACATCAACAGCTATGAACTGGAGGACCATCACTGGTTTTTCTGTGCACATGTGGATGTTTGTTTGCAGCACAAATATTCAGTTAAAGTGGAAGCTTAGAATTCCATGTAATTTGTCTCTCACTATGTAAGTTTGTCGAAATAGCTGTCAAGAAGTCAAATGATCAGTTATGTTTCCTAAAATTCTTATAATGTAATGCACACTCCACAGGGGAGCAAAACACAGACAAATGTGACGGTGTTTGTCCTCAACTCCATAATGACATCCTTCTGATTGTTAGCCTCTCTGCTATCAGAAACAGTATTGACAGGGCAAATCACAGGTCATAAGGACTACTAAACACAGTTAACATACTCACTTTTGGACCTAAGGAGGCAACCGCTCATGAGAGTCATATCTGAGAACAAAACTATGGAGCTGCTGAGGCTCAGAGTGCAGAGATATCCAGCAACTGGCAGAGAATAACTCAGGTACCTCTAGGCTCAATCTTTCTCATCTTTTTCAGCCTGCTATTCATGCATTTATAGGAAAACAGAAGGGGTAAAGTTGAAGGGACTACAGAGTGTTATCTGATCCAACCTCCCTGCTCAAGCAGGGTCATCCTAGAGCACATGGCATGGGATTGCAACCAGAAGGTTCTTGAATATCTCCAGTGAGGGAGACTCCACAGCATCTCTGGGCACTGAGATGCCTGGTCA
Source organism: Formicarius rufipectus (assembly GCA_013399695.1). Taxonomy (NCBI): domain Eukaryota; kingdom Metazoa; phylum Chordata; class Aves; order Passeriformes; family Formicariidae; genus Formicarius; species Formicarius rufipectus. The sequence goes on along the minus strand of VXAU01005414.1, from coordinate 26,046 downwards.
CTCACACAGGAGAGAAGTTCTTCCTCATGTTCGAGTGAACCTTCCTGTGTATCAGTTTCTGCCTATTGCCTCTTGTCATATGGCTTGGCACCACCAAGAAGAGCCTGGCTACATCTTCTTGACACCCTCCATTTAGATACTTATAGATATTGTGAGATCCCCTCTCAGTCTTTTCTTGGGACTGAACAGGCCCAGTTTCCTCAGCTTTTACTCATAAGAGATATACTCTAGTCCCTTAATCCTCTTTGTAGCCCTCTGCTGGACCTGCTCCAGGAGCTCCATGTCTCTCTTGTATTGAAGGGCCCAGCACTCCAGATGTGGTCTCACTGGAGCTGTGTAGAGGGGCAGGATCATCTCTCTCAATGATGCTGGCAGTGCTCTTCATAATGCAGCCCATGATCCCTGAGTATGTTTAGAGGAAATTAGGAAATTTGTTAGCCTAGGAACCAAAGAAGGAGACAAACCTCCTTTAAATTCAAACAAAATTTAATTAAGATATGATAATGGAAAGGACAACAGTTCTTAACTACTCTATGTATATACATCTATTCAAGGGAAGCAAAACAACCAGAACTAAATGACCAATTTGTGGGATAATGCCCCCTTGAGCCCCCTGCAGTCTCTGCTCCTGTTGGGTTCAGCAATATTTACGGACAGCAGGTGGTGATGTTGCTTCGTGGCTGGTGCTGAGCTGCCCCCCGGGGGTGGGTGGAGAGGTGTCATTATGGAGTCAGTTGGGAGAAGCCGTGCAGACAGGGAAAGAGCTGTGATCCTTGTCTGTGGGCAAAAACTGTCTCCCAGTCCGTGGCTGGAAGAGGGATGTTACTCTAAGCTGGAGGCTGCTGCCAATGCTGTGGGTGCTCCTCGTGCCCAGGCTGGCAGCCGCTGGCCCTCTCAGGAAGCCTGACGCAAAAAGCCCCAGCTAGCAAGTCTCTCTCTTTCTCTCATAAGCACCAGGAACTCTGAAAATCCAGGGATTGGAAAACGGGAGGAAGAGGAAAGGCGACCAAACCCGTAGGGCAGAGGTTCCCCAAGCAGCGTCTCTCCCTCTCTCTCCCCAGCAGTCCTCCTCCTCTCCCCCTGGCAAGCAAAAACCCAAGTGTCCCTTCCTGTTCACCAGACCCATCCCAGTGATGAAATGTTGCTAGGTAACCCCCCTTCACTCATGATCTACTCCTTTGATATCTGCAGTGGGGAAAAGTAAGGGCCATTAGCTACTCCTTTGTTGGTAGGGGAAAGGAAAATTCCGCTCATGGCTAAAAAACTATAACAATCCCACTGGCCACCTTGGCTACAGGGGCAAACTACTGTCTCATGGACAGCTTGTTGTCCACTGGGACCCCAGGTCCTTCTCCATCGGGCTGCTTTTGCACACATCAGCCCCCAGCCTGTACTGGTACATTTTACAGAAGTGATAATTGGTGCACAAGTTGATATGGATGCTTGAACTTCAGATTTGAGCTAGACAAGATGGAGCAGGAGACTGCAGTTGCTATGTAGTTACTTCTGTCTCATCCCAGACATGCTAGCCTTTGTGTACTGATCTCAATACAGTGAGGCCTGAGGAGTCAGAGTGGTAAAAAAAAAACCAAACAAAAAAAAACAAAACAAAACAAAACAAAACAAAAAAAAACCTAAACAATTTACGCACAGCAGCTGTCTCATGGTGAAATTGGTAGTACCAAGAACAGTGACAGGTCTGAAAGGATGATCTCCATGGACTCCTACAGTTCTCCAGAGCTCCCTGCTCCTTTTTTCAACACCTTCTCTTATAGCTTTGCATTGTAGTAAGAATCTCTACTTCTTTGCCTTCTCTTGAACACCTTCAAAGAAATTGTTGGGGGTTTTTTTTGTCACTGTTATCCAGTTCCCCCTGGTCAATGACCTATCTGTCCACACAAACTGCCTTTCTTCATGTCACTTTTTGTCTGTTTAACCTCTACTTCTTTTGGGCTTCTCTGAGTTTTCTGTGCCCCGTTTTTTCAGCAGCAGTTGGGTAGACTTTTTTGTTCTGTTATACAATGTGAAATGTGCAAGTATGGACTGCATTTTGTCCTGTCATTGCTGTTGGCCACAGCGGCTTGGAAACATCACTCAAGAGCAGAATGAGGCCTCAGTGGAGGGACATGAAGTCAAAGAAGTCAGTTCTGTGAATTGCACTGTTCCCTGACCTTTGTCTGAGCTCTAGTGCTGTGTCTCTTGTTGTTTTCCTCTGCTGCCATTCAGGTCTTTCTACTTTTCCAAACATAAACTGAGATTTAAAGCACGAGGTATTCCTCTGGTTCAGTTAAGCTTGTTGTCAACAGTAATGCTTAGGTTCTCTGTGAGATTCTCCAGGCATAATCCACCATTGAGGTGTCAAAAGAGGATTCCTCCTCCCTACAGCAGACTCACCCCTGTTAGGCTTGTTGTTGCTTGCTTTGTTCAATTAGGGAAACTACAAGTTATATAAGAAAACTGATACGGTGCGACTATGTAGAGTAGGTGGGGAAGGATGAGTGAAGCACTGAATCCTTATTAAACTACTCCCGAAGCAGTGAGCCAGAGGATTCAGCTCTCATTTTGTCAAATGCTCAGGTCATTTTCCTGTCCAATCCAAGCCTGTTCTTGGGGCCCCACAGCTTCACTATGCAGCTAAATCAACTTTGTACATACAATTATACTGTTTTTTAGTTTCCCAGTTTGGTTTAACAAAAGGCCTATTGTGTGTGCTCAATTTCCAAACATTCGTAATTTTCTCAAAACAAAACCAATTTTCTTTCGAAGGCTGGATGTGAGATGCTCTTCACTGAAGGTTATTCCATACAAAACATTAACTTGCAGATTACAGTGGTTTCACCAGTCGGTTTGTAATCACAAAAAGGCCAAAAGAAAAAAAAAAAAAATTATAAAAATAAGTTCCCCTGTTCCCTTCACTCTTCTCATAATCAAGTGTAATTTTATTCCTGTTTCTGTAACTCATTTCTGGGAAGAGATCAGTTCCAAAATCTGTGTCTCTCACTAATGCCTGGAAACAGGAGGCTACAGATTTATTTTGTAGTTCAAGTTATAAGAGCTCATTGCTACTGCCTGTACATCCATGGTTGTCTGCTTTTGGAGGCGAGAGGGAAACACACCTTTCAATGTCATAATGGTAAAGTCTCTGTCCCCCAGAGTGCCTTCCCTTTGACTTGACAGGACTTACTAACTGGTTGGAAGCCTGACCCGAGCCTGTTCCTTCTCTGAGCCTGTGGGAGTACCTGGGGAAAAGGGAAGCCCAAGGAGGGCTGCAGCTGCCAGCCTGCTGCATCAAACCTGCAGCCACAGGGGAGAACAAGCAGACTTGCGAGAACAAGCCGCAGGCCAAACAGACTGGCAGGAAGGGCCACAAGCGGCTTATGAACCGTAGCTTGTATATCCCTTTCCTTTAATAAAACTTTTATGTGAAATCCGTTAAAGCCAGCACAGCATGGGTTCAGTGGTGCGTCATCCCAAGCATTCCAGCCATGTAGGAGCTTGCCACTGCCAGCACAGTCTACCCAGGCTGTCCCATGTGCTGGTAAGTCAGTATGGGCTCCTGCCTACTGTATCCACTCTCATATCAAACCAGACAGGAAATGCTTTGTAATTGATAATGTTGTCATCAATAGTAAAGGGAAAATATTGTTTCAATTTACCCAACACCTTGTTAACAGAGCAGACCTTGCTGTGTGACATATATATACATTATCTGGGGAAAAAAATCAATTAAAGGGGGAAATAAGTGATTCAAACATAATACAAAATTATTGCAGGCTTAAGAACACTGCAATAAAAATTCTATTCAAACCTCCAAGACTGTAGCAGCATTAAATGATCTTTTTGAATGTCAGCCCTACCATGAAGATTGAGTGTCAGGTACTTTTTTTTTACCTCCTGCAGGATTTCAAGACTTGATTGCCCAAATGACAGTTTACTTATTTTACTGTCACATACTTTTTTGAAATGCCATAACAAGTTGATTACAGGTTTCACATTTTGCATAGTGACAAAATCATCTGTCATATAATAGTCTGATGCCTGAAAACCATTTAACTAAGAAGCGGTTTCTACTGAAAATAATGATATTTGAAACATTAAGATGGGTTTAAATGTGTACAGTCTCTAAGTAAGCCTTTGTTTTAACTGAATGAGAAGAGCAATGTTATCCCTTTCAGGCATGAATGTAAGACTGGTAAAAGTCACCAGATAACAACTAGCCAGAGGGTGAGGCAAATTAGGAGGGACATCATTACATGAATGAAATAAAAGACAGAAATGGGAAGCCTAGTGATACATCCCAGCTGCTGCAGAGATGAAAAAGGTCTTGGCTCCTATTTGCAAAACCTGCCAACTTACCAACCTCTGCTGGAGATCTGAAGCCATGTCATTCCCTCTGGCTACTGGGGACAAAAATGGACTCCCGTTCCTCTGCATAGAAATATTAGGTCACTGGAACTGGTGATAAGAGAGTAAGATTTACTTCCTTATTCAACAACATCCATACCTTAGATGAGATGTAAGTAATAAGGAAAATCCATTCATTTAATGTATTCAGCTTTTTAACTGATTCTCAGGGACTAGATATGGAAATAATATGATATATAATTTCTACTTAGCAGTGCTAACCAGTAAGGGAATTTTCTGGGCATTTTATTACTGCTAATGAATGGATGAAATAGCAGTAATAGCAATCTCACTTCTTGTGTGCAGGTGAAGTACAAGCCAGTTTTCAAAATGTGATGGGGAAACTTGACAAACTACTCCACTGAGGAAGAGAATGATGTGTCCATGGCGCTCTCATACACTGACTTTGTACACAATGCAGTCATCACATACCTGCCATTATGAACGCTAGTCAATAATAGTGAATTATCTTGAGTTTTGCTGCAGCCAGGTGCTCAGGTGACCTCTCGCAGTGGGCTGCAGCACAGGGCTCCCAGTAATGAGCAGAGTTCAGCAAAGTAGTGCCCAATGGTGTCTGGCCTTCTTGGCCACCAACTGCGGCACAACACAAGTGACAAGAAGCCCACTCTGGGGCCACAGATAAACAACAGCCAAATGCTGTCACTGCAGCCTTGCTACTGAGTTTGTTCTCCACTCAGACTGGAGAGACAGCAAGGATGCAACAGCTCTGGCAGTTCTCAGGCAGCTTCCACCTTCTGTGGGAGAATGAGAAAGGGAGGAGGGACTCCTTGCCATGTTGTATTGCTTCACATAGGAGCATGATTAACAAAATAGTCAATCTGAAGGCTTACTATTGTCTCCATGGACATTATTCTTAGAATGTTTTGCTTAACTAACACTGTAATTTTCTGTGCTTTTATTAGCCTTTCTGAGGGGAGGGAAGGTCTAATAATGCTATCACTACTTTATTTTTAGTCAATAGTTTCTCATTTGTGGATGTTAAAGCATTGTATAAGTAAACTAATATTATTGATTCTACATTTCAGTAGATCTGAGATTTGAAACACTTCATATGTACTTTGGGCTTTTACAGAGTAGACTTTTCTTATCTGTCTCCTATAAACTTGTATAACCTTTAGCAAGTCAATTAAACATTCTGCTTCTTATATACCTCATCTGGAAAACAAATGTGTTCTCATTTTGCCTAGGGCAAGGTAACACAAGGGAGAAATCATTTTCATAGCACTGGGATTTCTTTTTACTTTTAAAATTGGCCAATGTGGAGGTCAAATTATTATTTGTGACCATTGTTTGGTTGGTTTTTTTTTTCCTATTTGCTTCCCTGTCAAGGAATTATGGATGCATTTTCATTAATGTATTTTTAAGCATTCTGCTATTCACATGTTTGAAAGTTGCCTTTTCCATAAGCTACTGTCAAGTGCAATTTCCATTTATTAAGTTTGTATGTAGTATAATCTAACAAAATATTTTAACATATTTTAAGTCTAAAATAAACAGACTCTGTTTTCAGCAAATATTTTGATTACCAGTGAAACTAAGATCTTGACGTTTGACAAACACAAGGATGCTTTCTTCTGTTGTGAAGCTGTGACAGAAGTGTAATTATGGTCTTAGAAATGGAGAGGGGAGGGGGAAAAAAAAAAAAAAAAGGAGAGAGGAGGGGAAGAAAAAGCCCTGTGAAAGACGGGTGAAAAATGGTTCATATTCAAAGAGGAAACCTGACGGGCAAATAGATAAAAATAATAATGAACCCTCCTACTGTCACTGTGGAAAGATCTGGTTAACTTCTGAGCAGTTGGAAGAGCTCTAGTAGCGCTCAGCCACAGCTGAACCTCGATATTCTTTGTAAACTGGGACCCATCAAAAGAGGGCAGTGTTCATGTACGGACTCGGCTCCCGACATCGGGCGGTCGTGCGGGTGCTTGAGCATGCACAGATCTCCGAGCCCGCAGCGCGCCCGCTTGCTCTGGCCGCCGGTCCCGCCGGCTGCGGCCGCCCCCGCTGTCCCCGGCGGCCCCGGGACAGAGGAATGGTCTTTTCTGGACTCTAATCTCGTTTTCCTGAGAGCATGCGTCGCCTTTCACACAGTAGATCAGAGAGAAGAATAACCCTAATGATATTTGTTTATAACATTTTGGTGGCTTTCTAGGTGGAATGGAGTCTCACTGTTTACCCAGACCGGCCTCATGCAAGAGGTCTTAAGTCTTCATTGGATTCCTGGTTGAACTAAATTCAGGAAATGCTGTTCCAGACATTATTTAGAATTTCCTAAAATCAGGGAATGCACAAAGCATTCTGAAATAAATCCTAAGGGTTCATTAGAAAAAATAATATTAAAAATTTGCATTTTAATTCTACTCCAAGGCTTGTTTTTAAAGAACTTCATCTTGATCAACTTCTGACTGCAACACTGAAAAGTTCCTTTCAGAAATCAAATAGGTTAATTTTTCTTCTCTCTATAAGCTTGTCTTGACTGTTTCCATTTAAATATGTAATCTTCCTTTTGATAAGCTAAAGACCTCAGTCTTCCTGTGCCTTATACTGAGGCAGATTTTTCAGTCCTTCAATCATTTTCACAGAATTTTTTTGAAATCCACCCTAGCTGTTTTCTAGAAATGTGGGCTGTGAAAGTGAGTACTATTATTAAGTAATGTGACATTTTCAAATGCAAAAAGCCTCATTGTAGTTTTGGGTTCATCATCCTGATGAGATGTTCTGTCCATCTTATGCAACTCCTGTGACCTCTAGAGCCCTTCTCTGGTTCTGTTTCCTGAGATAGACTCTTCTGTGGATTACCTCTGAATTGCCTTGTCTTTTCTTGGCTATGGACTTTGCATTCTGTTCTGCTCAGACAAATGTTTCTTTATGTTCAGCTTGCCAAGTTTTCCAAGTTATATAGAATGAGTCAGTCCTCCTCACAACATGCCATTGAAGCTATTTTTTCATCTTTAAATTGCATTCATAACAATTTCTTTTATGTAGAAATAATTAAAATGGTAGATGGTACAAGGTGCTATTAACATATTCAGGGATTGTTTTCCATTTAAAGTTACAATTTGAGTTGTATCAGTTAGCTTTCTTTTTGACTAATTTAATATGCTATATGCTGACTTTTCATCATTTTAGTTTTTCTAATTGAAGGGTCGTCAAAATGAGGTCACAAACCAACACAGTTACTATCATCATCCAAACTTGTAATCTCATCAGTAAAAGCCATCAAAGTTAGCTTGCTAAGATCTGTTTTCCATAAACTCATGTTGAGCCATGAACTCGTGATCAACTCATGTTGATCAGAGTAATTATCCTCCTTTAATTCTTTATTAATTGAGTCTTATATCAGCTGTTTCATCATTTTGCTTCAGATCAATGTTAGACTGACAGGTATATAATTGTCCAGGTCATCTCATTTACCTCTTTAAAATATTCACACAACATTAGCTTTTGTCCTTTTCTCTGGTGTTTTTCTGGTGCTCCAGTTCTTATTGAGAATCAGCATTAATGGTCCAGAGAATTTTTTGCCAGATTTTTCTAAATCTTCTCAATAAATATTGCCTGGACCTTTTTATTTGAAAATGTGTGCTGTTAGTAGTTGCCTTTTAATTCTCCGGAGTGACCACTGGAATAGAAAGTACTTCAGCATTACCTTATGATAAAATTTCTACTTTCTCCCCTCCTAAGCACAGAATGCAGCTGTGCACTGAGCACACGAGGCTTGCCTGCATTCTTTATCCTGCACTTCCCATCTTCTAGTACAAAGCCAATATTTTTCTTTTATTTTATTTGCTTTTAATATCCTTTTAAAAAGCCCAAATAGTGTCTCTTCCTATTGACCTTAGCAGCCATGGTAGGTCTTATTGCCTTTTCAGTTTTGTAATTGATTCATCTTGATTTACTTGAGTCTGGTGAGGCCCATTATAAAATTATTGTGTATTCTTTTACTTTTGTTTCCTTTATTTTCTCCAGTTCCTACTTCAATGTATGCTCTTTATGTTGTGATACAATTTTTTCCCCCTTTCATTTAATTTGGTTCTTAATTGCTTTCAAGTCACTGAAATCAATCCATTTAAAGCAATACATGATCAGTACTGGCTGGGCTTTGTTTTCTGCGCAAACAGCAAATCCAGAAATTTATATGAATGTAATCATGATTCTTACCTAGCAATATATTAGAAATTTTCACCTATAACTTTTTGAAATTCTAGAAAAATTTTACCATTGGCTTCAGAATTTCTTCAGCACATGTCACCAAGGCAGAAGTCCCTCTGATTACACAGCCACTTACCAAGTTTTGCTGACTGGCCTAGAAAGTTTATCAAATAGCAATGTCACATGCTGTGTCTCAGCATTCAAGTAACAGCAAACTCGTTTAATTTCACTTGAGACGATCCTTTCCTTTTATCTTTCATGAATGGTGATTTTCTTCAACTATATAGCTGACAGAGATTTGAGATAGATTTAATATGTGGAGATAATAGCAGCAAGATGTTACTGTGCTGAAAGAAGATACACATTGGAAAATTATTAACCTTTCAGACCACTAAATGTATATTCATTTAGTTTTAATAATAACCTTAAACCAGTTTNTTTTTTTTTTTTTTTTTTCCTTTCTTCTGTCATAATGAGTTAAAGAAAGTTTAGGTCAAACAGCTCCTCGAGACAGGAATTAAATATTTTGGTGGAAGAAGCTGTAACAAACCTAAAATCTCATGATAAAAACTGTGAAGTAAACTTCTTTCCTGCTATCACCAAACTACCAGAGATCTGTGAAGCTAATTTAAGCTTTAATTTTTAATAATGATTCTTTTTTCTTTTTAGCTCTTAAGTTCCTACCAGTTTGATTATTTAGAAGTAGTAGTCTCTGATTATTTTTGGAAATGTAGGCTTTATTTTATTCTTCTCAATAATTTCATTAGCTTATTCTTCTTTAAATCTTTATTTAAAACTGATCTCTTACATGCATTTTCTAACATGAAACGTGTTTCACAAATCATTGAGATACATGTAAGCTTAAATCACCTGAATTCTTCAGGACAGAGGTTGGGCCTTCAGCTGTACCATAAAATTTGGGTATTTTAAAAATAAACATTAAGTAGGCTAGGCCATTAAAGGATTGATGCTTTAAACTCCTCCTTTGTGTATCCTGATAAGATTTATTGCAGAATTTTTCAGTTGCTCTTATATTCACTAATTATTTCAAATTTAGTTATTCTTTAGCTGTGGCAGATGTCAAACTTCTCAGTTTTCTTGCAATTAATGCTTTTACCAATTTTTCATGGTCTACCTTGAGGTTAGATTTGAATGAGAAAGGTTTTTCAACTCCTGCAGCGACCAGATCTGAGGCATTACTGTTGTTGTTCCCACATTTTGTATTTTTTTATTTAAGATTTGTTTTTGATTCCTTCTCCTCATATTGCTTACCTTTTTATAATTTTCTTTACCTTCCTCTCTGGGGAGAACCTCCCTGCTTGAAAGATCTATTTAATTTGCTTTGTGGATACAAAACACCTATCTCTGGTTTTGTGTTTAGGAAAATATGTGTCTTATTTCTTGTTTGGTATTAAGGTTCTTGCGGTACATTTGAAATTCCTTGTGCCCTCACCTAAAAATACATATGTACCTCCCATATGTTTCACATCTATCCTTCCAGCTAACAACTGTGTATTACTATCCCATGAACCTGTTTTAGAAGCATCACAAAGGTAGACTAACTTTGAGTTGAAGACTTCTCAGCAAATATTAGTTTTACCAGCATTTTCCTACAGTTCCCGGGAATAAGGCAAAAACCTTCTCTTTTTTTACAGACCCCCCAAGAAACAGTGTAATAGATGATAGTGAATTAAGATAGTAAATCAAATAAAAGAGAAGACCATTTATTTCTGAGAGTAAGAATTCAGTACTACTTCTACCATTACATTAAAGTTCAAAATGAATCTCCCCTTCAGTCTGTTTCTCAGGATTATTTTGCCTAAGAAGGTTTAACCAGCCTGGAGTAATCTTTCACTACTTGTTAGGAAGATTTAATTCACATAAATAAATCATCCACAGTAAAACTAGTCCCCAACCACATTTTATTCCTGTACCTATCTTTCTTTCATTCCTTATCACTTTTTCTTTGGCTGTTTTTCTCCCTGACACTGTTCTTTATGCACATATTGACTCACTTTCCTTCCAGTCTCACTGCCTGCAGGTGCTGGTTCTTTCACTGAGCTTTCTTCACTGAAGTTCTTTCTTCACTTGTGAAAATCCCTTCCATTCCCCAAACTTTCTTAAGAACTCTATGGTTTATTTGCAGATAATTCCAGCAGGAAACTCAAAATTATCTTTTTGCTAGTCCTCGGGCTTTCTTTTCTGTTTATTTGTTTTTCTTGACTCTCAAAACGTTTCTCAGAGCAGTGTGATTATTGCTTGAACAACACTGGGGGGAGAAAAATCACAGCAGCTGTGCAGTCAATGCATGGCTACAGGGTAGAAGAGGAAGACTCAGAGGTACTGGATATTCTTCCCACTTTTGTTTTGCTATTCTATAAATTTCATCAAAAAATATTGAAAATAAAATCAAGAAATAAAGATATTTTAGTCATGCAGGTTTTAACATTGCCAAAGGTCCCTATTACAAGAGAATCTTCAACTTGATTCTAGTTGTATCTTTCTCTTTAATTATCTAAAAATGAAATAAGAAATGCAATGTAAGTGAAAAAAGCCCAAATATCAGAAGTGAATACCCAAGCTATAAACCTGTATTTTTCTCCTTGCTGTAAGCAACTTCTCTTGAAAACATGCAGAGTAATAAAGTTATAAGAATAAACAATCTTGTTCTCCATGCCCTCTGCAAACTACATTACTAAAGCGATTTTCATTTCATCAAACAAGACTCTAGGAGTAGATAGAGCTGACTAGGATAATGCAAATCATCACAAATAAAGGAATATGATCAGTGTTACTTTTTTCTTTTTTTAACCCCAGCCTGTATGAGTTGAATTTATTTGTCTTCAAACTCATCTGCTTTATCTCTCCTTGATATGTTTATTTGGATGATTCACTCAAGGTGATCTTTTTACAGCATAAATTTGGCAGTCGCCATCTCGGTCAACATAGTGGGACTGTTTTAAGAACCATTACCTAACCAGAAGTATATTCAGTCCAAAATACCATAGACTTCCCTTCTCTCCCTCCTGTCATTGCACATCCACCCCACACACCATGCAATTGGCTTATGGATAGATCAATTGCACAGCAATAATCTGCTCCCCTGTGGGCGTTGGCTTTTGCAAAGGAGTAAGACCTTCTTTTTACATTTTACAGATGTAAATGGATCTCAGCCTCCCACCCGCTTTCTGATTTGATTATTCCTTTCATGCAGGCCCACACAATTTTTAACACCATTGCAGCCAACTGAAACTTCTGTTTGAGAGTTACACCTTCCTGTGCCAGGAAGTAAAGAGCAGCTCTGCACTGGCGGTGGGCATCAGTTCAGTTTCTGAGCTAACCCGCCTGCAGCTGCAGAGATAGCAGTTAGCATCTGGTTTTCCTTGGCTCAAGGGCTTTTTTATTTGCTCAGATGAGCAACCAGCAGAAGGGAAAAGTGCCTTCTTGGTTGTATAGGCTAACATTTGCTGTTAGCCTGTTCCATGTGCAGGCTTAAAGCCTTCAGAGAGAAACGAGTATAAAACTGGGTCTCAGAGAAGCACAGTCTTTGGGAGCTATTCATGGGATACCTGTGCTTGAAAGAGGGTCCCTCAGCTATTGTCTGTATTAAAAATCCAAATCCTGCTTGTAATAATAACCTGTGCATGTCTCTTTTTTCCTTCTTGTTCACACATAAATAGACACAGGCAAGAGAAGAGAAACATGGAAGGGTCACGGTATTAGAAACCTACCTAGATTTCTTCAGTTGGCAAAGCTGATATGCACAGACATTTGAGACTGACTGTATCCATTGTTCTATATCCAGCTGAATATATTTTAAATCTGGATGGTCAACAGAGCATAAAATTTGTTGTGCATTTGCATTTTGATAGCACATGTATCAGAAGAAAATCTTGCTAAAAAAGCACATAAAACAATTGTCATGAAAACATTTTTTTATATCACAGCTAGTCATCTGCCAGTAAGATACCATAAAGTGTGTTAAAAATACTGTATATATTCAGCTCAGAGTGTGTTTACATTTGCAATATGTTCTTTTATGTGAAAAAACAGAGACAGAATGAAAGGAGAATCCTCCCCTTGGTAATGACTATTTTAATATTTGCTCAAAGCTTTGTAAATAATGCAGCACTATAAAATTTAGTCATAAGTAATCATTATCTCAATAAAGGAGAATTTTTTTTTCATTTGACCTGCCATATAAATGTCTATAAACATTATATTTACCTGTAAGAGTGTTCCTTCTATTCATATTCTTATATAAGAAAGTAGAAGATTCCTAACAGAAAATTATCCCATACTACATCCAGTTTCCTGTATTTTCCAAAATTGGAAATCCTGAACAGGGATTTCTGTGCTTCCAACAGATTGGGTCAAAGTCACAGAACAAACTGGTCCTGAAATCTTCTTTTGATTACTTCTGTAAACTTCCCTCATCAGTGGGATGCTGAGAGATATATTAGTGAAACATACTCCTGTTCACATAGGCCAAAACCTTTTTTCACAAGATTCTCAGATGCTTCCTGGAGTCATGATGAGAAAACTGTGGAGGACTGTGTTATATCTTAGGTGAGAATTTTTAAGTATGGCTTATTACTTTTGAGAGGGAAAAAAAATGGCAAAGGGTGATTAAGCAATTTTGTATTACACTATCTTGAAAGGTGGTAAGAGATGACTGGTATGTTGCCATATGTGTTTATGTGTACTGTGGTGCTGCTATAGGGTCAAAAGATGTGACACTGGTTCTGTGCACCAAACTGGGAAATATTTGCATTCTATTTGTTGTCATAGTGAATAAAAGTACATCTTCTGCGATAAATTACTTACAGTTGGACAAGATAAAAAGATTTGATGTAGGAAATGAAAACAGTAGCAAACCTAGTATGATGCAATACAGAACACCAATGTAACAAAGGATGCATCTGGTGTTTCCACCAAGATTTGAATTCTCAGATCAATCTTGGAATATATGTTTAAAAGCTTAAAGGTTCCCATTTGCAGAAAGCAATGAATGATGAGGTACGAATCATGAGTGCTACATTATGACTAAGGGGTGGAGTCTTGATTTATAGAAGGCAAAGTCCAAGCATAGGTACATCAGGTTATCCTGATGGGTCAAGAGAAGGCTGTGCACCAGCTCTTTCCCAAACTTTTCTTCTCCGCCCCACACTTCCACAGATGCTCCAGTTTCCCTGCAAAAGTAATCTGAGTGCACTTTCCAGATGGGATCTCTGATGTACTTTAAGCACTATCAACCAGCATGTTGCAGGCCTCAGGGCTCTACACACTATGCAGCGGAAGGCAGTAGAGATGCACACCAGAGAAGCCAATAAGGCATGCCTACCTATATATGAGGGGTTTAGGTAGTTGCAAGTGTAGGTGAGACAGCACACTGAAGTCTTGCTTTACTCTTACTGCCTGAAGATCTTGCAGGTCTGTTTTGTCTTGATGCTGGAAACCAGGGAGGAAAACCTGGGCTGCTGATCAAGAGTTTTGATTTTCTGTGGTTCAGTAAAGCACTGATAACTTAAAAAAGAGCCTCAGTAAAATGTCTGGAAGAGACATTTTCTGTACAGATCACATAATATAGCTGTAAGCAATAGATTTTTAGATCTTTCATGTGAGTAAAATATGAACAGGAAATACTACAAAGAGTGGATTATGTCAAATCTTGCTAATAGCCACTTCCCCACAGTCTTCAGTTGGCATGTATATGAAAGCAGAAACGGAGAATCAAAAAATGTTCTTCAGCAATTAGTCTTTTATGAATTTAATTTTGAAAGGTATAATGGATCATCATTGTCTTTATATAGTGTGACCCGATCAGGAAAACATGATTAAGCATCTCGTGTATGTAGGATGTCCAAATAATCTTTTTGACATCTGTTAATCACATAGTTTATACTTTTGCTTGTAGCTACAAGATGTTGTGTGACTAATCTGGAGAAGCAGCTATACACTAGTCTGTTGTCAAGGAAACTGTCCTAATCACCAGTTATACAATAGTAGTAAGATGTTTCTTGTGTTCACAGTAAAAACAGGACATTCTGCAAAGATAGGGGAGAAAGAGGAAAAGCAGCTGTAACAAACCAGTGACAAGAGTCTTTCTGAGAGGGAAGATACTTCCAGTTTCTGGTTCCTGCTCCAAGTGCTGTTGGTGTGTTTTATCCTAGTGTTATTAAATATACAGTCTTGGGAGCAGAGAGGTCTAAATCTCCAATTCTATCCTGAAAACTGTGCTGGATTTCAAGTACAATTTACACTAAAGTTCACAAGCCCAACCTAAATAATTTGAAAATAGCTTGAATCTAATTGGGGGAGGGGAGGGGGAAGGGAGTGTATTCTTATTAATACGTTTAATTACTTTTAAAACAAAGAAAGAGATATAATATGTTTATTTTATAAGAGAAAAATCATGTAACCAAGGATTGAAAAGGTTATCTACATTGTCAACAGCTAAAGTTAGTAAGATGCTTCCTACAAATGGCATAGTCATGATGTAGGAGACAGTATACTGTATTTTGCGGATACCAGTGAGGACATATACAGTTTTATCTGGGGAACAGTATAAACCAGTATAATTCATAGAAGTGGTACCCTGATTATCATTATACTTCAAAGGAGGAAGCATATCAATTGTCAGCAAAGCAGATATGATATTCTAATATTTCATCTATGAAAGGAAACAAGCATTTGCTTGACATAGGCAAAGAACATGCATGAACATGGACATAATTACTCCTTTTGTGTTGGTATTTGAAATTAACAAATCTGGACATCAGTTGAAAGAGTCGATGCTTAAAGAAACAACCCTTCAGATGAAAGTTAAAGGAACAAGATCATGTTTTCAGCATTTTTTTCTAGATGTAAATGCACTGAGCAATTATTAAACATTATTAAACAAATTGAAATCATTCTAGAAGTCTCCTGGAAAAAAAAAATTCTCTGAAAAATCATCATGCAGTATTTCTGTAGTCAACAGAGACCTGGTAATTACATAAAGAGGAGCTACAGAGTCATTTTCACCTTACGTAGACTCAGCATTGACTACACAGGCTGGTTTCCTTTGACAATAAACCCAGTTTATTTAAAGCAACTGTTTCACATATAGACATTAACATTGTGGACAGTTAATGTTTGGGTCAGGGAAAGATGCTGAATTTGAGAAAACAACATTACTGAGTTAGGGTTTTGTATATGGGATAAAGAAGGCAGCCTTTCTCATGTTCTCTGCTTTAAAACTAAGAGAATAAAATGTCGGGAGAGAAAGCACAGGGAAATTATCACTAATATAAATGGCTTTTGGTCAGTAGAGCATCAATGGAACTAATATAGGAGCTTGGATGTTTTCTTTTCAGGTCAATTGGCTGCAATCTGCCCTCACTCAGCTTCTCCCTGTGTGCTGACGTCAGATATTTTCACTCTGAATAGGCTCAGATTAATCTTGTTGCTTTACTGTATACAAAGATATATTATGACAAGGGAGTTTTGCATTACACTATTCTTGTAATAGGGGTGATAAATACAGGAAGAAAATGCCTATATGGGTCACGTCTACTCAGATGTATTGCCAAGTCCTGTAGTATATATGATCCTATAATATAGGCAAGAAGACATTGTCTACTTTTTGAGAAAGTAGCCAAATTGTCAAAGCCTGTGGGGATTTTGAGCCCAAAATCTGGAGAAATCTGGAGCAGATAACTAAGTAAGTTATGCCAAAATGGTCCATTAGAGTATAACAATATGTTACCTTTTAGATAACTTTCAGTTTGCTAATTTGAAAATTGCAACCATATGAAAGCTTTCAGAGTGACAGCACATTTGTTTGTAGTTCAGTATTTGAATATGCCAAATATTGGTTCTATTAAGCTATTGTAAATCTAAACATCTACATCAGACGCATTTTCTTTCTGCATGAACACAAAGACATAATGTTTCATGGTTTGCTGATGTCTGCATGATTAACTACATTTGTTTTCTATTTACCACAGAAAGCTGTGCTCTGGAAAATCTACTTGAAACCTTCAGGCTTTCACCCAGGGACATTTCTCCCCATATAATGACCAAAGAGCAATAGATGTCACTAATCAGAAACCTCTGAGGACCCTGATTTTTGCAGCCTCATTAGTAGTGTCTTAATTAGTTGCCACCCAGGTTAGCATTGACTTGTTAAGCTCATACAGAATGCACTGAAGAGCAACTGATGTGCTCTCAAAATGTCACATCTTGTATTCAGGCTCCATTATATGACCCTTCTGTTTGAAAAGTTTGGTCCAAGTAAAAGACAAGTGGTCTTCTGACCTCTTATCTCTCTTGGTAGGCTCTGTGTATTTGCCTTTACTTCAGGAGGAAAAGGATATTGTTTTAGGACTTTTCATATTATTTTTACAAATGCAATGTCTTATACGTATATATCTATATTTATGCATGTATTTTTGAATCCTTTTATATGTCTTTCCAACTTATGTGATTCTGTCTTCATATGTGGTGTGTGTATATATATGTGTATATCAAGATAAATGTGTATATATTAGAAAGGTAACTGAAAAATCATATTGTTATTGTAATTGCAAGGTACTAGATTATTTTATCATGAATATGTTCCTTTTTCATAGCTTTCCTGATGCTAATATAAATAAATAATTTGCTATTTCTAGCTTAATTAGTGAATGCATGTCTGTCATGAGCAGGGAGGCTGGGCAAGATGACCTCCAGGGGCCTCTTCCAATCTGTATTATTGTCACCCTGTTTACATTAAAAACACAAAGCACAAATGCACACACACACTTCTGAAGAAAAAATAGGTTGTAAAAATGTCTGTATGTTGAGTAATTGCATGTCTCCAGCGTCTTGATAAGGTGGGGATTAAAAAACTCACTTGAAGAGAAGGTATGTATACAGTGGGGAATCAGTGATCAGAGAGATGGTACCTTTTGTGGCTCTGAACCTTGATTTCCATGGTTGGGAAGAAGAAATTCCTGTTCAAAGAGTAAGCTGTTCAAAAATCTGCACAACAGTTGGAATAAACTGCTTTATTTCATATTAATGATATACACAATTATTATTACTATTACATTCTGATAGACTTCTGACGACTTCACATCTTGAGTTGCCTATATCAGCAGCAATATCTCTGTGCATGGGTGATTAATTTGGAAGGAAGGTAAAATTTATAATACATATGTTTAAATTATATGGATTCTTCTAGAGTTATGGGTGATCTGACATCAACTGTGCTGATTTATCTTTTATAAATGTAATCTAGAACAAAATGATGAAATTTCAAAAATTTCTCAAAGAATGATACCAAATTGATCCTTATAAGTCACAAGGTAGAGAGATAAATTTAAAAAGGCTACATTTGTGATCACAGACCTATGGTGAAAGGTTTTTTTTGCTTGCTTCTTCTAAATGATATTTGAACCTCACTGATTTAAAATTTCCCTAGTGTATTTTCTGACTGTTTGTCAGCTGTTCTTAAGATAGACTGGTCATACATTCCTTTTAGCCTTTACCTAGTGGTAGTAAAACAACCTGTAAGATGAAAGAGCTGTGCAACTTTAGAGAGTAAAATAGCTCAGACTATTATCAGCACATGACTCACATAAAAAATATGTTGTCCCATCTCCTATTCACTGGCCTGCTAGACACTGATGAAGTGAGTTCCCAAGGCAAGGGAGAGAAGCTCTCAGTGAAAGAATAGGTAGACAATAAGTTAAAACTCACTTGAAATAAATTGTTATAAGAGCCCTCCACCTGCTCTATGATAATCTGCTGGATTATGATAGAGCAGGTGAAGGTGACGTGTTGGAGTGACATGTTGGGCAGTAACATTCAGTGATCAAAAGTAGTCATCCAGGTTGCTGATTTTTTAAGTGTAATAGTAGCTGGCTCTAAAATATGTACTTCTAGTAAGAAAGATTTTTTTTTTTTAACTTCCTGGGCAACCCAGTGATGGGTTGCCAATATGTTTAAGGGATTCCACCAGAAAATGTGCTCCTTACACTGTGATAAATTATTTCAGTAAGGATTTTTATAGCAGAGAGTAGCGACAAGGTAGCAGCAGGTATGTTAGCTCATTAGCTTGCTTAGGCAGAAATTCTTATGAAAAAAACGGCAAAAGAAAGAAGGAACTCACTGGTTAATAAACACCTAAGCAACATTAGACTGACATTTTTTTGTCATAGGACTAATTGCTGAAAATTTCTCTCATATGTTTATCTTGTGCAGCAATTGACAGGTGGTATGTTTAAAAAGGTCAGATATGTTAGGACAATTTTTAGTACAATGTATCAAGATGTACTTGGACTTAAGAGCCAAAATAAAAGTATTCAGTTATTCCACAGTAGTGATCTGGGTCTAGGGGGTGAAGGATGTTTATTACTTTCAGCATGTACTTCTGCACTGCTGTAGCCTCACCTTGAATTTTATTCACCTTATATTATACTATATATAATAGATTATTATATTATATATTATTTATATCATATTAATATTATATTATTT
>VXAU01005413.1:262043-282924 GCA_013399695.1 Formicarius rufipectus | reverse complement strand
GGTTTATTTTTTTTTTTAAAGCAATGTCACCTTTAGCACAGAACCAAAACCCCACAACAACCACCCCTTTTATAGTCTTTCCTGTCACCACTCGTGTTTGACCCAAGAACCTCCCCCACCCCACACACCCTGCAGTCCTGCCCAAGGTGGTTTTTTTGGGGAGGGGAAGAGCAGAGGGCAGAGATGGGGCAGGGGGTTTGACAACGAATTTGCAATCGAGATGGGCAGTGGTGGCAACTCCTTCTTGCTGTTGGCAGTGTTGGAGCCCAGCCTTCACCCCCAGGCAGGACACGGGGTGGGGGAGAAGGACCTTCCCTCAGCCACCTGAGGAAGGAATGGGGTGACCTCGTCCTTCCCTCCTCCCACCCCAAGGGAGGGCCGAGTCAGTGCTGGGCTGGAAACGAAACAAAGACACTTGGTTTGTGTTGTGGTTTAAGGAACACTTATTTCTTGGCAAAGTACTGGGCCCTGGCGTGGCAGGAGGTGCTGCAGGCAGTGCTCGGAGAAGGCACGGGAGATTCTTGCTGTGCGTTCTGAAAAGGAAAGGAAAGAAGAAACCAGCCCAGCCCACCCCGTCCCCCTAAAACCTCACTGCTCCCAGGGGTGGAACTGGGCAAAGATGGTGTTGGATGGCCAGTTACAACCAGGTTCTCTCTGCTTCCAACCAAGCCAAAGGGGATGAAGGAGGGAGGGAAGGCAGCAGAGCTTCCTCCAGCTCGGTGCCACAGCCAGGGCAGCACCAGCAGGAGCCCACGGGGAGGGGGCTCAGCCCAAGCAAAGCAAATCCTGCCCCCTGCCCAGTGCCATGGGGCACCAGAGGGGCAGTTCAGAGCCAGCCAGGGCCTCTGCTCCAAAATATCAGGACTCTCCCTAAATGGTTCCAAGGGATGGAGGTGAGGCAGGACACAGGGTGAAGAGATGACCTCCCAAAAAGCAGCGAGGCTGAGCCTCCAAACAGCACCTTCTCTGGAAGACCTGCAGCCAACCAAGCAACTGCCACCTCCACAGGCAGAGCTGCTCCAACAGGTCGAGGGTCCCCCACTGGCCGTGGAGCCTCCCCCACTTCCACTGGGTAATGAGACAACCTGATCCATCCCTTCCATGGTTTGGGAGCTGGCCCGCTGTGCTCTCAGGGACCCAATGCTTGTTCTCTGATCAGCCTGGTAGTTTTTGGTGGACACAGCTGGAGCATCCTCTGAGGTTCCTCAGCAGTTCATGGGAGCTGCTGCTCCACTGCTGAAGGATTATTTAACCCAACAGCACAGAAAAGTCAGAATGGGCAGAAATCCTTTTGCTCTTGATGGCAGGAGCTGTAAAAGCTTGGTAAAGCTCTAACCAAGAGTTTCACACCTCATCAAGAGCTGCAGAGAGGCCTCTCTTAAGAGTCCCCAGGAAGGAGCCACATTTCTCACAACCATGGGGGTTTTTTTTCCCCACCACGTTTTCACTGCCAGTCCACCTCCACCTTTGTAGAAAAATCAGAATCTTTTCCATCCAGCAAACTTACAGCCAAGTCACCTTCATTCCTCACCTACCAATTTGGAAACAGAGAGAGAAAAGTGTGTGTGGAACACACAGGAGGAGCTGGAAAGATCAGGTACCATTTTTCAAGGTGGAAGACTGGTGTACATCCTGTATCTCTCAACCTGCGAGTAAACACCTTCCCCCTGGCTGGGTGTTTTTGTTTATTCCTTAATTTTCACAATGACGTGCTTTCTGCCCCCACTTCCCACTGCAGAGTTCCTGGGAGGAAATCCCACGAGCAAAGAACAGACCCCAAAGTTAGAAGAAAACCCTAAAAACCACAAGTGGGGGGAAAACAAACAAACAAAAAAGTCACAAGTGCAGCCCAGCCCCCGGGCTGAGAGTGGGCCTGTAAGACTACAAAAATCTGAATTTCCTTTGAACATGCATTTTGCAAAGAGAAAACCCCCAACAGATGCCTGGAGCCCAACTCTTGGAGAGGAAATAACCTGGCTGCTTCACCTGGGCCGAGTACCACTGAAAAGGAGGGATGGAGATGCACCAATTTTTGGCTTAGCCTCTCTCCCAAACACCCAGCATCGTGGTACTCTGGTTCCCACTTCTAAATAATGGTGTAAAAAAAGAAAAATAAAAAAGAAAAATAACAAAACACCCCAACGAGTAAACCCCCCCCCCAAAAAAAACACCCATATGATATACGTATGAGCAGTTTGACACGAGGTGACCGCAGGGTGTGACCAGTTCCTGGTGCCACTGTCACACCGGGCGAGAGGTGGAGGAGGAGGAGGAGGGGGGCGAGAGTTCCAAGTTCTAAGGTCAAACAGATGTCTCCAAGCTGTGGAAAGGGCTCTCGGGCTCCGGGATGGTGAGCTCAGCTTGACTGCTGTCCACTGCATTGTTATTTCTGTTGAGGGCTGGAGGCCCACCCAGGCTCCCCCCACCGCGCTTCGCGAGTCCGTCCGTCTCGGGGTCGTCTTCAGCGCCGTCAAGGAATGGTGTGCGAGGCTCGTCTTCCTCCAGGATGAACTCCGGGTGAGTCATGAAGTTATGGATGGAGCTTCTGGATTCGGGTTTCTCGAGGCCTTCGTAGAGGGAGCTACGGAACGCATTCACCACTTTGATCTGCCGGGGAGCGCCGGGGTTGCGGGGGGGATAAAAGAGAGGGGTTAGTCGTGGCTACGAGAGGCCAGAGCGCCCGGGAGAAAGTCCAAATAAAGAATAAAGACACGGGAAAACAAAAAAGCACGACCACGACAACAAGTCACCACCACTGAACAGACAGCTGAGTCAAACTGGGAGATCTATGGTGAACTAGGAGGGCCAACATGGATCGAGACTCAGGCACTGGGGGTGTGATGGGGGTGGGGGGGATTGACCGACTATGGGGCGACTTCAGAAGCTGCAAGAAAAGACACAAAACAACTCCACCCCGCCCTCTTCCCCAACAAGGTCACTCCGAATGAATGGAAGCCAAAATGCATTAGTTGTCATTACGTGTGCACAACGCGTTTCGTGGGGATGGACGAGGACAACAAGGTGGAACTACGACTCCAAAAAGAGGTGGGTTAGACAAACAGCAGGTTCACTTCCAGGCAAAACGCTACCGTGGGAGCCATGGCTGTGTTTGTTCTAGTTCATTTCTACACCTATGGAAAGGAATGGGCTTTAAAAAGGCGTCACCAACTTTTCAAGCCCATGGGAAGCACCAGATCCAAGTGGATGCCACGGTCAGTAAACCAGACCCAGCTCAACATGCACAAGTTTCCCCACACAGCTGGAGCTCTGGATCCTTCCCTACACCGACATGCTGAAGGAGACCAGGGGGTTTCCAAAGGCACCTGATTCTGTTGGGACACTGCAGAAAAACCACTCTCTTTGCTCCAAATCCCAGCCACGCTCCTGGGAAACCCCCGGGGCAGCTCCACGAAAAGCCAACGTGGTACAAGCAGGAGATCCAGAGCCTGGTTTGGACAACCAGGGAATGGCTCTACTACCTCCACTGCACTGGAAGACAGAGGGCTGGAAAAAGGCCTGGATGGTGGCTTGCAGTGGATTCACTGCTGCCCCCAGACCGTCTGGAAATCCAGCCTTGGACCCTTCCACCTCTCACCCTCCCGTGCAGCCAAGCCACAGTTGTTAGGTTGGATCCAAGTGTCATATCCAAGGTCTTGTCTGCTAAGCAGAGTTCATCTGTGACCAGGAGACCTCCTTAATTGCTCCTGTCCCAAAGAAATTCCTCCAGAGCACCTGAGACCCACTGGGAGAAGCAGGGCAGTCGATGACACCTCTCTGGAGCAGTGCCAGCCATCCTGCTCCATGGAAGTAGCATTGCCTGGTCACCATCCACCTTCACCTGCTCCCACCACCTGAGAAACCCAGTCCCCACCCCATCCTCAGCCCCCTGCCTGTTCTCACAGTGTCCCCATGGGGCACCAAAGGGAGGAGATCCACAGACCCCACAGAAGGGGTGGGGGAACAGCACCCCTGTGGTACATTCCAGAGAGCTTCCCCATCACTCAGCACCAGCCAAAGGAGTGGAGAACATGCAGAGCTGGAGGGAGAATGATCCAGGTATGGTCCTTTTTGCTGTAAGGCAAAGGAGGAGCCCTGTGTGTTCTGCCTCTGACTGGCTGCAGAATGGTGGGGGAGCACAGAACACACCCCACATCCTGCTGAGATGGGCCAGGTTTAACTGTCCCTCTTGGCATGGTACCCAGCCAGGCCAGGAGGGAATTCACCAACCAGCACAGCCAGCAAGAACCTCCTGGGCATCTCTGGTCTCAGCACACACAGCACTCACCAAACCAGACCAGAGAAGTTACTCGAAGAGTCTTGTGCTTGGAACTCTGGAAGTTTTACCTGCAAGGTGTTCCAGGTTTCCCTCTCACAGGGGATGCCCTTCTAAGTCTGCTCTAGACCTGGTTCAGAATGATGGTGCTACACCACAGGACAGCAGTGTGGCATCCCCTGGCACAGGCTCAGCACATCCTGGCTGCAAACAACTCCTCCAGCTCTTGCACACACACACGCAGAGACCAGCACACACACGTGAGCTGGACACACTGGTGAGGAGATGAGTGTGGGCCAGGTCCCCCCTGATGGTGGAGCTCCAGCTGCCCTGCAGAAATGGAAGGTTGATGTAGCTGGAAACAGAACCTCAGAGCTGGGCTTGCTGCACTAGCAACCACATAAGACCCTGGGTGAAGTCAGTGTGAATGTCCAGGACCACACAGGCCACCTCCTACCCGGACTGACAACCTGTCACATCACCAGCATCTTGAGAACAGCACCTGCAATCCCTGACCTCTAAAATGCAGAGTGCAAAAATCAACTAAATTGACTAAAGTGACTAAATCAACTATAACCAACCCAAACAAGCCAAGGAGAGCCCAGGGACGGCCAAAGCAACAAGATGGTCAGCCCAGTACAGGCTCAGATGAAGGAGCAATCACCCAGGAGCACTCCCTGCCCCACCACCTGAAGCACTGGAGCCCTGTCTCTACCCCCTCACTGCCTGCTGCTCCACTGAAGAGCTTCTGCTGCAGCTTTCCTCAGATTTTCCTCCTTTAACCATCTCTGTCAGCAACTGCTGTGAAATTAATTCAGCTGTTCCCTTGTCAAAGGAACAGAACAGCGAGGAAATGTGTTCTGAATGAGCCAGGCAGTGCAAACAAAACCAACAGCCTCCCCATCCAGGCTGGAAGCCCACCTCCCTCGCTGCTCCCGCCCCCCTCTCCACCTGGAACCTTCACACAACCTCCAAGCTTGGAATTTACTCCCATTTCACACCATCCCTGCAGCACCACGACGAGCTGGGCAAACCCCACTGCTCACACGAAGATGGGAATCGCATCCTCTGGATGAGACAGCAGCAGCTCCACTGCTGACCCCTGGCTTTGCCCAGCTCCCCCCAACTCCAGGGCAAAATTCCCAGGGAGAGCAGCTCAGCTCTGCAAACCATCTCCCGAGGTCATTCCCTCCCTCTCCACCACCCCGGGAGGGACACAGCAGAGAGGCTGCCGAGGTCCAGCCTTGGACAACTCATCCACAGGAGTGCAGTGGGAGGCAGAGGGACACCATGGATCTGTGTGGAGGGAGGAGGAGCTTTGGGAGAGAGGGAAGCAGCAGAGGGAAATAGAGAAGTCTAGGTAGAAAAGAGAGGGAAGACTTGGAGACCTGGGTTAGCTCCTGGTGGAGTTTGCTGCCTGGAAGGGCACAAGCTATCCAGGTTATCTATTCCCTTGCTGCAAATCAGGGAGAAAATGAATGCACAGGCTGCAAAAAGACTTTGGTCTTTTTTTGGGGCATTTTAGTCTTGCCCCACCCCCCAGGCCCACTACCCTGAGCCCCCCTAAGAAGGTTTTCTTCCATTAGAAAGTCTGGGTGACGCCCAGATGCAGCTGGGAGCAGAAAGGCAGCTGTGCTGCTTCACAAATACTGGGGTTGAACACAATCAAATCCAAGCACCAGAGTCAGCTAAATAGAGAGAAAACAAAATTATCCAAAATTCTCTCTCCACCCCCACAGTGCATAAACAGTGGGGACTGAAAGCTATTCAGAAAGTCACTGAGGGTATTTCTTTAATAAGAGGAGAACACGGAAAGCGACTGTGCAATAAAAAAGCCAATTATCAAGGAAAAGACACACAACCTACTCCCAGCCTGGCACAGCCTGCAGAGAGAACTCACATCCACATGCTCCCAAGCCTGAACACACAGCTCACAATGAGCACAGAGAGGGGCTCTGCACCAGAGGGGGATTATTTTGGCCTGGAAACCCACTGCTAGATGCAGGATCCAGCTAAAAATAATCAGTGGGCCGTGGTTTCCACCCTGGTTGTGTGTAGAGTTGTGTGTCTGCACACACTGAGAACCAGCGTGTGCAGAACAAGGTGGGCACTGAGGCTGAGGGTGGGCTGGCTGCCAGGGGGACCAGCAGAGCCGTGGGCTGTCCCCACAGAGCCCCAGGGCAGCACAGGGCACACTCAGCTCTGTCCCACATGCCATGCAAGTCCCCAGGTGGGACACAGAGGCTGCTTGCTTACAAACCAGCTCTGAACCAGGTGAGCAGCCCCGGGGTGTCAACCACGGGCCAGCTGAGCCACGGTAAGGGCTGTTCACAAGCACCATCCGACCTCCCACCCATGGCAGGAGCAAATCCTGCTCCTCACACCCCCTTACCACAGCTCAGCCAGCCTGCAGCACACTGGGGGGAAGGTCCCAATGGCCACTCTGCCTCCAAACACATTTACAGCTGCAGGAAAGCAATGCCTCTGCCCATCCCTGCCCTCCTGGGGCATCCCAGGGATGGGCAGAGCTGCAGTGGAAAGAACCAGCAGAATTTGGGCTTAGTGTCACCCTTCTCACAGCAATGCTTTTGTTGCTCATGAACACGTGGGTCTTTGAACAAGAACTGCCAATTTTTTGCACCCCTCAGGAGGGTGAACTCATACGTCAGCCCTGCAAAGGAGGAGAAGAGGTAAAAACAGAGGAAGCAACAAGGAATGGGGGGGAAGGACCAGAAAGGTTCTTCAACTGGTTAGAAGATGCAACAGCATAAAAACTAAGGTGTTTTGGTTTTTTTTTTCTTTTTAAACGCTTTCCCGCCCCATCCTTCATGTTGGGAATCAGTGTGCAAGTCAAGGTTTCGAGGGAGAGAGAACAGGCTGGGTTAGGTTGGTGCAGGTGCTCTCTGTGGTTATTAGAAGTCATGCATTGTAATAGACTATCACTCACTGCCCGCAGGAGGAGATGCAGCAGCAGCAGCAACAGCAGAAGTGGTGGGAGTGGAATTGACGGAGGAAAGAGCTACATGGGTTGGGCTAGAAACATTTTTTACATCGTGGTGCTGGCTCACGATGGAAGGCTGTCTCCTGAGGGCTCCCTGCAAAGAGGAGGCGCCGGTCTGGAATGTGTAAACTACGTCCATCTGCAAAGAACCAGAGAGTGAGATAGCGTCGCCCGGGCAGAAACAGGGACGGGGGGCAGGGCTGAGGGGAGCAGGGAGGTCGGGCAGACACACAGGGACAGGAAGGAAGGAGGAGGAGGATGGACAGGGTGGGGAGGAGGGAGGAGAGAGCCCCCACCCTGTAAGCCCACGGCGGGTTTCGGGGAGCAGAGAGGTCACCTTCCAGCCTCTACCCCTCCCACGGGAGTGAGAGGAGCAGGATTTATCCCACCACCACCAGAGAGACCGGGGTGGGAGCGAGTGACAGAGGAAACACCTCGGGTTATCCCGACAATCTGCAGGAGGAGCAGAGGAAGAAAGAGGGTGGGCAGAGGTGCGAGCTGGCAGCTGGTGGTCCAGAAAACTGCACTGGGAAAGGGTTTGTGGTCCCTCGGCCCCGTGGGGTGTTCAGCTGAGGAGGGGGTTGAATCCTGGGACACACCACGTGCTGAAGGTGTTTCAGCCCCTCTCCTGGGCTCGGGGCTCTGGAGCAGAGCTGGAGGGGGCAGGAATGCAGCAAGAAGCATCCTTGGTGGTGGGGCCACAGTTCGGTGTGGATGTGCTCAGAGGAACCAGGCAGGATCCAGGTGCCACCTTGGCTTCCCAGACACTTTGCAGCTGGACTGTCCCCAGCCCTGTGCCACCCCAGCCCCTGGGGCAGGGACACCCCCTCCAGGCCCTCGTGAAGCTCTGGCTCACACTGGAGGTGTTTTACACGCGGCTTTGCTCCTTCCCCAGTTTGATGTCCCTCTTTTCCACAGTGCCCCAGACTGGGCTGTGAGGAGGAGCCCTGTGCTCTCGTTCAGACACACTGAGTGGGGACAGAAGCCCCCAGATGCTCAGGTTGGACCTGCCTGCTTTGCAGAAGGGAGTCCCTAAGAGGCTCCAGGATGTGCATCCAGGAGAATTTCTCACGTTGCAAGAGCAAGTGCTCATCTCAGACCAGGTCCACCGCACCTGCACCTGGGAGGCTCCAGGCTCACCTGGCTGCTGGCACTGCAGCCCTTTGTACCTACCAGTCCTCCAGCACACCTGGATCTCCCAGCACATGCTCTGTGTGAGGGAACCACTGGTTTCCAGCACTGCCCAGGCTCCCCAGAGAGCCTGGTTGCCCCTCACTGCTCACAACGAGCAGGGAGTCAAGGCTGAACCTCACCTTGAAAGCATCAAGGCAGCATCTCCCAGAAGAGCAGGGAAGTTGCTGTGGCACAGCCCAGCTGCTGAGCTCCCCCAGCCCCTGGCTCTGGGCCTTTTTGGCTCTCTCTCTTTGTGAGAGAGACAGAGAGCAGGCACAAAGGTCACCCAGCAGCCCTGGGTGCCATGGCACTGGGACATGGAGCTTTCTTCCATGGAGCAGCTCTGCCCAGGCCTCGAGGAAAGGTGAGGGGCTCTGACCTTATTGCAAGGGAGCTCTCCCTGCCCTGCCCAATCTGGGGCAAAAAAGCACCCTTTTGGGAAAAAAAAAATAGAGTCAGGGGAAAACAACTAATGTAAAAAGCATATTAAGAGAGATATTATCTTCTCTTTCTGCACTATGGGGCCAAGAGCTCCAGGTGAGGAGCACAGAGAGCTGGCACAGAGGGGTGGCTGTCTGGAAGGACAGAGCAGATGAGAAGTGAGACCAGGGAGGGTCTCCTGCAGAATGAGCCCTCCTGGGCACAGTCCCCACTGGGAACAGCATCCCAGCAGTGACCAAGAGAAGCTCCAGTACTGACCCACTGCATGACAGAGCCTGGATGGCTCCACGGACCCCTCACAGCTTCTGAGCAACCTCCTCTTCTGCACGAGGTGCCCAGCAGTGGCATGGTCCAACCTCCTGCAGACCAGCAGGACACTGTGCTCTGCATCACAACAGCTTCTCCCCACCCTAAGATGTCCCAAAAGCCAGGCTTGCCCTGGTTCCCCAACCAGGACAGACCCAGAAAGGCACAGGTGGTGGGAGAAGTCTAGCCCAGGAGGTGATGGCATCCTCCAGGCAGTGGCAGTCACCTCTTTCCAGAAAGATCCCCTGGAGAGAAAGGAAGAGAAAGAGAGAAAGAAGAGCCCCCAGTCCCTGTAGCCCCCCTGTACCTGTGTCTGTATCCTGTTGAGACCCCTGAACCACAGGATCTGCCCACGCCGCAGCTCCATCTCAGCGTGGTCGATCTCATCCACGTCTTCAGGCAGCTCCTCCTCCGGGATCTCCTCCTTGGTGATGCCATGCCCAGCTTCCTTCAGGAACTTCAGGTGGCTGGTTGGGACAGTGCAGATCAGCTGGGGAGAGACAGGGAGAGCAGCTCCTTAGCCTGAGGCCGTGGGAGCAGGAGGCCACCAGGACTCAGCTGAGAGACACTGATGCAGCAGAGACATGTCACTGCTGGATGTGTCCCTCTGCAGTGGTGGGAGTGAGGAGGGGATTAGCAACCTCCCCTCCTCACTGCTGCTGTGGGATGGAGCATCTCCCCCTTCCAAGGGTGCCTTAAATAAATACTGGGGACAACAAGGGCAGAAAGGCAGCAGGGAGGGAAAGACACGGGGGCAGGTTTTGGAGATTGGCTCTTACCTGGCCCCACAGGAGCTCCCCAACTCCAATGAAAATACACCAGAACCACTGGCTCAGGGTGAGCCCAGAGCAGCTGAATGGCTTCCCACCAAACTCCACAATGATGATCTACAGCACAGGAGAGAAAAATTACACTCTGGGAAACTCCAAGGGCTGCACAGCACAGCCACGACGTGGGAAGGTCCCCTTGGCTGACACAGCTTTTCTCTCCTTCCTGGGAATACAAGAGGAACAAGGACCTCACATCTAGGCTGGGAACTTTATGGGACACCAGAGGCATTGGCTGGCACCTCCCAACACACTCTAGACCCCGAATCATAGAATGGTTTGGGCTGAAAGAGATCTTAAAGACCACCCAGTTTGAATCCCCTGCCATAGGCAGGGACACCTTCCACTAGCCCAGGTTGTTCAAACCTCCATCCAGCCTGGGCTTAAACACTTCCAGGGATGGCTCAGGTTTTGTGAGAAGCTGATGGAGATGAACCAGGGGCCAAGAACAGAGCTGTGGGCAGCGACTGCAGCAGCCCAGGGCGTGCCTGTGGCAGGAGCCCCTCCCAGCCCCACCACGCTATGGCCACGCTGCCCCTGCAGCTTCACCTGAGCTGCAAAGGTCCCCAGCACCACGGTGCAGAAGATGGGGTTGCGGTAGATGGACTCGAAGACGTTCCTCTCGCCGTGGATCTTGCGGGCGTTGATCTCGTTGAAGAGCTGCATCATGACGAAGGTGTTGAAGACGATGGTGTAGTGCTCGGTGGGGGGCGAGTGCAGAGGGGCATTCCGGCCACTGTCGATGTCAAAGAACTTCTCCCCTGAGCAGACAAAGGGGTTTGGGGAGGGAAAGAGAGGAGAGGATGAGACCCTGTTCTTTCTGCTCTGTGCTGGTGGAATTTGAATCCCAGGATCACCAAAGACCCCCTCACCCAGGGGAGCCCCCTGTGCCACACCCACTGAACCCTAATTTCCTTAAAAATGTTGAAAAGATAAAACTGTCTGTGCATCCAGAGGTCCCTAGAGGAGATTCTTCTCCATATCATCCCTCTGCTTCCCATCCATCATTAAACAAGCTCCATCCTGGCCAACGTGAGGTCACTGAGCGCCAGTTGAGAACAAGGGTCCCCTTGGGGATGAACAGTGGATGGTTGGCAGGGCTGGGACTCTGCCTTTCCTTCTCCTCCCACCATTCCTTGGGGCTCAAAGCTCACCTGCAAAGAGCAGCGTGAAGATGATGGTGAGCTGGTACACGGCATGGCCCAGGATGTTCTTCATCATGGTGCGGGAGATGAGCGGCTTGTTGCGGCCGTAGGGCTTGCGCAGCAGCAGCGACTCAGACGGGGGCTCTGTGGCCAGGGCTAAGGAGGCGAAGGTGTCCATGATCAGGTTCACCCACAGCATCTGGACAGCCTTCAGGGGAGAGTCCTGCAGAGAGAAGAGTGTGGGGAACACATCACACCACCGAAACCACCTTGTCTTCCCTCCTTGTTTTGCAGGAGCCTCTCCTCTCCTCCTGAAACCCTCTCCAGAACCGCACTTGGACATTTAACACCTTGCTAAAACCACTTCCAGAACACTCCTCATTTGCTCAGCTCTCCCTACACGAGCTCCCAAGGCTCCACCCAGCACCTGGCTCCCCTTCACGATGCACAGAAAGCCTGTTAAACCCCCCAGGCGTGTTGCCCTGCTCCCCGCCGAGCCCAGCACTCCATACCTGGGTGATGCAGGCGCCCGTGAAGGCCACGATGACGGCCACGACGTTGACAGTCAGCTGGAACTGCAGGAACTTGGAGATGCTGTCGTAGACATTGCGGCCCCACATGACGGCCTTGACGATGCTGGTGAAGTTGTCGTCCGTGAGGATGATGTCTGAGGCCTCCTTGGCCACGTCCGTGCCTGCAATGCCCTTGGGGGAGCAGGGAAAAACAGAGAGGTGAGGCATGGAGTGAGCCTCGCTGTCTGCCTGGCTCTGCTCCTTCCCAGGAACAGCCCCCAAGGGGAAAACCCAGTGGAGCTGGAGGAGCCGGTGCCAGCCCATGTTGGGGAGAGAGCAGAGCTCCAAAGCAGCAAAGCCTTCAAGGACAGACAGCGGCTCAGCCCCAGAGCTCTGAGTCTGCCCAGCTTTCCAGTTTGTCCCTGTGCACGTCCCAGACAGGGTTGTGGTGGCAGCAAAGCTGGCAAACAGCTTCCTCCTCACGCCAGGGAACATGGGCATCCCAGGCTGGGCATCTCTGCAGTAAGTTCTCCAAATGAAGGAGAGCTCAGCACTGGGAAGTTCCAGTGCTTCCTGCCCCAGCTGGGGTGACAGCAGCCCCACAGCCTCCCAAAAATCACTGGCATCATCTCCAAGGGCTCAGGATGTGGGATGGGCGCCGGGCTCGCTGTGATTCCCACCGCGGGCACACCGAGGCGCTCGTCTTGCAGTAATTAAATGCACCAAAGCAATGCCCACAAAGAGCCAATTCCCTGGTGCTTTCCTAAAGAAACTCTCTTGGGATTTGCCAGATCCCATCCCGGCTCAGAGGGGAACTCCAAGACTGTTGCAGAGCATGAGTTCCCAGCACAATCCCCTACTTCCTACTGTTCATCCTAAAGGCTCCAGAATTTCTCTTGGATATTCAACAATTCCTAAAAACACTCTTCAAAAATTTCTCACTTGCTCAAAGCTCCCTACACGAGCTCACAAGGCTCCACCCAGCACCAGGCTCCTGCTCACATCCCTAAACTTCCACAGGAAACCTGTTAAAAACAAAGGTTTATTTTCCTGCTTCTTTCAGACAAGGGGAAAAAAAAAGCAGAAAACCAGGAGATCTGAGCTCTCCACCATAAATAAACTCCCAAAGCTGGTGTCAGCACTGTGCTTGGAGCTGGGGTGAAGAACTGCAGGGATAAACCAAGTCACTGGGCAGCCACAGCTGTCCTGGACCCTCCAGTTTAGACACTGGGGCTGGGCTGGCTCTGGGGGCTCTGCAAGCACTGTGTCACCTTCAGCTCAATGTGGTCCCTCCGGGTGGGACAGATCCCAGCCCTAAGCCAGGCTCCCAGGGAATTGCTTCCCAATCTCTTGCTAAAAGTCCCATACCATACATGAAAAATAAATCAAACCTCCAAAGAAAGCTTCTTTCTTAATTTTTAAGCCATCCTGTAGATTTGGACAAGAGTTTCACCACTCTAGAAATAATGTCAGTGTTGGGAATAACCAAGTGAGCCATTAGTTTCTCATCCCAAGGAGCAAAGGAAAACCCATGGCATGTCCATACCATGGCAAACCCAACGTCTGCTTTCTTCAAGGCTGGGCCATCGTTGGTCCCATCCCCAGTCACGGCCACCACCTGCCTCTGGTCACCAACAGTGCTGTCGATAATTCCTGAAGCAGAGACAAGCAGAGGTCAGAGGAATTAAACCCCGAGGACAAGTTCCCAGCATGGATTATGCTGGACAAGCACCCCAGAAGAGCAGGAGGAGCCCCTTGGGGAGAGGCAGCTCTCACCTTTCACCAATGTGTGCTTGTCTGTGGGGGAGGAACGAGCAAGGACCCGCAGCTTGGGCCAGATCTTGTCCAGCTGCTCCTGTTCCACCTGCAGGACAAAAACAGGGGAGAAAGGAAAGTGACCCCTCTGGAATCTTCTGCCCCACCAGAGAGCAAACCCCAACTGGGACAGGACAGCACCTTCACCCCCAAGCACCCAGACATGCCATGTGAGGCTGGGTGAGCATCCCAGCAGCTATGATTATCCAAAGAGAGAAGGAAAACCTGATGAGACCCAGGCCACCCACACCCTCTGCGGGGCAGGGCCCGGGGCTGCTCTCCCACCTCTCCCTTCTCGTTGCGGATGAGTCGGTTGAACTCCTTCCCCTCCAGGCACAGGAAGTCCTCCCCTGGCAGCAGGATGCCACACTTGGTGGCAATGGCACGGGCAGTGTTGATGTTGTCCCCTGTCACCATCCGGACGGTGATCCCTGCACGCTGGCACTTCAGGATGGCATCTGGCACCTGGGGGACAAACACAGAGTTGGGAGGGGGGTGGGAAACAGTGCTCAGCTTGGCACTGGGTATCCCAGGAGCCAGGCAGCTCCTCTCCTGGCCTTCCTGAAAGGATCTGCAAAGGGCTCGGATGGAATGAGGAACCTGCATCCAAGGGGAAGGGAACCTCACTGCCACTTCCCTGGCAGACCACAGTACCATGGCAGAGCCAGGCCCATCCATAAAAACAGAGGCATTTCATCCCCCTCCCCACCTCACTCCAACAGCACTAACGGGTTTATCCATTATGGAACGGTGGGGGAAGAGGATATTAGTGAGGAATTAGCAAATTGAATCAAGAGCCTCCAGAGCCTGTGCAGACAGGGCATCTGTAATGCAATTCCCAGAGCCAGATACTTGGACATCTAATCAGAGAGAGATACAGGCAGGAGGACGGGGACAAGCTCCAAACTGGAATCCAGAGGCAGGAACAGGGGGATAATTGCATTAGCCCAGCTGCCTGCTTGGGCAGGACAGCCGGGGCAGAGGGGGTTCAGTACCTCTGGCCGCACAGGGTCCTCTATCCCCACCACAGCGATGCAGGTCAGGTCAGACAGGATCTCATTCTCACTGTCCCAGTCGGGCTCAGTGTCCCCAGGGAAGTCCCGGAACGCCAGGCAGATGGTCCTCAGCCCGTGGCAGGCCATGGGCTCTATCACCTTCTTCACCATCTCATCCCGGTCCTTCACCTTGAACACCCGGGGGTCGCCGTTCTTGTCCAGGATCTTGGTGCACCTAAGGACCAGCAGGAGGGTGAGGGTGACCACGGGTGGCACGTCCCCCTGTCACCCCCACCTGCGAAATGGGAGCGTCCCCCTGCCCACAGCTCCCTCCAGCTTCACCAAAGCCACCCAAAAACAGTTCAAACGCTCTGCAGGGCAGCACCTCCTGACAGTCACCTCCCCTCTCCACCCTCCACCCCTCAGCTCCCCAGCACAGCTCCCCAAGGCAGCGAGAGCCCAAAGCCCATGGGGTGGGGAGAGGGAGGACAGTTACTTGCGGAGGATGATCTCGGAGGCTCCCTTGCTGTACATGCGGAAGCCGCCGCTGCTGTTCTTCAGCACCGTGCTCATGGACTTGCGCACAGAGTTGAAGGTGTAGACCTTGTAGAGCTTCTCCTCGGGCACCTCGTTGCGCACGGCCTGGTAGTCCTGCTTCAGGTCCAGCACGAAGCCCAGCAGGGCACACTCCGTCTTGTTGCCCACTTGCCGGGGCAGCCCCCCTTCCTTCTCAGGCGGCTGGAGAGGGGAAAGGAAAGGAAAAGCAATGCCAAACCTGGGGATGGAGCTGCAGGATGGCCAGGGGTGAGGTGGCCAGAGCGTGTGAGGTCGTGGTTCTCCAGCTCACCAGGATCTTGGACGTGTAGGCCGAGTTGATGGCGACGCCGTGGACGATGAGGTCCAGGATTTTGGGTAGGATGGCTTCGGGGTCGGGGATCTGGCGGTAGTGGGTGTCCCCCACGTAGGCCTGCACCACCGTCATGCGGTTCATGGTGAGCGTGCCTGTCTTGTCTGAGCAGATGGCCGTGGCGTTGCCCATGGTCTCACACGCATCCAAGTGCCTCACGAGGTTGTTGTCCTTCATCATTTTCTGCAACAGGCACCACGACCCAGGAAGGTCAGAGTTGGCAGCCTGAGCTTCCTCATCACACCCCCAGTGACCCCATGGTGCCACGGTCTCACCTTCACAGAGTAGGCCAGGGAGATGGTGACAGCCAGCGGGAGCCCCTCGGGCACAGCCACCACCAGCACGGTGACACCGATGATGAAGAACTTGACGAAGTACTGGATGTAGATGGGGGTGCACTCGGCCAGCCAGGGCCGCTTCTGCACCCCGAACGTGTCGATCACGAAGTACAGCACCAAGATGATGACAGTGATGGCTGACATGATCAGCCCTGGGGACACACGAGGCAGAGCGGCCGGTGAGGGGACACAGGGGACAGGGACAGCCCTTCTCCGCCAGCTCTGGGTTGGTGGCTCATGCCAGGCCACTGCCACTCACCTGCCTTCCCGATCTGGACTGCCAGGCGCGTGAGCTTCCCTTGAAGCACAGACTTCTCCTTCTTGGGCACCTTCACTTTCTTCTTCTCCTTCTCCTCATTTTCCACCCCTTCCTGGCTCTTCAGGGGCTGAATTTCTAAGGCCACACCATCCTGAGTTTTAGCTACAGCCCAAGGGCAAAATAAGACACCACGTGTGAATAGGAGAGAGACCGGGAAAACCTGGAGGACACCACTGAGAAAGATGGTGGTGGGAGAGAGAGAAAACCCACAAGAACCATTCCCGACGACACACGCATCCGAGCACATGGAAACTCCGTGTCCCAGGGCCCTGCCACCTCTCTACTGAGTAGTCTTCTGTCATCTACCCCAGCCCATGGATAAGGGATCCTCAGAGGTGACACTGGCACTGGTCACACCTCTAAAGCAGTGCTGCCAGAAACCCTCTGGTCAGGTTTTGGGGTGGAGACTGGACTCATCCAGCCTCTAACTCTACAGCAGACTGAGAGCCCTTTGGGCTGATCCCAGAGATGCTCCCTTGATGATCATCCCCACTCCCTCCCAAGTGCCACCTCTGCAGTGCCCCGTGGGCAGCTCAGCAGGAATCACTTGCCAGGGAAGCGACTGAGGGGGTGAGATGAAGGGGACGGTTAGAAATTCAGATGGAGACTGAAGAAAAGGGAACCAGCTCCTTGAACCACAGCCCTGAGCCATCCACCACGCTTTTAGGACCCAAGACAACCAGGCTTCCTGTTCCTACAATTGCTCTAGTCCAGCTGAAAGCCTGCACTGGGAACACCAAAGTCTGGGAGCTTTGGAGAGGGATGGGAGCCCTCCTGAGAGGCTCCTCCTCAGCTGTTGGAGCTGGAGGAGCAGCAGTGGCCCCATTGCTGCCCTGGCACCTGTCCCCTCCTGGCTGCTGCTGCTCGATGGCTCAAGACACCCTGGAGCTCAGGGCAGCTCCACCTCGGACACCTCCACGTTACAACAGACCCGACACGGACAGAACAAGCACCCGGACACAGTCTGACGGGAAGGAGGGAAACTCAAACTGCTGAGAGGAGAGAGAGAGAGAGAGAGAGAGAGAGAGGTGGAGAGAGGTGCAGAAATGGGCTTCCTCCACAGCCTGCAAAGAACAGTGTGAGAAACACTGGTGAGGAGACGCTCACGGAGTCGAGGCCATGGGAGGAGAGGGTGCAACCGTCCCGTTGGCCAGGCCCTGTGGGACATTTCGTCTGGGAACACCAGGCTGGGACACACACCTCTCCCCTAGCTGTGTCCAAACACAAGCCCTGGGAAAGGCCAGCATCTGATGGGCACGAGGGCTTCAGAGCCACCAAATCACTGCTGTGACTTGAGTCAACATGAGTGAAGTCTGCCCTGAGAAAGGGATGCTCTGCCAAAGGTCCAGGCTACCAGAAGAGCCCTGTCCTCCCTGCACAAGGCCTTTTCCCTACTCAGGGACAACGTGGCCATGGGGAAGCCTGGTTAGGTTCATCCCAGAGTGCACAGCCCTGTGCTGGAGTGCTGGGGGGCACCACAATGCTGTGCCAGGGCCACCAGCCACGGGACCATTGCACCCTCTGCCAGGACAACGAGGCGAGAGTCCCGCCGGAGCAGCAAAGAGCACAGACTGATGAGAAGAAGGAAGGAAGGAGGAATGCTCAGTAGTTAGTGTGGTGCTGGTTCAAAGGATGGAGAGGCTGGTTACCTTTGTTGCGGTTTTCAGGGGCTCCGCTTTTTTTACCTGTTCAAAGAGAGAAAGGGTGGGGGGCTGAGCACATGGACCCACGTTCACCATCCAGCTGGTGGGGCAGCCTGGCATCAGCCCTGCTCCAAGGGGCTGCTCCAGTGGCATCTGTGCCTGGGGCTCAGCACCCGCAGTGACCCTCCGGATACCACACGTGCCTTGGTCCACAGCTTGCGGCACCGGGAGGCTCCGGAGCTCCCTGGCTGCCTCAGGCACCCCATCCCCAAGGATTCAGACTTCCCCACCTGCAAAGCACCAGCCACAGCCCCCATCAGTGCCTCGGGGGTGCCAGCGGTGCCTCAGACCTTTGAGGAGGAGAAACCACAGCAGAGCTCAACCCGTGGCAGCTCCAGGGTCCCTTCTTCCCACTGCCACCAGGTGTGGGAGGATCCACACAGCAGGCACAGACCTGTCTCCCACCACGGGCAGCACTGGACCCAGTAACAGGGGGTTCTGACCCCCAGAGTCTGTGGTGGGCAAGGTGTGCATGTGGGGGTCCCCGATGGGGAGCACAGGGTGGCTGCAGCTTGAATGAGCCTCGAGTGACAAGGGGTTCATACGCCCCATCATCCCCCAGTTCCACAGTGGGGGATGAGCTGGTGAGACCCTCTGGCCCACTCTGCTCCCAGATCCGGGTTTGCTGTGGGGCTGACAGAGCTGGAAGGCTGGGAAAGCACCAAGCACTGCTGCCCAGGTGCTCGGCGAGCTGCTGCTCAGCTCCCACAGCAGTGCCATTCCCATGTCACCTTGTCCTCCCACCTCCGAGCTGGCAGATGAACCCCAGGAGCTCCACAGCCCCCAGACCCTGGCAATCTGAGAGAGCAGAGCTGGAGGAACCCAGTAAGACACAGCCCAGAGCTGGAATGGCAGCCAGGAGAGCCCGGGAAACCTCTCCCTGCCTGGCATCGCCTCCTGTGAAGGGCTCCCTGGCACAGGGATGCCTGAGCAGCCAGCAGTGCCAGCCAGCAGCTCCCTCCTGCCAGCTCCTTGTATCTTGTGGCTGCTCCTGGTGAGCCCAAACCTGCTGAGCAGGGGATGAAGGATATGGGAGAACAGGAACTTCCCAAGCCTGGCTTGCACCAACGCTGGTATTGGAGCTGGCACAGAGCAAGGCAATAAGCAGCAGGAAAGTATTCGAGTCCCAGCATGACCAGGAACACCTCAGCCTGCCTGGCTGCTCTCCCACCCCATCACACAACCCCTCCTCTCCATCCTGCCATCCTCTGCCTCAACTCCTTCCCCAGGGAGCTCAGAGAATGCCAGCAGAGATCCTCAGCCAAGTCCTCAAGGTTCTGGATGAGCCACCAACACCCTGTGGACAAGTAGGACTCACTTTCCCCCGCGGGTGAGCAATGAGCACCGTGTGGCAGCACTTTTCCCTCTGATCCTCAATCCCCCCACCCCACAGCTCCAGGCTGGATCCAGCTGGGGAAGAGAGAGCTGGAGACATGTCCAAAACAGCTGGGGAGCAGGGTCTGGGAGCACAGGGGGCTCTCCTCAGGCAGCACCAGCCCCACTCTGTGGGGAAAGGGGCACAGGGAGGGACCCTCCCCATCTTGAGAGCTCACCATACCTGCCTGGGCCATGGGCACTAACACACAACTGCAGCCCATGGATGTGGGAGTAGCCTGTGGCACTCTGGTGGTACTTCCCAGGAAAGGGAGAGAGGCCAAAGGAGAGAACAGGCAGGTTCAGTGGATCTCCTTACCTTTCTTCACTTTCTTCTCCTCATCTCCTTCTCCCGCACCCAAGAGAGTGAAGATGATTCCTGTCTGGGAGTTGATACCCACGGCAGTCACCACCATCCTGCCAGAGCCCTCCATCACGTGGGTACCTGCACAGCAGGAAGGCCACAGTGAGACAGGTGGGACAGGTGAGACAGGCAAATCCCATCTCATATAAGCACAGGATGGTTTGGGTTGGAAGGGACCTTAAAGCTCCTCCAGTTCCACCCTCCTGCCATGGACAAGGACACCTTCCCATAGACCAGGTTGATCCAAGCCCCATCCAACCTGGCCTTAAACACCTTCCCAACACTGGGACTCAGGAACAACCATCTCTCCATCCCTCCTTGCACCCACTCCACTGGAGCCAGGGGATCCTCACCTGACAGAAGCATGGGGTCTTTGTCCATGGATTTCTTGACTTGGTCTGACTCCCCAGTCAGCGAGCTCTCATCTATTTTCAGGTCATTGCCCTGGATCAGGATCCCGTCTGCTGGCAAGAGATCACCTGGGAGAGGAGCAAAGAGGACCATCAGCCCAGCCCAGGCAGCTACTGCTCACAGCCCTGCCTGCCCCATCCCATGGGAAGGCTTCAAAAGGACCCAAAACTCAGCCTCAGACCAAATCTAGAGGGAGGAGAAGCAGCAGGTAGAGTTTTAAGACAGACAGGTACAGTAAGATGATATCCAACAGCTCCAAAATCCCCACTGATGCATGGAAAGATTCATTGTAAGGATCTTGCTCAGTCAGACAGTGTTTTTCCACCTGGTTTTAATAAATCAACACCAGATCCTTCCCAAAGCCACCTGATAGATCCAAACTGTTAGAGGATCCCACCATCCAACCTCTGAGGAAGAAAAAAGCCCCATGGAAAACCAAATCATGTTGGATCAGTCTCCTTCCTGACAGGAGCTTCAAGGGATGAATATTCCCCCCGGTAAACAAGGAGCAGACCCACGAGCTGCATCTCCTTGCTAAGGAAATATTCACCCAACATCTGCCAGCCAAGGAAATATTCACCAACAAGGACATGGTTGGGAAAATAAATAATTTTTGAGAACAGCAGGTCACTAAAGCAGCCCAAAGCTGTGCAGAGCTTGGCTCAGCTCTGCCAGTCCAACTCCAGCTGGGCCAGAGACAAGGTGAGTGGAGCTCCACCACCTCCATGGAGCATCTCTCATCACCCCAGGGGCTGTGAGAGAGGGTAACTGAGGAGCCGAGGTTCCCCTCAGGGCAAAAGGGCTGGAGAAGCAGAGGAGGAATTGCTGGGCTCCTGAGGGGGAAGGACAGACCCCCAGCCACCCCAAAGGGGAGGGACAGACCCCCAACCATCCCCAAGGGGAGGGATGGACCCCCAGCCATCCCTAAGGGGAGGGACGGACCCTCAGCCACCCCAAAGGGGAGGGACAGACCCCCA
>VXAU01005413.1:236142-261952 GCA_013399695.1 Formicarius rufipectus | reverse complement strand
CTCCCA
The DNA here is from genome assembly GCA_013399695.1 of Formicarius rufipectus. Taxonomy (NCBI): domain Eukaryota; kingdom Metazoa; phylum Chordata; class Aves; order Passeriformes; family Formicariidae; genus Formicarius; species Formicarius rufipectus. Next base: position 261,946 of record VXAU01005413.1, on the reverse strand, counting down.
CCACGATCTCGGCCACCGGGATCTGGATCACCTGCCCTTTGCGGATGACCGTGAACTTCTGCTCCTGCTCGATGCGGCTCTGGAGGCCCCGGAACTGCTTCTCCTTGCTCCAGTCATTGAAGGCGGTCACCAGCACCACGATGATCACGGAGAACAGGATAGCTGCCCCCTCGATCCAGCCAGCCTGCGACTCACCCTCGTCCTCCACGCCGCCCGTCGACTGCCCGCACACTGCCCGGGGGAGAACCCTGTTTGCACACCCACACACCCCCCTTTGCACCTCCCAGGCACCCCTGTTTGCACACCCAGACACCCCCCTTTGCACCCCCAGACAACCCCATTTGCACCACCCAGACACACTCATTGCTCCAAGTTAAGTGAGTCTGGAAAACCACTACTCCTCCCTCCTCCTCCCTGAGCTGGGCCAAGGGCTTTCCCTGCTCTCAGGAGAGGGTTTTTACATCCCTCGAGGCATTTGCCGGTTTTTTTCTTTTCTTTTTTTTTTTTTTTCCCCCCTCTTTTTTTCACTTTTCCTTTCTGGCAGAGCTTGGGCTGAGAGAGCTGGGACAACTGGCTTCTATTTCCAGTTGCAGCACCCAACCCTCCCTGTGCTGCGTGACCCTCGAGTGAGTCACCTCTCCCTGTATCTCATGTCTCCCTGTGTCTCCAAATCCCTGTCCCTGTCAACTCCTTCAACAACACTGAGATGCAGAGCCAAAAGGAGAAATTCACTTGCCCAGTGCTGTCCACAGCCACACATAGGGTGTCACAGCACTATCAAGGCACAGGGATATTTCAAGGGGCAGACAGCCTTGTCCCTCCATCCACAAAGCAAACAAGAAGCCCCATGGGATGTAGGAAGCCACTGTACCAGATGGACCTCTTGGCTTTGGAGCATCTTTTATGGAGCAGCAAGGAGCAGCTCTGAGCCTGTGGTGCCCAGATATTCATCTGTGCAGGTCCCTTGGGGGCCGATGCCAAGGACCCCAAGGGTGAGGAGATGCCGCCAGCTAAAAGGTGAGGAGGCCAGGGTGGAGGCACCCACGGGGTGACCTTCCAGAGACATCACCTGTCCCAAATTCCTGCTCCTACAGGGCTGGGCATGGCAGCTCCAGTGAGTCCCCCACCAGCCCACAGGGACCCTGGGGACTCACGTTCATTGTCCCCACCCGGGGGGTGGTAGAAAGACAGGCCCAAAGAGATTATGGCTGCGATTTCCAAGATGATCAGTGTGACGTCCTGCAGTGCCTCCCACACTAACTGCAGGAACGTCTTGGCCTTTTTGGGAGGAATGAAGTTCTGGCCGAAGACCTGCCGCCTCTTCTCCAAGTCGGTCGGGTTCCCAGACAGGCCTGGAGAGTGGAGAGACAGGGATGAGGGCAAACCCCACCAGTGCCCCACAGCCCCCCCAGCAGCACCAGTGGGGGCTCCAGGAGCACCAGCAGCACCAGGAGCAGCTCCCTGCCTGCACAGGGGGCACAAGGTGCTGGCAGCGGGGAGCCAAGGCAGGGCTTTGCCCCTGTCACCCACGGGGCCAGTGGACACGCTGGGGTGAGCACGCCCAGCTCACCAGTTCACCAGCTCACTCCCAGTTCTGCAGCCTCCCGAGTGCCAGTCGATGCCAGTTGGCACTGGCTGGCTTGTTTACATGCTGCATCAAATTAGCCGTAAATCTGGCACCGGGAGCGGCGCTCGGAGCTGCCGGAGCCACCTGATCCTTCTGTCCTGCCAGCCCTGAGGAGCAGAGGCTGCAGAGAGCAAGCAGGCACAGCAGGAGCGTCTCTGAGCTCAGCACCACGGCCACAATCAAGCTGGTGGTGCCAGGAGCTGCTGGAGGAGACACCTCTGTCCTGCCAGCTCTGAGGAGCAGTGGCTGTAGTGAGTGACTGGGCACAGCAGGAGTGTCTTTGAGCTCAGCACCACGGCCACAATCAAGCTGGTGGTGCCAGGAGCTGCTGGAGGAGATACAGGATGGCCCTGTTGCAATGGAGGGATGGGAGAAAGGGAAGGAGTAGGACAGCTCTGAGCTGGGGTGCTGCTCCCCATGGCTGGGAGCAAGCCCGGGGTGGGGGGGGAGGGGCGCAAGAGGGGGGGAAAGGGGGAGGGGCGCAAGAGGGGGGCAAAGGGGGAGGAATTGGGAAAAAAAGGAAGCCAGAGCCCCTTCAGAGCCCACTGCAAGCCATGAGCCAGTGGTGGGAGAGCCAAGAGCTCCAGCTACTCTGCATTCCAGCCACAAAAAGGTAACAGAGGGGTCCCAGGTGAGGGCAGCACACCCTTCCCAGCACCACCTTAACCAAGCCCCCCACTCTCCTCCACCTTAAGTTGGCCCGTGGGGTCGCTGCCAGCTCCCGGGATGCACTGGGAAGTGGCGTAAGTGGCCCTGGACACATCCCGGTGCCTGGAGCAGCCTGGTAGTGATGGTCCTCCGGGGCAGGGGTGGATCCAGCTCTTCCACCCAGGGGACACCTCCCGGCCAGCTCTGCATCATTCCAGGGGATGCCCTTCCCGCCAGCTCCATGTCATTCCAACCAGGAGGAAGCAGCGGGATGAATCCCATTCCCACACCGCCTCCCTTCACCCCCCCTTTGTGCTGCGACTCCACCGCAGCTGCAGGGAGGGGACGCGCTCGGCAGCTGGCACAGCAGCCCGAGCGTCCCCACCCAGCCCTGACGAGGCAGCAGGATCCTGGGATATCCCAGCCTCAACTCCCGCCCCATGTCTCCGGCAGATTGGATGGAAAATGTGGCTAAACTGCCGTGCCCGGACTCTGCAGAGCCACGGCTGTGCCACGGGCAGGCACGCCGGGCACACACGTGCGCCCAAAGGAGGACACGGGGCGTTCCCACGGGGCATGGGAGGTTGCAGACTTTGGCTCCTCCAAAGCACATCTCACCCGTGGGGTGGTCCCAGAGCTGCCCCCCCACCCTCCCAGGGCAGTTGAGGAGGGAGAGGGTGTCAATGTCTCTGTGCTGACACAGGGAGGGTGGCAAAGAGCAGCAGCAGCACCGGGCATGTGCCACGGCTCTGGGGTACCACCAAATCCCACTGCAGGGCCTGGGGGTCCAGTTACTGGGTGCTGAGTGAGAAATTTTGGGTAGAGGTCACATGTGATAGAAGAGAACAAACCCCTATGTGGTCACCAGTCCCTGATTATCCCAAGAAAGCTGCTGTTGGGTGGCAAAGCCTTTGGCACAAGGAGCCCACACACAGGACTCCTACCCTGGATCAGGAAGGAGGTGGCAGCCCCCGGAGCTGCTCCTGCCAGTGGGTGAGTCAGGGCAGTGTGTGCTGGCTCTGGGCACCCAGGGGACACCGATGGGTGACTCACTGAGCCACCACCCTGCTCAGGGACAGGGTGGTGTGGAGGTGGAAAGCCAGTGCCTGACAGTGAGACACCCCGCTCCATCCCAAAGCCCCTCTGGGAGCAGCCCCAAGGGATTGGGGTCACAGACACCTCTTGGGGTGAGAGCCAGAGCAGCAGGTCCCAGTAGGCTCCCATCCTGATGCTGGGGAGACCCTCACTGCATAAATACTCATGTTGGAGGTCCCACCCTGTGAGGATGAACCATCCATGGGCCTCTCAGGGTGCAGGCAGGTTCTGGGGGGACCATGAAGACAGCGCCAGGCTCGAGTGGGGACTGCCAGCAGCATGGAGAGTGGCACTGAAGGGCAGGAGTCACATAGATCCAGGTGGGATCAAACCACCCCAGACACTGCCCACCACAGGCTGACGAATCCTACAGTGGGGCATGGGGACACCCTGGGCAGGCTCTGCTGTACCAGCATCTTCCTCTGGTGACACACAGAAGGGGGAAACGGGCCCATGCTCCCTGCCCAGAGCTCTGTGCCAGCACCGGGATGGGCACAAACATCTGCACAGGCAGCTGGGACATGCACCCAGTGTCCCCACTCCAGTGGGATCAGACAGGGGTGCCACAGGCTGCCTCAGGCTTTCACTGTTCTCAAACATCTCAGCTTGTTGGAAATAACCTTTCTGTGCTCTCTGGGCTCAACAGGATGGGGTTTGGGAGAGGCAGCAAAGCTCAGCTCCAGAGAGGGCGAGGGAGGGCTGTGCTGGGGGCACGACATCCAGCATTGCTGAGCAGTGGCATCCAGGATGGAAGGGCAGCCCTTCGGGGCTGCTTCCCCCCTCCCCTCTCCTCCCACCCCACCAAAGGAGCGAGTTCCCATTTTGGCAGGACCAAACACATTGTTTTGTGACCTGGACTTGGTATTTCCACCGGGACTCCCCCCCCTTCTCTAATGACATCCCGATATTGTCTCCCCTTCCCGGTCCCACTCACAGCTGGAAACACACTAATCCCCACCTTTCAGCACTCAGAATAACCCACGAGGTTTCAGAGCTGAGGCACAGCCACGTCCCCCACCCCACAGCCATCGAGGGGCCGCCTCCTGCTCCCAGCTCCAGGTAAACACTTGGTGCTTTAATCAGGGGATCTCTCCCCCCTGTACCCCTTTAATGCCAGAGAAGGAGTCCAGCACTGTGCTAAGACACGTGAAGCCCCCCAGTGCCTCACTGATAAGGGGCACCTCCTTCCCAGCCCATGGGAAGGTGACATCCTGACCACTTTCCACAAAAGCCTCTCAGAGGTGACGTGGCACCCACAGGCATCACTGCCACCACTGCAAGCTGTGATGCCCAGAAGCACCAAGAAGGTTTTCCCTTAAAAACCCCTCAGACTAGGGGGAATCTGGGTGCCTATCCCTCTTGAGGACAGGATACCCATTGCGTGTCTGAGATGCCTCAAACAGCTTCAGGCCCCTTCCCCAGCATCCTCTGGCCTTTACACTCTCCCTCCTGCCCCACCCAGCCCTGCCACTGGCTCTGTAAATTATTAAACATGGGGAAAAGCTGGCATGGAGCAGCAGCTGAGCTGTCGTGATGAACCCCCCCCATGCCCCTCTTACACCCCATCAACTCCTCACCCCTTACCTCATCCCACCTCCGCTCCATCCTCCCAGGGGATGTGAAGCTCCAGGCTAACACCTTGGGGAACCCCCTGGGAAGACGTTTCTCTTTCTTCTTCCTCCTTTCCCACCTTAAATGACCATCTCACAAGACACGGGGACCCATCTCACAAGACACGGGGACCCATCTCACAAGACACGGGGACCCATCTCACAAGACACGGGGACCCATCTCACAAGACACGGGGACCCATCTCCCGCAACGGACACCGGGTGTGACGGCGCCAGCTGAGCTCAACCACAGGACACACCTTGGAGCCACCACCCTGCAGGCATGAACCTCACGTGGCTCCAGCCCAGAGGGGACAACCCCACAGCCACTCACCTTCCACCGGCGACGTCTTCAACCTCTTGCAGACGTTCTGCACGCCGCCGTAGGAGTCATTGAGCCGGGCGACTGCCTCGGCGCTCCGCAGCTCCATCAGGTTCCTCAGCTCCACCATGGAGCACCCAAAGTCCCCCTCATGGTTGCCTTCGGCAACCGAGTTCCCGGGGTGGTGGTCGGCCACGTTGTTGGTCATGGTGCCGGCGCGGTGACGGTGCCGCCGGCTGGCGGCTCCTGCTGCAGCCTCCCTCGAGGGTCTGGTGGGGGTGGGATGCTCCGTGTGGCCCCTTCCCTGGGGAAGCAGGTGCCTCTATCCGAGCCCAACTTCTCCGGATAAAGGTGTAAACAGGATGTGCATGTTACCGCGGAGGCGACCTTAGCAACGACCAGCGTGCATCTCCTGCAGGAGGAGGAGGAGGGCTCCCTGGATACCACAGCAACTGGAGCTGCAAAAACAAGGCATGGGAAACAAAAATATCGGCGTGAGGAGGTCTGAGAATAAGTGCATGTGCCCCACGGGATGGGAGGGCGGGGGCGGTGGTGCCCCAGGGTGGGCACCTGCCAGAGGGAAGGTGGTTTCAGCATGGTTTGACCACAAAGCCTGGAGGAGAAGTTGGTTTGGGAGGAGCTGGGAGACTCGGCGTGGACACCGCGGGGAAAACCGGCAGCGGCAGCTCCGGCGGCTGCGGGGCTGGGCAGGAAGGGCGCCCAGGTGGTTCTTCACTCAAACCCAACTGCCCGGCCCAGAAAAAACACTCCCATTCACTTGGGGTTAAAAATAAACCTCGGCAGTGGAAAACAGCTGCTTCCTGCACGGGCAGGCTGCCTGGCCCGGGGCCGAGCGCCGCCCTCCACCCTGCCAGCAGGTAAGGGAGCAGCCCACACCCACGGAAATGGGCTTGGAACCATCTGAGAGACACCACAGAGAACGAGAGAAGCCACTGAAATCTCTGAGTTGCTCTAAACCAGAGGCTTTTCCATCAATGAGCCTTTCAGAAAAGCTGTCGAAGGCAGCAAATGGCTCTTGGTCTCAGCTGTCAGCAGCCCAAAACTTCTGCCATCTGGGTTACAACCCCCCAGGCCTGCCAGCGAGGACAGGGGAACCCCAAAAAATGCTTTCACCAAGTGCTGTGACCAGGAAGACATAGCATCCAGCAGCTCCCACATTCCCCAGGGATTTAGGGTCCCCCACTGGCATTCTAGACAAATAGGGACAAATAGAGACACAGAAAGGGCACCCAGAGCAGCACAGGCCAGAGGGGAAGAAGGTTTTTTGTCACCCAGAGTGCCCTCCAGCTCTGTTCCCAAGCTCCAAGGCCAGCAGCGATGCTCTCAGCACTCTGCAGGCAAATAGCCTGCAAGGAGGACTCTGATGGAAAGAAAATGAAGCCTTTCCTAGAGCAATATAAATGAATAACAAAAGGGCAACAGCCACTGCAGCAGCATCAGGCTGAGACAGGGGCAGGAGGTGGCAGAGCAAGTGGACTGGGAAGACAAGCAGCCAGACAAGAAGGGGAGGATGGAGGGAGAACAACTATCCTTGCTTCCCAGGAACACACAGGATTCACCAGCCCTCAGAAACCCAACAGACTAGCATGAGACCATCATGGGGTTGTGCCAGCATCACCCCATAGCAGACCACCCTGATTCCAGTCCTGGTCACACAGACTTTGTAACTCCTGGAGCATCAGGAGCCCCAGAAAGCAAACCCCTCCCTGCCTGGTCCCGAGGAGCAGCTCCCTGACAGCAACATCCAGGGCAGCTCTTGGCATTATCAGGAAAGAACTGAACCTCAGGGACATTGGCACTGCCACAGGAGGGTCCTGGCCACCAACTGCAGGCAGTAAAGGGATGGGGAACACTGTGGCTCCTGGGACACCCAAACCTGCATCCTTGGGGTGAGCATTGCTACTGCCCCATAAAGCAAAGATCAAATCCAGCATTCCCACCCCAGCACCTCTGCCTGATTATCCCACAGCTCCTCGTGGAGCTGAGCTCATCCATCATTTAAAGGCATGCTGGCTCCCAGCAGTGGGAAGCAGGAGGTGGCAGGCCCAATCAAGCAAACTCCAGCTGATTAAGAGAAAAGAAGATAATTCCCTCACCCCAACACACTAATTTTCCCTCTTTCACAGCAACCAGCGTTGTCTGAGGAGAGCTCAGAGGTTAAGAGAAAGATGGTTAATTAATCCTGTAACAGCCTAATCCATAATTACCCCTGAAGGAGCTCACGGGCACCGAGCAGCACCAGCCCCACCACATGGTTCTGGCCCTGGGACTGGCTCTGCCCGTCAAGAAAGGAGGTACCACAGTGGGGAAAAGACTCCTGTGTCTGCTCTGAGCACCCTCCTCCAGCCCATCTGGGGTCACAGACCCATTCCTGGACTCTCTCTGCCCCATCCCACCAGCACATCACAGGCTCCCTCACTCCTTGGGCAAACTGGGAAGGATCCAGAGAGCTGTGGCCAGGCTTCTCTAAGAGCCGTCACTCTCATCATCATCATGGCCAGACTTTGCGAACGAAGGTTTGGGAGGGTTTTCCCCACGCTTGCTGCAAGTGCTGATGGCTGATAAGGCCAATGTGAGATAGGCAAGTCCGGTTGCAAAAGGCACAGCAGGAAGTTTCCATAGGTGGTACTATCAGGGCACGGTTCTTTCGGCGTTGCCTTTTCTCCTCCAGGCTGATTCTGCGCGCGGTTTCAAAGGAGACAGCAGCGTTATAGATTGTGTGTCTCCACATCTCCAAGTTGGAGGCCAGAGTGGACCACTGATGGTGGTCAACATGGCCAAGGCTGAGGTGTTGTTTCAGGCACTCCTTGTATCTCCTCTTTGGGGCTCCTCTCTTGCGGCAGCCGGTGGCGAGTTCACTGTAGAGCACAACCTTAGGGAGGGGGGATCCTCCATCCTGGAGACGTGCCCTGCCCAGCGCAGCTGCGTTCTCAGCAGCATGACCTCTAACGAGCTCCTAATGACTCCAGCAGCATTCAGCAGGCTGTCCTTCACTCCAAGAACTCATTTCCAAAGCCCCCAGGCCCTGGAGAGGAACAAGTGCTCCCCGAGAGCCCCCTTAGGAAGAAATCACAGCTCCAGGTGGGAGCGCCAGAGCCTGAGTGCCCTGTGAGGACACAGGACCCCTGAGCCGCCAGCGGAGCTGTGTCACCTCCCAAATGACACCCCTGAGCAGGACAAGGGCTGCTGTGGAGTTGGGGATGAAGGGCAGGGACCGGCTGGAGCCTCGGGCAGGGGTGTGGGCTGGGGGAGGAGGATGCTCCGGGCAGGAGGGAGCGGCTGCCGAGGAGCGGCGGAGCCGATGCGGTGCTGCAGGCGAACCTGCCCGGAATAATAAACGCCTGCACGACACCTCCGTCCTGCCAGGGAGAGTGGCCACAGCCAGAGCCAGCACCGGAGCACCCTCTGTGCCCAGCCTGGACCCTGGCACGGCGAGAGGGACCTGCTGGCACAGGGAGAGGGACCCGCCGGCTTTTAAGGTTGGGGAGAGGAAAGTGCTCAGAGAGGGATGAGAAGGAATAAATCAGCTGGACGTGGCACACGAGACACCCTCGGCCAAGCCACGAGTGGCCTCCATGTGACACCAGTGGCACAGCTGATGGCACCAGGAGCTGGCAAATGCCAGCAGCACCTATCACTGTGTCCCTGGGCAAGGGCATGGATATGCCCAGCTCAGCACATCAGAGCAGACCCCGGCACCGCTCTGTCCTCCCCGCAGATCACCAGAGAAGGAGCAAGCCCTGACCAAGCTCAGCTGGTTTTTATCTTTAGCCATGAAGGAGGATGAAATCTGTGCCCCAGATCAGCTCACCCTCCAGCCTGGACCCTCTCCCACCATCCAGGACAGAAAGCACCACGCTGAGGAAAAGCCACACCAGCCATCACATCCCCTGCCCTGAGCCACAAACCCCAGCTCAGACAGGCAGATTCAGGTCCAAGAGCAAACCTCAGGCCATGTGGGTCACCTTCCCCAAGCCCCTGCCCCTTGCAGCTCAGCCCCACACACTGCCCCTCAACAGCACCCACGGGGGTTCATCTCCCACACTGGGAATGGGGTGCTGGAAACACTTTGCTGCTGTAGGTTGCCATGGCAAAGTCAATGTAAAGCTGTCAGGGATGCTGTTTATGTTGCCAAGTGGGGATGGGGGAAAAAAAAACCACAACCAACCAACTCCCCCAAAATTACCCTTCTTGGCTTGGGTTTAAGATTTTTCTCTTTGGAAATGAAAAAGCTGAGCTGCATCCCCAGTGGAATTGAGAGAGGCTGCACTGAGCCCTGAGCATGGACAGACCCGCTCTCCAGATGGACACACGAGTCACAAAAGCCAAAGTAGCCATTAATGCAGAAAAAGAAGGCTAAACCACCTTTCCCTGCCTGCTCACTGGGAAGTGTCCTGGGAGAGCATTCCCAGCCCTCGTTCCCCCATCACAAAGCCCACCAGCACTCAGCACCCACCATCAGCTGCCAGTGGTCCCATGTGGGAGCAATGCTGGAAGGGGAGAGGGAGACAAAAAGCTGCTGGAGTGGCTGCATCTGCTGGGAAAAATCACTGGGAGAGACACATTAGGCACTGTCAGCAGTGGAAGAGGTTTTGGGAGGGGTAAAGACCCCTGGCTGCAGCCCCTCCAAGTGGGAAGGGACATGCCAAGGGACCGTGTGGGGCTCCCTGCACTGGGGGGTCTGTAGTGGCACTGTCATACAACACACCTGCCCCATTTCAGCAGGGGAAAGCCTCGGGCACGTTGCTCTCACAGGCATGGGGGGCACTGGGAGGGCACAAAGAGGGCACGACTCCCATCCCAGTGCCCACTGGGACTGAGCCAGGTACATCTCCCACGATGGAGGGGTGTGGGCACATGGACACGTGGAGCAAATGGGCAGAGCAGAGCGACCGCAACTCTTGGGGGGTTTTGAGGGCCCCCCACCTCCCACCTGGTGCTGCAGAGGAGCCCCCACCTCCCCCCAGGAAACAGGGGGGGCCCCAGCACCTCAGGGGCCAGGTCAGGGCCCCTCCCCTGCACACTCACCAAGTTGCAATGTGCAGATGGCAGGCTCTTGCTGTTCCCAGCAACACCCCTGGCAAAGGAAACCTTCCCTCGTTAACCCCTCTCGCGCCGGGTGCCCCAGGAGAGCACCCAGAAGGGACACCACCAGGGTGTTGTCACCTCTGCCGGTGGAAGGAGCCAACACGGTGACTCACACTGACAAACCACATGATCTGGAGGGGCAGGGCTGGCTCCAGCGGGGCAGGGGCCATCCCAGGCAGGATTGTCACCCTGGGGACCAAGAGCTTCACTGGCAGCCACCAAGCGAGGAGACGCAGGATCGAAGAGCTCGGAGCGGGCAGCGAAGGTCACGGTGCTGGAAACTGGTCCTTCACCCCAACACCACCATGGGAAAGGCAAAGGGGGACCAGGCCAGGCTGAAACACCCCAGACAGACCCTCTCCAGGTGTGAGCTCCACTCACAGCACCCTGTGACAGCACCCGTTCAGCGTGGGAGGAGGATCCATCCCCCTTTCCCCAGTCACGCTGGTGTTGCCCCTCCCTGCTCCTTCCCCCAGGCTCTGGAGGCCAAAACCAGACACGGTCTCAGCTGGGACTCCCCGGGGAAGCACCTGTGGCACCCACAGGACGTTCCCTCCTCCGACCGCAGCACCTCCTTCCCCAGTGGGGCCACCCCAGCACCCTCGTCAGCAGAAAACCCCGCCACTGACACCCACCCCACACGTGGGACACACGGGAAAACACAAAACCCAAAAGCCTAGGAGAGGGGGCTGCATTAACTGCAAGACCCCCTTGTCCCCCCTGCAATGCAGAGAGGGAAGAAGCCCTCAGCCTTCATCCTGCAAGAGAGTGAGGGGGACTAAATTCACTCCACTTCGGGCACCACAGCTGGAAAAGGGCCAGCAGAACACCCAGGAAGTGCTGAGACCTCACAGAGCTTGGGCACCAGCAACGCCGTGCCAGGGAAACTGAGTCACGGAGCAGACAACACAGGGCTGATGCTGCAGCCCAGGAACGCCAACTCCGTGGTGAGCTCAGAAAGAGCTCAAGGCTTCTCTCCTCCACCTGCAGCCCCCACAGCAGCCCTCTGGGAACGGCAGCATCTCCTCCTCCTCCTCCTCCCGCATCCCCGCGGTTCCCACCGAGTCAAAATTCCCCCAACTCCCACGCGGTGCCGACTCCTCCTCTCCTCACCGCACCGTCTGCGAGCCGGGACGCCGGAGGTGCCGGTGCCGTGGGGAGGAGGGGCAGTGAGTGGGGCTGAGCTGCAAGGGGCAGGGGCTTGGGGAAGGTGACCCACATGGCCTGAGGTTTGCTCTTGGACCTGAATCTGCCTGTCTGAGCTGGGGTTTGTGGCTCAGGGCAGGGGATGTGATGGCTGGTGTGGTTTTTCCTCAGCGTGGTGCTTTCTGTCCTGGATGGTGGGAGAGGGTCCAGGCTGGAGGGTGAGCTGATCTGGGGCACAGGTTTCATCCTCCTTCATGGCTAAAGATAAAAACCAGCTGAGCTTGGTCAGGGCTTGCTCCTTCTCTGGTGATCTGCGGGGAGGACAGAGCGGTGCTGGGCTGTGCCACTGGTGTCACATGGAGGCCACTCGTGGCTTGGCCGAGGGTGTCTCGTGTGCCACGTCCAGCTGATTTATTCCTTCTCGTCCCTCTCTGAGCACTTTCCTCTCCCCAACCTTAAAAGCCGGCGGGTCCCTCTCCCTGTGCCAGCAGGTCCCTCTCGCCGTGCCAGGGTCCAGGCTGGGTACAGAGGGTGCCCTGGTGCAGGCTCCGGGATGTCACCATCACCAGCCCAGGTTCCCCATCACCAACCCCGGCACCCCGTCAGGGCAGGAATCGCGGCAGCCCACGGGCGGCACAGTCCCTAGTATTCCTCCCACACGCTGTGCCAGGCACACACTCCCCGCCGGCGGAGAGAGTTGAGCGCCCGCCCGGTGCCAGGAGCGCAGCCACCGCCGGCGTGTGCCCCCGGGGCTGCCACGGACACGGCACAAAGCAGGGATCCCGTCCCCAAAACAGGCTGTCACCGCCCTCACGGCCAGCGGTGGACACTCGTCCCCGCGCAGTGGCACCGCGGAGATCAGGGATGGGGGAAGCAAGCAGAGCATCATCACGCCCTGAGCGGTGTCACGCCGTCCTCCTCCTCCTCCTCCTCTCCTGACAGTCTGTGGGATAAAAAGGTCATACGGCAACTCCAGACCACGCACCAGGGCCAAGGCGAAGGGGAAACTACGAAGAAAAAGGCAGGAAGAGGCGACCTTCCCCAGAAATGCATCCCCCCTCCGGCCACTCCGCAGGGAACACAAGCTGCTGCCACCAGCCCGCTAATTACAGCTGCCAGTGGCTCCGTTTTCGCTCCTATTTCGCCTCTCGTTAATGAAGGCTGGAAAACTGCTGGGTTTTTGCATACCCAAGGCAGCAATTAGCAACTGCCACGGGCAAGGAAGAGGCTGGAGGCAGGGGAGCACCGGGCGCTGCGGTCTCGGGATGCAGCGATCCATCACGTGGCTCCCCAGAATCCCGTGTCCCAAAACCCGGTGTCCCAAACCCCGAAACCGGCTGCCCCGAGCCCGCTGCCAGCCCAGGGGCCACGACATCCCCCGGCTGCCGCTGTCCAAGCCCCTGAGCCCCAAATCCACGTGCCAAAGGCACCGGCGCAGCTGCCGGAGCTTCAGTGCCGGGGCTCAGGAATCTGCCCGCGCCCCCGGCCGGGCTTCCCCTCGCCCCCGGGTGCAGCAGCCCAGGAATTTCAGGGAGAGGGGGGGTGGAAGAAAAGAGAAAGCAGGGAGTCTCCAGGCGAGCTGTCAAGGGGAATGTTTCCATCTAAGGCCTTGGTATTTCTCTCCCGGCGCCTGCACTAAATCACCCCAGCTCCTCTCATTATTCTTTTGTGCTTTACAAGGTAGCACAGCCGGTAGAGGAATGCAGGAGTGTGGAGAGCAAACCCAGCCTCTCTCCTGCACCAGCAAATACCTGCAGCCCCCTAGCCTTAGGAGGGGCACAGCATCCCCTCCTGTCCTGCCACACCAGCACCGGGCAGAGGCACCTGGTACCTGGTGACGGGGCACATGGCAGAGCCCCAGAGCAGACTGGGGAGGATTGCCCTGGATCCCAGCGTGAGGCTTTGTCCACATCTTTTCCATCCCATTTAGCACCAGGAAAGAGGTTTCTCCCTGTCTGGGAGCATGGTGGGCAACTGGGTGATACAGCACCAGCTGGCACACACTGGACAACTCTACTCCAGCTCTTTCTTTCTCTGCAGGTGAATGTTGTGCAGTGCCCTGGCAGAGGTGTCCAGGGCAGGCAGCTCCCACTTGGCTGCCCCCACGGCCCCTCCATCCCACCCTCCAGCCCCACCACAGACCCATCCTGGCCTTGGCTTGGTGCTGGTTTACAGCTCAGAGCAAACAAGCAATTCCAAAGCCATACAAGCAAAGGTTTGGGATTTAGGAGACTTGGAAACTGGGGAGCAGGGCTGGATGATAAAAATAAGGCAGCAAACCAGGCCAGGGGCTGCTCTCACAGCACCACCAGGATGGACACTGCAGTGGTCACATCTCAGCCCTGCTCTCAGACCAAGGCAGATCCTCCCAGTTCCTGGCACAGCTGGACACCCACTGGCACCTGCTGCAAGAAGGGACATGACACCACAATGATCCCACCGGGGTGGGCAGTTGGGGGTCCTGTTCCCAGGTAGACACTCCGCCCTCCCAACAAACAAGTGCTGGGGCTCTCCCAGTGGAGCAGAAGTGCTGATGCCCAGAGCAGGGCTGGGAGCAGCATCCAGGCAGCAGGAGGAGAGGACACAGGCCACGGGGCCACCAGGCCAGGATCCAAACCAAGGATGGTGAAGGGGGCAGGACGGGAGGAGCTCAGAGCTCTGCCTCAAGGGACGGGTGCTCTCTGCTCCACAGACCTCAGCAGCCATTCCCAGGGCAGAGGCACAGGGAATGTGTATCCCAGAGGATACTGGGACTTTGGCAGGAGCTCAGGCAGAGCGGAGTCCAGCCCAGCTTACCCACAGCCCTCACTGCTGGCCCAGGACTGTGCTGCCCAGGGAGAGGCAGGGATGCTCCAGGCAGCTCAGTCATTCCCACCTCTCCCTTGGGATCCCCACTGGATGGGGCAGCCCATGAGCACTGAGTGTAATTGGCCTCCAGCTCTTCTCCCCACACATCCCTGCACCCCACACAATTGAGGAAACTGAGGCAGGTGCACACCTGAGCAGGGCATCATCCCTCTCTCTCGTAGCCCAAACCAGAAGGAAATCCAACTCCCACCTTTCTACATCCCGTTCAGAAAGCAGAGGAATAGCTTAGTTTAAAATGCAATAAAAGCCAGTAGGTAAGCACTGACCCTGAGCACAGGGGAGTCTCACAGGCAAAACAACACCCAAGGAATGTGAGAGCCACCGGCCAGGACACACGGGCACAGCCACAGTATTTTTAGCAGGATTACACAGGGACAGGGGATTCCTACCCTGAAAATCCCTGGGGGCTTAAAATAGGCCCCGTCACTTCCTCCCAGCAGCAGCCGGGAGAAGCATCTGCTTGTTCTGGAAGTCGGGAGGGGGAGAGGTTGAGCCCCTGGGGTGGTCCTGCAGGGCACCCCGAGGTGAGCGCAGCACTCACCTTGGCAATGAGCTGCTTCCTCCTCCCTGCTCGGCGAAGAATCTCGTGCAAGAACCAAAAGAGCAGCGACCACAATAAAGCCCACCTCGAGTCACAGAGGGAGAAACTGAGGCCGGAGACACAGAGCTGGGCTGACACCACAGGGAAAGTCGGGGGTCCCAGGCTGTACAGCCCGGCTGGAGAGCAGGGGATCCCCCCAAAACCGGGATGCACCAAGGGAACCCCAGCGAGTCCAGACCTCCCTTGGCAGTCCCTGGAGTGGGTCGGGACAGCAGCTGGGAGGATCCAGCCCTCAGATCCCGACCCCGAGGCTGGCAGCAGCCCTGGAGACACAGGGAAGGGTTGGGGACAACAAAGCCCCTCCTGCCACCCTGGGGAGGAGTCGGGGTGGGTGTCCCTGGGCCGGTACCCACAGCTCCCGACTGTCTCAGCTCCGAGGATTCCCGTGCAGTCCCGATCACATCCCTGACGGACGCCGGGTAACTCCTCCGATCCCAACTAGCTCGCATCCCTCACTCCAGACCGCTCCGGCAGCAAATCCATATTTTTCCATTGCAAAGTCCAAGCGGAGAGAGGATTTTCCAGGCGAAAAGGCGAGAGACAGCAATAAGGAGGGGGAAAGGGCTGCGAGCCCCCTTCCCTGCGCCAAAGGGTTAATGAATAAAGTCGGGAAAAGTGTGTCTGCGATAGGAAAAACACACGCGCTCCCAGGGAGAGCGCGCCGGCTGCTCCCGTTTCCCTTCCCAACATGCCCTGCTCCTGGGAAAGTGTAGGCTGTTTTCCATATATAACTGCAAACTGTTCCATGCAGTAAGAAGTCTAATTAAAGGGAGGGAGGGAGAGCGGGAGAGACGCAGGAGAGCGAAAGGCAATATTTATACGAGGGAAGAAAAGCTGCATCCCGGGCACCAAATTAGACCCTCGTGGAGCAAAGCCCGTGATATGATGGGGAGATCAAATCCGGGCAGAAGAGGCAAATCAGAGCCTGGAAAGTATGTGGAAGTAAATAGGAGGAGAGAGCCAGATGGGCCAGGAGGGCACGGGGAGGGCCAGGGGAAGGAAAAGGTCCTCTGAGCCAGTTGCTGGGATGAGGCCAAGTGCTGTGGGAGGGGGTACATACCCCTCCGGCCCCCTGGGAGCCTCCCAGAGAAGGAGAACCAAGTATTCAAAGAAACAGCAGGAATATGCTTGAAAAATAAATACTAAAGTAAAGCTACACAGGTAGGAACGGGGCAGGGGGGTGTGAAATGCCAGGAGGAGAGTGGCATGGTGTGGGATGCCATGGTGGGTGGGAGAGGCTGCAAGGGAAAGGACACCCATCCTGAGCACCCACCCCACTCAAGGGGTGACCCACACAGTCCTCACTCCACACCGACACGGCAGCATCTCACCATCCCAGTGCTGCAGGGGCAGCCTCTTCCAGAGTCTCCCCAGCCCAGGCAGGGCAGGAGGGGTCCAAGGAGACAGGGAAAAACCCAGATCTGCTCTTCAGAGCCTCTTTGTTCAGTCTGTGCTTCCCACCAACGCCAACCACAGCCCCAGGGTGGATCCAGAGCAGCCAACACATTCCTGGTTATCAGAGCCTGTGCCTACCCCGGGTGTCAGCGATTCTCAGAACCGTTAACGTGCTTTAATGAAGTGCTGATATATTTAAAAGTTGCCCTATCTGGGCTGAACACTGGGGAGAGGCTGGTGACAGAAGCACTACCATCATCCTTCTCACAGGCACCATGTGCATCGTTCCCAGCTGGCTGGGACTGTTTCCCTCTGCTCCCTAAAACTGGACCTGCCCCACTGCTCCGGCGATGGAGCCCTGGTGTGCTGGGCACTGCCTTTCCCAGCACAGCCATTCCTGGCTCCATCTCCACCTCCACACACGCCCTGGTGCCCCAGGCGCTCAGCCCCGTCCTGACCTGCCATCCTGTTTATGCAGCGTCTCCTCCCCGTCTGCTTCAGGCAACGCCCTGGAGGCTCCCAGCTGCACCAGTGAACCAGGGAAACTGGGATATCCCTTTCCTCAAGTGCCAGCATGAAGCTGCTGGCACGGCTCCCACCTCCTGCATCCCTGCAGGTGGGATGGTGTCTCCCAGCCCCTCTGGCGCTGACCCAACCCAGGCTTTGCCATCACTCACGCCCTTTGTGCCATAAACCACAGCTCTCAGCGTTGCAGGTCATCCCCTCCCTCCCCTAGAAAAACCCACTGTTGAACCTGCAACCGTGGCAAGAGTCAGAATCATGGAGTCCTAGGATGGTTTGATTTGGAAGGGACCTGAAAGATCACCATGGGCAGGGACACCTTCCACCAAAAGAGGTTGCTCCAAGCCCCATCCAACCCGACCTTGAATGCCAAGCTTGGGTTGAGCTCTACTTCAAGCTGCAGAGCCAAGACAAGACACAACAGGGACAAGGCCAGGCTGCTGCATGGAGAGGGGCACTCCCACTGCCTGGCACCCCCACCTCAGCAAGCAATGCCCCCCAAAGCCCTGCAGCCTCTGACCAGCCTCCAACCAAGAGCAACAAACCATCCCTGGGGTCACCCGAGGTGACAGCTGGACACCGGCCACTTTGTCCCGGCTGGCCCTGGAGCAGCAGGAGCCCCGGGAGGCTTTGGCACAGCCCCTGCCTCCCCGGGCATTTGCCCAGGTGGGTCTCTAAGCACCAGCACTAATCCCGGGATAGCTGCAGCTTTAGCAGCGATAGGGCCCCGATTACCGCGGCGATCCGGGAGCCCGGGGCGGCGTGTTGGCAGGAGGCAGACGGAGGGAGGGCAATCCACGGGGAATACGGCGAGAGGCTGGCACCTGACCCGGTTCCCCAGGACACCAGAGCTCAGCACTGCGTGGCACCAGCGCCTGGAGGCAGATGGACTGCCCAAGGTCATGATTCCTGACCTCCATCCCGCTGGAAAAATGCAAAACCCACCCACAGTACCTGGGGTTTGCATGGATAGGATTCCCTCTCCTGGCCCAGGTATCCTACCCAGGATTGCTCTGCATGCTGGAATCCCTTCCACTACCCAGGCTCTGGCTCCTCTTCTCTGCCCCCTCATTTTACCAGCTACCTGCAGTATCAGGGTCCTTCCTCACTCTGTCCATCAACCTTTGGCTTCATCCTCAGAGCCCAGGCAGGGGCTGGGCAAGTGGGTTTGCTCTCTGCATGACAAGGATAGTGGGAACAGACACAGCAGGTGACACTGCCAGGGCAGCAGCTTGGTTTGGGGTCCCCCAGCACCACCTGGACTTGTTCTATTCCCTGCTCCCACACAGCCCTTCAAGGGGAGGCAGCCACACAGGGTCTCAGGCAAGGAGGCTGAGATTCAGGGAAGCCCCTCCACTCTCTGCCAGCTTTCCCAGGTCCATCCCTAGTGATGCTCTGCCCAAAGGATCACCCCGAGCAGGGCTGGAGCACAGCGAGGTCTCAGAGACTGAGCAACAGCGAGTCTGGTCTGCGCAGGCAGCTGCGTCCGGGGGAGTGGGAGGAGGAAGGGAGGATCCCTCATTGTCCTTTCCAAAGGGAAAAGGGACAATCCCCTGTATGGAGGTGCCAGGCAGGGCAGGAAACACTTCCAGCCTCCTTGCTCCAGGCTGTGTCTGCCCGTGGAGAGCAGAGGACACCTGAGCACAGCACAGGTCCCCCCGCGCTGCAGAAACACCATCTGCAACATCTTGCCAGGATTCGATGCATTTCACGTTCAACTGCAGGAGCCAGAGGATCCCCCGGCTGCTGACCTGCACAGGAACGCCCAGCTGCTGCAGGGAAGGGATGGAAAGCAGGAGGAAGGGCCATTCCTGCACTGAGATCCAGCAATGGGATGCCTGAGCAGGTGCCCAGCGAGGTGAGACTGGGCACGCAGACCATGAGTGCGCCCACAGATGGGGAGAGATGGGAAGAGAGGGGAAAAAACAATGCCAAGAAAGGAAGCAACAAACAGGAAAAGATGAAAGGCAGTGGAGCTGGAACAACAGAATTCAGCAGCGGATGTGGAGCCAGGGCGTGGTATGGAAGGATTTTGGCTCACCAGGGCTTGGTTCATGGCTGCATCCAGCCCTGGGGTATCCACTGGACAGCAGGACAACCCAGCTCTCCCTCACCCCTGGATGAGCCTCTCTCAGAACAGGCAGCTACAGAGCAACACCTCAGCACCCCAAGCCACAGCTCCAGCCTCCTCCAGGAGCCCCAGTCGGCTGCGTGTGGCACCCAGCACATGCCCAGCAATCCAAGCTGCCCCTGGGAAGAGCAGCCCATGGATTTAATACCCTGCAGAGCAGCCACGGGCCAGCTCCCCGGGGCACAGCACACTCCAGGGATGCCGAGGCAGGGAGCAGGAGGAGGTTATCCAGCTGGTTTTCCCCAATGGGGAGGCAGGCTGTTTGCATTCTCCTTCCCCCAGGAATGCTCCTGCTGACTCGGGAAACACCCTCGGGTGCAGCTCTGTGGGCAGGAGACACTTCCCAGACACAGGCAGCAGCTTCGGTCCTTCCCTCTGTTTTTGGCCAGTCCAGTTGGGTTCAGATTTAAGAGCAATTCGTCACTTGGGAAATAACACCACTCCAGGCCTCCTCCCTCGAATAAACCTCAAAATACATCATTTAGGCAAGCTTAATTTGGACAACTAAAAATAGCCAGCACTAGTCACACTGGAAAATGCAGGCTGTGGAGCTTCACCCTTTCACAGCTCCAGCTGGGACATGGGGGTTCCTGGCCCCTGGCTCCAGAGATGTGTCCCTAGGGATGAGCACAGCCACAGGGAATCAGTGAGTACAGCAGGACCCATCCCAGCACCCTGCACAGCTGCTCCAATGAAACTTTTGGGTCCCCACACTCTCTCAGGCAGGATGCAGTGACTCACAGCCACGTCTACACTGGGACACCCAGGAAAGATCAGCCACGCTTCCAGCTCCTCCAAGCCCCGCCAAGTTTCTGGCCCTGGCTCCCTGCAGCTGATTCAGCCCCAGGCAAAGGCAGCCAGGCCTGTGCCACTCAGAATAAATCCCCACCACTGAGCAATGCAGGTTGTCATTCCAGCTTCCCTCCCATTCCACAGCAGCGAGGCTGTCACAAGCACCACAACCCTCACCAGGCACAACTCCAACCTTGCTCCAGCCCATCCCACCAGAAGCTCGGGCTCCTCCACCACCAGCCTGGCATCACCAGCAGAGCCACAAATCCAGCCTGCCCTCATTTCCCTGCCATCCAGCTCCTTGCACTAATCCCTCCTCGTTCCAGAGGCAGGAATAACAAACATTTAACTCAGGTTCACGCTGGAGCACGGGCTCCCCCCCAGCCCTGGGTCACCCCCAGGGCTATCCCCACCACTGGGGCCGTGCCAGATCCAGGGTCCTGGCACAACCACGTGCCCGTGGCAGAGCCCAGCTCCAGCAGGAAGCCCCCCCTGACTCGGGCAGCCCCGGGAAGCTCAGCACCACATGGTGCCGCCCGCCAGCTGCAGCGATATGTCACGGCAGGGATGTGCAGGCAGCCCAGGTGCCACGAGGCTCCCAGGGCAAGCCAGACACCCTGCCCTGAATTCCACAGCCAGCACGTCCCGTCTGGAGCCCCTTTGGGGGAGCACAGCCCAGCTCAGCACAACGATGAGGTGGGGGCTTCAGCCTCTGCAGAGCCGGGGATGATGCTCAAGGGCTGGGCCATCTTCTCTCTCATCCCTGCGTGCCTTGGCTGCCTTGAGCAGGAAAGCAGCTTTCCCACCGCCAGCCACGGAGCATCTGTGCAGCCTGGGATCTGCCCACAGCAGTGCTCGAGCCACCCGGGGTTATTTTTAAGTGGTTGGTGAGAAGGTGGGAAGAGAGATGAAGAGCTGGAATGCCGCGATGCTGTGCCACTGAGCCTCTGGAAAGGCTGGAACGAAGGGAGGTGAAGCATCGGCATTCCCAAGCAGGAACAAAAGGCGAGAAGTGAAAAGCTGGGGGCATTCCGTGGGGCTGGCTGGAGCCATCAGCACCTCCCGGATGAGCGAGGGGTGGCAAAGGGACAGTAAAGCTTCAGCTGCTACAGCAGGGTCCTTAATTAGCATCTTGGGAATCGGCGCTGAAAATCAGACACCTTCTGTCCGAAATCCGAGCTCGGACCTGAAAACCTGATCGTTGGATCCGATGCTCGAAGAGCAAAGGTCACGTCAAATCCCAGACAGACCCTGCCACTGTTCCGCAGGGCTGAGCTCCCCCGTGGTCCCCTGTGCCCCATGTCACCCTCTGCCCACCCCTGGCCCCCCCAGACGGCACAGAGGCAGCACCGTGAGGGCCAGCAGCTTATTTTTAGCCCGGGGAAGGCAGGGGCTGGGAGCTGCCATCCCGGCTCTTGCCCTTGGCAGCTTTCACCGCTGCAGCGAGCGCCTCGGGGTTCAGCCCACCCCGCTGCCCCCCAGGCTCTGCAGCGCTGGCTTCACCCCCCAGGCTGGCATCAGCATCACTTCACTGGCACGAATCCCTCGCCCAGCGAGGAGGATGCTCAGCCCCGAAGCCAGCTCATTAACGGATCTCATGGAGTTAGGCAGGGCTGAGTTAGGCAGGCAGGGCTGAGTTAGGCAGGCAGGGCTGAGTTAGGCAGGCAGGGCTGAGTTAGGCAGGGCTAACCTTTCCGTGCTGGAGCAAAGGGAGGTGTCAGCCGGCGCCGGGTTGCTGGTGCGGGACCCTTCCCAGCCAGCCAGGATGGAGCAGGAGGTCAGACCCACGCAGGGGGCTCCGGAGTGGGGAGCCGGCCAAGGCCACGGGAAGCCAAACACACTGGGAATCCCAGCCTGGGAAAAGGAGGGATCAGATTCCTCCCTGCCTGGCCCCGCTGGACAAACTCTTCCGGGTAGGGACTCCTACGCGCTGCGCTCTGCCCAGGCACACCAGCAGCTCGCTGTTTGCCACAGCCCCCGGCTGCTCCGGCAGCAGGAAAACACAGGGATACGGCAGGAAACGAAGGAAAGGGGGGCTGGAGACTCGCCCCCGGCACCCCGGCGGCTGCGCTTGGCTCCTCCGCCGGCGCCTCGGCTCAGCCCAGCTGCCGACTCATCCCTGCCATGGAAGCGTAGAAGGAAAAGTTTCCCCGTCAGCACAAAACACGGACAACTGGCCAAGCCTTGGACTTGGCTTCTGGCACCTTGGCCAGGAGTTCACCCTGTTGGGGACCCACCAAGTCCCAGTTCAGGTACCAGCAATGGGCATTAGGGGACTGGTGTGTCCCCAGGGGCTCCCACAGACCCTTGTACTGCAGGGAAGGAAGGGCCTGCCAAGACCTGGAGCCCCTTGGCACTGCCCCACGGGATGATCCTTCCCATGGCACTTCCTTTGCTCCAAAGTGATCTAGCTGTGGGATTTTGGCAGAGGAGTACACGCAGTGCTGGTGTCACAGCTCTGTGACCCTTCGCCAGTCCCAACACTCCTGGTCCCTACAGTGTTTAGGACTGGATGACATGATCCAGAAGTCCAGACGTGCCAAGGAAGCAGTCCAAGAGCACTCAGCATCCCACCAGGGTCTCCATGTCCCTCACCACCTGCTGGGGCAGCAGTGACCTGTCTGCCTTTGCAGAAGCAGGGCCAGCCCCTCTCTCCATGCCAAGGTGAGGCAGGCAGAGGGATTCTCCTGTCCAGGATTCCCACAGCCCAATCCCCAACTCCCTCAGGAGCACATCGCTGTGCATCATCTCCCCACACTGAAATCCAAGACCCCTCCCAGAAGCTCACAAACGCAGGAGGACACAGAACTCATCTGTTACTCACAGAGCGCTCTCCCAGGATTTGAGTTGCTTAATTAGTGCTTTAAGAGAGTCACCAGCTGAGTGGGTGACACCCCAGAGGGATGTCATGTGCTTTACAGGGCTCAAGCCTTTGCTTTCCTCCTCTCCCTTCCCAGGGTTACCTTGTTCTTTTCTTCTTTTCCGCTTTCTAATGACCAGAGGGGCAGGGTTTTTAAGTCCATGGAAACTCTATTATCCCTCTGCATTAAAGCCAAAAGAAACTAATTAAAACATCAAAGTCAGAGGTTTCATTAGTTCAACCTCAGCACTTGCAAGAGGTGACAGGGAACGTGGCTCCCACAGTCAACTCTGAGGGACCCCAAAGCTGGACCCACAGCCTGAAACACATTCCCACTCCCAGTGCCACTGGGAAACCCAGTGGGGAGCTCTGGGCCGGGCAGGATGCTGTCACCTGCCTGTCCCTCTCTCCCAGTCAGTCACTGTCCTGTTCAGGAGGCCTTTGCTTGCACCAATTTGGAGAGGAGGAAGGCTCTGCAGGGATCTGCCAGCCTTTCCCATCAAAGCTGCTTCCCCCAGGAGCATCTCCATCACCAGCACCACACTGGTGGCTCTTTATTCCCACCCGGCACAATCCGAGGGTGAGAGGGATGGGTTCAAATTTCCAGCTCAACTTCACCAATTCATCCTGAGCAGGAATGCTCCAGGTAGCGAGCAGGGATCCAAGAGCATCCCTTACCCTGCCTGGATCCATTCCCAGAAGTCACCAGCGAGCCACAGGAGTTGGGGAGCACCAAGGAGGTGGCAACTCTTTGTGCTGCAGTGGCCACCTCCCCATCCAAGGACCTGCATCCCATCACCACGGTCACACTGAGCATCCCTCACTTCCCATTCCAAGGACCTGCATCCCACTGCCATGGTCACACTGAGCAACCCTCACTTCCCATTCCAAGGACCTGCATCCCATCACCACGGTCACACCAGGCACCACCACATCCCTCCCCGGGCTCCTGGTCCCTGCCACACCGAGTGCATCTCTTGCCCAGCTGCACTCGGCACCGGGCAGGATCCCCGGAGGTTTAACCCAGGTTTTCCTCCGGCTCCTTTCCCAAGCACAGCCCAGCCGTCCCCCGGCGGGGAGGAGCCGTGGGCGAGGAGGAAGCCAGAGCTGCCGGCCCTTCCTTGGGCCCTGCGCGGGGAGCAGCAGCAAACAGGCGTCAGCAGCGGGTCCCCCCAATCCCTGCAGGCTCCATCCTGTGCTGCTGGAACAGGCGTGTGCGACCACTGCGGGAAAACTCCGCTCGTGGCCTTGCGGGGAGGAGAAACAGGAAAAGAGGAAAAAAAAACAAAACAAAACAAAACAAAAAAAACCCCAACCCAAGAGAGGAGCTGGGAGCGTGTGGAGAATCCGCAGCCCCGGCCAGGGGCAGGCAGGGGAGGAGCAGGTTCGCCTCCCAGGACAGAGAGCCTCGGGGACAAGGGGAAACTCCAGACTCGGCTCCACCCCAGCGCTTTGGACTGCAAAACAATAGTGGAGAGGAGCAGCCGTCCCTCCCTGCTCTTACTCATCCTGCCCAAGGACCTGTGCCATCCTTCAGCTCACCCCTCCCTGCCCATCCTCTGCCCGGGGGCTCCGGCACGGCGGGTCGCGGCTCCAGAGGTGCAGGAGATCCCCTGGGAATGGATCGGGACCCACGGCACGCGAGCGGCGAGCCGGCAGCGCAGGGAATTCCCTCCGTCATCATCTCGACAGAAAAAAAAAAAAGAAAACCAACACCCAACAACACCCTGCGCCCTCTCCAGCCTCTACCTGCAGCGCTCACACCACCTCTCCACGCCAGCAATCCCCTTTTCCAGGCTGGAAGGAGCCGGGAGGGACCCCGATGCTCCGCGGAGGGCTCGCAGAGTGGGATGGGGATGGAGCCTGAACCCCGAGGGGCCGCGCCGGGGGACGGGGAAGATCTGCCTCGGTGCTTCCCAGCTCCGCCTGCACCATCACTGGCACCTACCCCAGCCAGGGCAGCGCCGTGGCACAGGAACCTCCGTATCCGAGGCGATCCAGCCTGGCCATGGGGCAGGCACAGCGCACGGGGGGGTTTGGGAGGTCCCCAAGACCACCCAACACCCCCCTACTCAACCCGGGAGAGCGCTCACTACCCGGATACGAGGGGCACCTGCAGCCCCCCTGCCCCACAACCCATCCCAGGGATTTCCCGGGGAGGGTCATCCAAGGGGGCAGCCGGGGAGGGATCCCCATAGAGCGGCGGGGTGGGGCCGGCGGAGCGCGGGGGCGTCAGCCTCTCTCGCTCATGATTTAATAATTTAGGTGCGTTTCAGTGCTCAGGCAAGCGAAAGATTCAGGGCAGTGTCTGAAGCCTGGCAGGGCGCAGGCAGCGGCACAGCCCACGGCCGTGGGATCGCGGCCCTTTGGGGTGGGGGCACAGCTCGGGGTCCCCCAGCCCCAGGACAGCTCTGGATGCCGCATGAGGTGCTCCGAGCACTCACCTCCACCCCAGCTCGGGTCCTGCCCGTCCACCCAGGGCTGCCTGTCCACGTCCACGGGCAGAAACTGGCTACACTGGTTTGAGCTTCGCAATCTAAACCCCCACCCAAGCTCAGGTCTCCAGAGATAAGAGCACAATAACCTATTGTCCCTCCTCCCCTCCCAATATCTCCACTGGCCTCTGGCAAAACAGGGAGGGACCACCCAGCTCCACACAGTCCCCCCACCCCCAGCGCCGGGGACCCTACGGGGGACACAGCCCCACCGAACCAGGCCAGGGATGCTGGGAGGCTCCAGAGCCGGGGCTGGGATGCAGGGAGAGCGCTGGGGGCAGAGGCAAGAGGAGGCGGACGAGGCCAGAGCCTGGCAGGGCTTCGAATTTATTTCCTTATTTATTTTTTATTTTTTTCTTCCCCACTCCTGTTTTCTGCCGTGGATGTGACCGGCTGGATTGGTGCAGGCTGGTGAGGGACGTGCCCAGCCGTGGCGTGGGCAAAACCACACTCAGCCTCCCCACTGCATCCCACCCACCCTGCGCCCCAGCCCCACGCACACCCCACCCGAGTCACCCCACTCCAGGCAGGGAGCAGCCCCTCTCCTGCCACACGGGTGGGGAAAAAACCACCCAAACCATCC
>VXAU01005413.1:156774-235210 GCA_013399695.1 Formicarius rufipectus | reverse complement strand
GGCCCCCACGGGTAATATGAGCACCCCCAGGCACTGTAGGGACACGCTGCACAGGGCGGTGGGTGCAGCCCCAGAGAGTGGGGGGGACCCCCCCGAGCAATATAATGTGTGAACCTCCAGGCAGCGTGGGGATCCCACGGGCAGAGTGGGGTGTGCATCCCTAGAAAGCGTGGGGGGAACCCCCGGGCAATGTGAGGACCCCCCTGGGCAACACTACCCATGTGCCCACCAGCAGTGTGGGGACCCCCACGGGCAGGGTGTGAATTCCCCTGGGCACCCCCAGAAAGCATGGGAACACCCACAGGCAGTGTGTGCACCCCCAGAAAGTGTGGGGACACCACGATGTGTCCCCCCTGGGGAGTCTGGGCACTCCCAAGCTGCAGGACCCCTCAGGGCAGTGTGGGCACCCCAAGAAGTGAGAACATCTTCATGCCCAAACCCCTCCCCAGTCCAGGCAGGGGGAAGACAGAAGGAGCACCGTGACTTGTGGCAAAATTGGGGTTCCTTGTGGGTTAAAGTGGTTTTGGGGTTCCTTTTGGGCACTATGGTTGCTACCCAGGGGTTGGCACGCACCAGTCTGACATTCCCCGAGGGCGACTGTCCCCTCGTGGGGCATCATCCCTTGGGAGGGTACAGACACCCTGAGAGTCTCAGAGGGCCCAGAACAAAGAACCTCCCCGTGCAGATCCGACCCTGATCCCTTTTCCTAAAGCAACCAGGATGAAATCCCTCTCTGGATCATTCCTGAAGCGTGGCATCGGGGCAGTGCCGGGCGTGGGCACCTTAACTCGGCACTCCCCCTCCCCGCAGCCCCACGCCCGGGCACGCCGCGGGTTCAAGTTAAACCAGTGGAACATCTGTGCACTCACAAGCCCTAATTAGCACTCCGAACGGTTTTTTCCCCCCTTGAGGGCCTGCACCTCGAGAATTCCACATTCCTGAGCGGTCCCAGGTGGTGCTGCACAGGCTGGGAGAGCCGTGAATCCGGAATTCCTCCCCGTGCTCTCCGAGCCCTTATCCATGACCAGTAAAATTCCTTCCACTCGCTCACAGGGAGCTGCCTGCTCAGGTGGGCTGATCCAGGGGCAGTTTTGGTGCAGGGAAAATTATTTGAAGCCTCCTGAATGACATCAGAGCTGCCCATGTTGGATGTAATTCAGTCTCCACATCCTTTACAGCACAGAAGGCACCGACCTGCTCCTGTTCTTTGCAGTAGAAGGAAGGAAAGTGCCCTGGGCTGGGAATTCTCACCCTTCTCAGGGTGTGTGACATCTTGTGTGGTCCTTGGCATCTTCCTGGGGAGTTGGTGGGATCATTCCCTCTGGACATAAAACCCTCTAGGGCTGGAGACCCCCACAACAAGGGCAAACCTTGTGTCTCAGAAAACAAGCTCAGGCATCTTCAATTTAATGGCTCCAACCTTGCCCAACACAGAAAATGGGAATAAATAAATGGATTTTACCTGATGTCCAGCTCTTCCTTCCCCAAAATCAGACAACACCGACCAGATTGTGTCTCAGTGACCACAGAAGAAGCTTGGAAAAGAGCTGGTGGAGCAGCCTGCAGGCAGTGCTTCCAACGGGCCGGGATGCAAAACTGCTATTGAGACATAATGGCCTTTTAAAACAGGTTTTCTGAGCTTGGAAGGAATCTCTGACCATCTGGATTTGGACTCCTGAAAGGAAATCAGCCTTCCTGCCTCAGGGAAGCTGTTGTTAACAGGGCAGTCCAGCAATGCTGAGAATTTGCTGCCTCCTTGGACTCCTGGATTTGGGCTGAAATGGGGAAAGGCAGGTTTTACAGCTGGGGCACTTGCTGTTGAGGGAACCAGCCAAAATCCATTTGGAAAACGTCCTTCCCATCCAGTGGCAGGCGGCAATTACAGAGCTGGTGCTCAGCAGCTCCTGCCTGGTGTGTTTCCATTACAGAGAACCATAAACAGGCTGAAAGCCCCTTCCATTTTATTGGTAAGGAGAAGCACATGGAGGAAAAGTGAAAATCCTGGCTGGAGCAGGAGCAGGACCATCACCTCCAAACAGGCTCTGACCTGTGCCCACCCACGGCAGCAAAATGAGGCAGAGCAAGTGAAAAATTCCTTCAATGGAGTATTTTGGGGTCTCCTCTGAAGACCCTCCATGTGCCCCTGTTTCCCAGGATCCTGCCTCTGGTGCTGTGCTGGAGCCACCCCTCCTGCTCCACCTCCTTTAGCCTCAGGCCTCCTTCTCCTGCTAGGGGGGGAACAGGAGGCTTTGCCATCCCTGGAGAGGTGACAGGGGTGTCTCCACATGGCTCTGCCAGAGGCACCTGGGAAAGGAAGGAGAAGGACACAGCCTTTGAGCCGGCAAAGCTGCCGCTCATCCAGCCTGGAGCTGCAGGAAGGGAGCTCCCAGGATTAGCTGGGGCTCTGGCAGCTGCAGCCACAGGGGTGGCAGTGGGGACAGCCTGATTTTCAGGTGGCAGCAGGGCCAGACTGCCTTTTGGATGGCAGTGGGAACAGGCTGCTCCTTTGGCTCTTGGTGGGTGCTCCCAGGTGAGCTCCAAGGCAGGCATGGCTCCCTCCAGCAGGTCCCTGCAGCGGACAGCCCACTTCGTGCTGTGTCTTTGGCCTTCTCATCCTCCTTGGATCATGGCTGGATAGTCATTTATTGCCATATGTTCTCCCAGAACGAGCTCTGGCCACGTGTGCGGGGAGCACCTCACCTTCCCCAGCCTGCAGCAGCCTGGAGGGCTCACACTCCGAGCCCTGGAAGTGGGAGGGATTCACGGGAGGGATGCCCGGAGGGCGCTCCTTGCTCCTCTCCCTTCCTTCCACCCAACGCCTGTTGCAGTCCCCTCCAGAAGAGGAGCCAAATCTCCATCCCATCCCATCAGGAATTTTCCTCCCACAGCCCCCTGCAGGCAATTCCTGCTGCTTGGCAAAGGAGCCAAACTCCCACAGTGACCAGCAGAATCCAAGCCCACCATGAGGGACCTCAACCCTGTGGGCAGCCTTGCTGCGATGGGAATTTCAGCTGTTATCCATATTTTGGCACCTCTTTTCTTTTCCAAGTGCTTTGCTGCTGGATGCTCTGGAAGCAAAGCAGAGCACTGCCTGGCCTGGGCAGTGTCTGGCCTAAAGAAGACCAGCAGCAATATAAAATAAATAACCCCAAAATAGAAAACATCACTCCACCAGGTTCTTCCATAAAAAAAAATAATTAAAAAATCAGAACTAACTGATGATTTCACTTTAAACCCAGTATATAATACTTCTATTAATTTGCCTTCAATGTCTCCCAGGCTGGGAACTTGTAGGTGGAGTCTTAGCCCAAAATGAATTAAATCAGCCGAGTTGTATCAGCCAAGTTACAAACCCATCAAAACCTGAGGCCAGATCCTGATCTCATCCCTGGGAGGATAAATGCAGCGTTGCTCCACTGGAATCAACGGGGAAGATTTTTGTCCCGGTGCCAGCGAGTGGAGCAGGATTGGACCCCCAGGGTTTCTCATGGAAACACTGACTGACTCTTAAGCACAAGGCAGAGTCGGGCGTCTGTAAAATCTCTCTCCACCCGAGGGCTAAATATAGGGAGAGAGAGCGCCAGCGACTCGCCTTGCAGTGCTTGGGGATAAATAAACCCTGGAGAGGCTCTGCTGGGAATGCCAGGGGCTCATGGGGGTCCTGCTGCTCCAGGGTCTCATCCCATGGGACAGAGGGGGGACCACGGGGCCCCGACAGGGTGGCAGAGCTGGCTGAGATGCCCCCAGGTGATGCCTGCAGCCTGTGGGGCTGGGGAAAAGGAGGTCTGGGGGCTTGTTCCTGCCTTTTCTCCCCCTTTCCCTGTTCCTGCTCATTCCTGAGCCCTGTTGAGCTGCAGCACCCACAGGTGCCTGTTTGCAGGGTTCAGATTCCTGCTCAGAGTCCACACGATGCCATGGGAAGGGTCCCATCACAGGTCCCATCACAGCCACACCAGTTCCCCTCTCAGTTCTGGGCTTTCCCTTCACTCCAGGACAGCTCCCCATGGATTTGGAGCCCCAGAAAACCCCCACAGCCATGGGATTGCTAATAAGCCATCACCACTCCTGTTAATAAACCTCTCCTAGCCTGTTCCTGCTCCCAATTACTCTAACAACCCTGTTAATTTCTAATTAAGCAGCTCCTTCGTTGAGGAAAGGGCCTCGACATGAAAAGCAAAACACGAGAGGAGGAATCTGGGCCCAGTTTTGCTTTATGGGAATAATTAGGAGACAAAACTGGTCGCTCACCTAAGGAATTCATCACCAAAGTGCCTGTGAGCCGACAGCCACGCTGGGTCTTCCCCAGGAGCCCCATAACTGACGGCACTTTTCCCTTCCCTACCCCTACACAATCCCATTTGGAGCCACGACAGGCTCTAATCTGTTAGTACCTCTTATTAAACCCCAATATTTGCAGCAGCTGAGGAGGAGCCTCTTGGCTGCTCGTTCCCAAGCACCCACGGGCAGGATGAGGGGCAATGCTGTGCCATGGGGATGCAGTGACACCTCCGCAGGGATGTTGGTGTCCTCCCTCCTCCATGGAGCACCCTGTGCTCAGGGAAATGCACAATCCCCCCTTGAGATGTGCAGGACACCCCACTCCCCTCCCAAGGAAGTCATAGGGGAACAGCTCCAGGGGAATAGTGAGATCCTCGGCTCCATCTCAAAATGAACATTTTTCCCTCCAGTTCCGACCTCGTTTCCTTCCTCACATCAAGGAGGAACCTTGTACTCGGTGTTTGCATCACGGTAACAGCTCGGGGACCTTCGTGGGCCTGAGGAAAGTCCCTGCTGCCGGGAGTGACAACGCGGTGGGTGGTGCTGAAAGGGAGGAGAGAGAAGTGACAGCACGGGAGAAACGCTCTCCCATCACTCCCAAACTGTCAGGCCCGAGCTGGGGAGGTGGAGGAGCTCCCAAGTCCTACTTTGGTGCCTTCCTTCCAGAGATGGGGCTGCCAGAGGGGCTGGAGATGCTGTTGGCCCCAGCTTGGATCCTGGGGGTCCATGGGGTGGGATACTGCAGAGCCCGTGGATGGGGAGGGCACAGCAAGGGCAGGTCCCTTTCTGGGGGGCACCTCTGTGATGCTGTGGGGTCAGGATCAGCCTTCCAAGAGGAAGGTATTCCAACTCACCCTGCTGCTCCCAAAAACCTGCTTTTGGAACTCAAAGCGCCAGTAAAAGACCAGGAGAGCAGCCACAGGTCACGGTGCATCATGTGGAGCCCACACAGGGCTGGCATCACCCCAGCAAAGCCACCCAGAGCCTGCAGACTGTCACCTCCTCCGGTGTCCAACTTCCAAAAGGTTAAGCCCCCTCTAACCAACCTTAAGATGCTTGTGAGGCTCTGAGAAATATCAAGGGGCATCACTGGTATTTTGCTGGTTTTGATGCCATGGGCCAGAGCCAGGGTGAGCTCATCCCCCACAGCACCCACACGAGGGGTGAAAGTGGGTGGAAAAAGTATGAGATGCAAAAGTGACCTCTTCCCAAAATGGAGAAAGAGGGAGAAGGGAAAACCATAACCACTGCCAAGTGCGTCTGCAGGAAAACAAAACAGAAATGACTCTTTTATTTGAATAATAACCATCAATAATACATTGCTAAGAAGCTGCAGATGACTGCAATTAAAAAAAAGCATTGCATTCCCTGAGCAAAACCTAAATTATTCCTCACAGCTTCTCCGCTCACTGAGATATATGAAAATGAAGCGGTTCCTGGAGCTCAGCAGAGCTGGGGAGCCCGGGTGGAAGGCAGGAGAGGAGAAAAAAGGCAAGAAGAAAGAAGAAGAGCCCTAATGTAGGGGGTTATAAATATTTCACAGCCGAGGAGGAGTGGGGAGCCATGGATATAGATGCGACTGCGGGCGTCTGTGGTGGGAGGAAGGAATTAATCACGTAAACGGAGGAGAAACTTTCCTTGAGGAGCACATGCCAACACCCACGGCCGAGGTGGCTCCAAGAGGGTCCCCTCGAGCTGGGGATGGGCAGCTTGGGGTTTGCTCTGGAAGGTGCAAGTGTGCCTTGGTGGTGATGGCCAACCTCTGCCAGGTGCTGCTGGCAGCATGTCAGGTCCAGCGCGGGCACTGCCAGTTCCTGGGGAAACGCAGAGTGCAAATATTTACTGGGAAAACCTCAAGAAACCCCACAGATAAGGCTGGAAACCCCCCTTCCTCCAAACCAGGGGGATGGGAGAGGGTGACCTGTGACTCTGAGTCATGCAGGAATCCTGCAGCCCACAAACTCTCCTCCCAGCAACTGGTGGGCAGGATCGTGGGGCAGGAGAGGAATTCCCAGGGAACAGGATAACACCGGCGCACCTCGTGCCCTGGAATTCCCAAAGCCAACAACACAGAGCAAACACCTCTGCTATCACTGTCCAAACAGTGGCTCCGCTATGCAGAGCAGCAGAGAGGCCCAGGAGCTGGGCTGGCAGCTCTCCCTCACCTCCTGCCCCTCCCCACCCTGGAAGGAGCCCTCAGCAAATTTCACTGTGCCTGGGGACAGCAAAAGTGCTGTCTCCCTGGTGGAGAGCAAACACTGGTCCTGAGGCAGCTTCATCTCCAGCCCAGGAGAGCATCAACAGAGCTGGAACAGAAGGAGATCCAGGCCTTTTCATAGAATCACAGAATTATTTGGAAGGAACTCAAGGCTCATCCAGTCTCATTCCCCTGCCATGGGCAGGGACAACTTCCACAAGCCCAGGTTGCTCCAAGCCCCATCCAACCTGGCCTTAGATGCTTCCAAGGATGGGGCAATGTTCAAGGTCTGTGCAGCTGGAGCCATTCCCAACCTTCCACAAACTGCTCCATCCCTGGAGCTGGCAGAATTCAGCATAGGAGGCTGGGGCTCCTCCAGGACCAGGGGATCCTCCTAGGGACAAAATGTTTTCCCTTTCACTCTGTGATCTTGTCTTGTTTCCAGGCACTTTGCAGCACCGGGGACATCCCCATCCTTGCTGCTTCCTTCCTCCACGGACTGAGCAGAGGGACAATCCTGCAGGCACCATGGGACCCCATTGCCAGCTCCAAGACTGGTCTCCATCTGACTGTCTCAGTGTGGTCCTGGGTCCTGAGGGCTCCTTGACCATCCCCAGCCATCTCCTTCTGTGTCCCCATCCACACAGCTTGGAAAAGCTCAGTGGCACCTGCTGGGAGCCTCTGCAGGTATTAAACCCTCTGTGCCTCCGAGTGCTTCTTTAAAAATTAAAGGCTCAGTGAGAAAGAAATGAGTCATGGCAGGGAGAGAGGGAGCTCACGGCATCTGCAAATCACTGAAGAAAGGAGAGCCAGCAGCACGTCCAGGAGCTGGGACCAACACCAGGAGAAAGGATGGAGATTAAATGGAAAGCAGCCAAGGCACGGGACACCCAACGGAGGTGGATATTTGGGTGACAGCCACTGTGAGGGTGAGGGCACTTTCCTTTGCCTTGTCTTGTGCATTCCCACCAAGCTGAGGGCAGAACTTTTCCCTACAGCTCTGCAGACATCAAGCCCTGGCTTGGATACAGGAATGCCAGGCTTGGAAAGACAGATCCTTGTCTCGTTTGGAAAGGTGATGGGGATTCCCACCCTCCTCCCTCGACACATAGCACTGGTGATGGTCAGGATCCAAAAGCCTCACTGGACCTGGACCAGCCATCCCTGTTGGATGCTGAGGTCCATTCCCAGGCTCCCATGAGTGTGAGTGGCTTGGTCAGGGCAGCAGCACAGTCACAACAATGGGGTCCCCAAAGCCAGGAGGATGCTGAAAGGCTCTGCTCTCCCAAAAGCAGACCCAACCTGCTGGCCCCAAACACTTCCTGCCCCACAACACTTAGAGGGGGCTCAGGCTGGAGAAAAGGAGGCTCGGGGGGGACCTTCTCACTCTCTGCAACTCCCTGAAAAAAGGTTGTAGCCAAGTGGGCATCGAGCTCTTCTCCCAGCAACCAGTGACAGGACAAAAGGAAACGGCCTCAAGCTGCTCCAGGGGAGGTTCAGGTTGGACATCAGGAGCTATGTTTTCATGGAAAGGGTGGTCAGGCATTGGAAGGAGTTGCCTAGGCTGGTGGTCGAGTCCCCATCCCTGGAAGTGTCCAAGGAATGACTAGACATGGCATTCAGTGCTCTGGTCTGGGTGACCAGGTGGGGATTGGCCACAGGTTGGACTTGACATTCCTGGAGGTCTTTTCCAAACGCAGTGACTCTGTGATTCCGTGAACATGCCTGGCTGCAGGAATCGCATCAAATCCCAGACTCCAACAAGCCTGACACCGCAGTGCCTAACACTAATACACGAGCTGGAAGAGCTTGTGCTGCAGATCTGGCACAGATGTATCTCCCCTGCAAGACGTGCCTGTGTCTCACATCAGTGGTGACGCCAGCAACTTATTTCCCCGCTGACTGCTGAGGCAGCCGATCCTCTCCCCAGCTCTGACGTGGGAACCTGCCCTTAATTTCCAGTGGCACCAATATGTTTCCTCCCTTCTCTTTTTTCTCTGCCAAGCCCCAGTTTGCTCCATATAGGACATGACAGGCAGTGATGAAGCACCCTGAGTGATGCTGGGAGGCCCAAGGGCTGGCACATCCCAAGCTCCCAAGGAGCAATTAGCTGATGGAGGGCACGGGCAGGGCTGGCCGTGCCAGCCAGCAGCGTCCCTGGCAGCTCCTGCTGACCCTGGGTCACACATGACACATTGCAAACAGAAAGGGTGGGTATGGATGGGTCAGGAGGAGAGCTCCCAGGAAGAAAACAACCACCCTTGGCTTTGGGAAGGGAAGCCAACAGGGTGTGCAGGCAGGAGGTGAGTGAGCACTGCTGCCCAAACACGTGGTGCACCCAGGAAAAGGAGTGATGGGATGAAGCTGCATCTCTGCAGGGCTGTGATGCTGCGTGGGGATGTTTAAAGGTGCAAATATCCAGGGCAGGTGTTAGAGGCAGGAATACAAACCCATGTCCAGGACACTGTGCTTGGCTGGCTGATCCCAGAGAAGCTGTGGCTGCCCCATCCCTGGAACTGTCCAAGGCCAGGTTGGACAGGGGTTGGAACAACCTGGGCTAGTGGAAGGTGTCCCTGTCCATGGCAGGGGGTGGAACAAGAAGAGCTTTAAGAACCTTTCCAACCCAAACCATTCCATGATTCTCTGACGGGTGCAGCAGTCCCAGGGCTGTGTGCTGTGTGGTCTGGCAGCCCTGGAGTTCCTTCCCTTGTTTGTAAACACGCCAAGCCCCTGATCTGCAGAGGAGGACACGAGCCAAGCGCCTGTGATGGGCTGCACAGGAGCAGGACCTTTGGGGAGCTCAGCCTTTGCTCCCTTTACCGAGCTCAACCGAAATTGTTCTGCTCTGTCGAGCTGGAAATTGGCTGCAGATCCCACTCCGGGCACCGGGGCTGAGAACAGACTCTCCTTTCAGTCATTAGCTGTGGGCAGCGCCGTGAGCAGACGGGGAGGAGGAGGAGGAGGAGGAGGCTGGTGCAGTCCCTCAGGAGCACCATGGCAGCAGGTGTGGGCTCAGCTCTCTCCAGTCATCCCAGACAAGGAGGAGACCAGGCAGAGGGATGTCTGCAGCAGGGAGAGGTGCCTGTGTGCCACCGAGGAGGGACTGGGAGAGATGGAACCCTCCAACCTTCCCAACTCACAGCCCCTTCACTTACTCTTTGTCCTGGTCAAACTCTGACTAACATCCTTCCTCCTATTCATCCTGCCCTGTTTCCAGCCCTGCCTGTAACCCCAGCTGAGCTGAGCAAGGATTGGGGATGTGGCTTTCCACCCAAACCCTGGAGCAAACCAAGAGGAGTCAGAGCAGCTGCAGGACTGATGTGGCTCCCTCCAGCAGCCCAGTGGATCAGTGTCCAGCTTTTGGACAGATCAGATGCTTTTTGTCATTCATTATCAGCTGAGGAACAGCCCTGCAGTGCTGGGATACGGAGCCAGTGGAGCATCATTCCAGCAGTGTCTTTAGAGGGAAAGGGGATCCGGGGGGGGCTGGGGGTGAGGCAGCACTCTCTGCCCATGATGACTAACTCCCTCCCTCACACACCCTCACAGGAACCACTATCAGAAAGCAGAAGCTGCTTCCTTCCCTCTTTCTCCCCACTGAGATTTTCCAGTGACCTGTCATTCTGCAGTGCTCGTGGAAACTCGTCCCGTCTCTGGCTGTTTCTTCTCCAGGGCACATTTTTGGGTGGTTTTTTTTCTTCTTCCCAGCTGTCTGTTGGCATCACCAGCCCTGACTGACCCACACAGGATGAACATCACCCCTGGCACTGCCCTGCTGCCTCCCAGCACGAGGCTCACTTGGTTCTGCTCCGAGCATGGGAGTTCCACAAGGAAAAGCACCTCATTCCCCACCCAGCTCCTATGTGGATCATTGAGGTCCCCAGCAAAGGGGGTCTGGCCCTGGGCATGGCATGCTGCAAACCACAGCCCACCATAACACCAGGGCTGGTCCCAGCTTTACCAGGCACAGCTCCTGGTGCAAGTGCCAGGGAGCAGGAAGGGAGATGGATGCAGTATTCTCTTTTCCTTGGGATTTGTCAGGGAGAACCAGGAGCAGCAGCTTGAGCTGTAGAGGAGAAGCTGACACGCAAGGCAGATCTCCAGCACCCCAGCCTAATGCACCCAGACATCCTAAAGGGACAGACCTGCTCCATCCCCAGTACCAGCCTGATAGCACAGTGGAAATTTCAGACATTTAAGCATATTTTGGGAATCTGAAAGCAGCTGGCAAAAGCCTCACACCCACGGGAGCTTTGCTGCAGCTCCCCAACATAGCTGGGCACCCCACAGCTCCCAGCCACCTTCACACCTGCTTTCCTGGCAGCAAAACAACTCCCAGCCAGGCTGGATCCATCCTGGCTCCTCAGCCAACGCTGCCGACAGAAACCACAGCAGCATCTCCTGTTCCACAGCTCCGCTTCCCCAGTGCACGAGCTCAGGCTTAATAAACTCCTCAATTATTAATTAAAAAGCCCCACAGACTGTAATCCCCAGCCCATGTTCAAGTAGAGGCAACCAAGAGCCAAAGAGCTCTCCTAGTGCTCCTACCCTAAATCTGTTCCTAATTAGGACTGGACTCACCCCTGCAATTAATTGCTGGAGTCATTCATTAGCGCCTGGATATCCAGATCTGTTTGGAAGAGGCAGCAGAGTGGTTAATCAGTTTGGAACTAATGGAGAGAGTGTCCAAACCTGTGGCAAAGTCCCTGCACCTGGCAGGGGGACAGCGAGGGCTGGTGGCTTCCAGCGGGAAGTGCCTGGCTTTGGGACCAGTGGGATTTGGGGAGTTTTGTGTTTTTTTCCCAGGGCACTGGGAGTGCTGCAGAGCCGATGCTCGTGGGCACTGCCAGCCCCAGGGGCTGTCGCTGCAGCCCAAGGAGCTGCACTTGGCGTGACACGGAGCCCGTGTCCCCGCTCAGCCCAGCGCCGTGTCCCCGCCTGCCCGCGCCTTGTCACCACGGCCAAGCCCTGAGGGAGCTGAGCCTGGAACAGCCCTTGCAAAGCAATCGCTCGGAACTGGCAGTTCTGACTCCTCTCCAGGTACCACAAGCCTTTGGGAGGGTGCTCAGCCCGGGACCAGCGCTGGGGAGCAGGACCCCGATTTCTCCTCAGGACACAGGGTTTCACCCAGTGCTGTCAGTGCTCTGCAGACCCGAGAAATGAGCAGGGTCAGCTTGTGGAAAGACAGGGAGTGTCCTCCAACATGTGGCATCACCACCCTCAGGGTGCAAGGGGAGCACAACCCTTTCCTAACCCCCCCCTTAAGTTCTCCCGTGCCTCAGTTTCCCCAGCTCTCCGCCCCCACAGAGGGCATGAGGCACAGGACACCAGCTGGCTGCAGTGACCCCAAAAGCATTGGGTGCTATTATTAGCTTTAAGGGAAGTGAGAGTCTCTCTGTGCCTCAGCATTTCATTTTCCATCTTAATACCATCTGCATGGAAACAACCTCCCTACACTCAGACCCCCCCCAGGAAATCACCAGCTGGCAGGTGAAGCCACAGGGTCATTCCCAGGGTTGGGGAGCAGCAGCTCAGGACTTTCAGCAGGTCAAGGGTGCTCCTGTGGGTGTTTTCCAGCCATTTTACCATAACTGGGCTGTTCTGGTGATGCACAAGTCCTGTTCTCCCTCCACCTCTGCCAGATCATGGGGAGGGTCCCAAACCCTTGAGACCTTTGCTCCCAAAGCAGCTCCACAGATCTCAGATGGAGATATTTAGGGGAAAAAAGTGTGCTAAGTGAGGGAGGAGTTGAGCTGCGTTCTGGGCTAATGGCTGGTGAAATTACATTAAAAACTGGAGCAAAGCAAACCCTGGAAGGCAGATCAATGTAAACAGCACGAGAAACTGGGACGCAACTCCTAAGCCGGAATAGCTGTTTATGGCTGGATGTCAGGGGAAGCTGGGGTGACTCATGCTGGGCATGGGAGACTGGTTCCAGCTCTCCTGGGGACTGGTTCCCCTCAAGGCTGGGTGACCAGTGCCCCAGTGATGGGCTCTGTGGCAGGGACAGTGCTCTCAGTGGGGGCAGATTTGTGCACAAAGCAGCAGGTCCAAGCCTGGCCATCCTCACAAAGCTGCATTTCCCCAGCAGCCCATCAACATCCACGCGTTCTCCAGCCATTGAGAGCCAGGCTGGGGCTGAGCAGA
This sequence comes from Formicarius rufipectus, assembly GCA_013399695.1. Classification (NCBI taxonomy): domain Eukaryota; kingdom Metazoa; phylum Chordata; class Aves; order Passeriformes; family Formicariidae; genus Formicarius; species Formicarius rufipectus. The sequence goes on along the minus strand of VXAU01005413.1, from coordinate 222,588 downwards.
TTGCCTGGGGCAGGGAGGCTCTGTGGGCCGTCACCAGGTCCTTGGGCAGCTCCAAAGGAGGGATATTAACTGCTTTTGTCTGACTGAGAAGGGTAAGGATACCCTGGAGAAAGCTCAGGAGAGCACTCCGAGAGGGAAGCAGCATCCCCTGAGCATCCCTTCCTCCCCTGAGCCAACACCTGAGCAGGTGCATGGGGGCAAGTGAGGGGGATAAATAGATGGTGCAAGTAAAGAGATGGATAATGGAGACAGTTGGGCATGGGCAGACAGGAGTGGGCAGTGATGGATGTGGAGGGACTGAGAGGCAGCAGGTGCCAGGGCTGTGGATGCCCTGTGGATGGAGGGAAGGATGGGCAGGGGCAGTGTGTAAGGTGCTCCCTCTGAAGAGTGCCCTGATGAATAATAACCATGAATTATGATAATGAACAAGCTTTTGGGCTCAGTCCTGCTGGGCTGAAGGAACAAGATCAGCTGCTGCCCTGGCCCCTCGCTGCCTGCCCTGGCCCTGTGCCACCCCGAGGCCACCGGGACATTAACCTGCTTTTCCACCAGCGCCTGCCGGCCACGTCAGCCGGCTTTTAATTAGATGGAGCACTTCCGAGCATTCCCTGCAGCCTGGCCGGGAAGATCCGGGGGCTGGCGGAGCTGGACCCGAGCAAAGACAGCGCTCAGGACCCGTGGGACGTTACCAGTGGAGCTCTGTGCTCTGCCGGGCACTCTTTTGCCATCCCTGTCCCCCATCAGAGGATATCTTTTGGGAATGGGCTTTTAAGGGCATCCTCTCCCAACTGCTGCATCACCGGTGCTCTGGAGCCCTCGCTGCTCCACCACCCCAGTTGTGACAGTGCCCTCCAAGCAGGAGCCAGGCTGTGAGGGAATCTGCTGCCTCTCCCAAATCTCCACTCCCAGAGCTCTGTAATTACAAGCTTTCTCTTCCCTTTCCTACACTTGAATTCGCAGCCTCCGTGGTTGCTCCTCCCGGGAGCAGCAGGTCCCTGGGAGAGGGGAAAGCCATCCCTCCCGATGGTGCAACACATCCACCCATCAAACCCCCTCTTGCAAACGGGACCCCCCAAGTTATCCCCCGTGGCACAGCCTCGTGTGCCTCTCCGGGGCACTTGGCAGCAGGTGCCCGCTCCTCACCGACTAATCCTGCCCCGTGGCACCCGCCAAGGGCTGACAGGAATAAACACATCCCGAGCCGGCTCCGACATGCCTTTCCATAAGGGGAGCGAACCTGCTGGCCGAGGTGCTGCTCTCCCGGCTCCTTTCCAGGTCAGCGGCCACCGGGACCCGGCAGGGAAGGGGCAGGGGATGCTCCCATGAAACCCGAAGCCCAGGATCTGCTGGGCACCCCTTGCAGGGTGCCTGGGGTGAGAGCCCACCCATAGACCCCAAACCACCCCCCACCCCAAACGCAGCAGCACGGACTGACCTGCAGGTCACAGCTCTGTGTGAGCTGAATGCAGAGAGGCTGTTAAATGAGTTAATTAATGAGCGTTAATTAGCGATGAGAGGGCTGTGGGAGAGAGAGGAACCAGCAGAAGGGCAGCTCTGCCCGGGGGACCCCTTTGTGGGGTGTTCTCACCATGGAGGGGACACAGTGAGGACAAAGCAGTGGGTGGTTGAGACCCCCGGGTGTCACAGCGGGTTCCAGGTGCCACCTCACCCATCAACAGGGATTCCCCTGCAAAGAGTGTTCAAAGCATCACTTCCAATTCCCGTCTGTTTTCCCATCCTGCCATGGAGACGCCTCCTTATATAAACACTGTTAAGTAGGACGGCCTTTTATATCTCCTTCTGCCATCGCTGCTGGTGGCTGTGGAGGTCCCAGGCCCTCAAGGCATCCCCTCTGCCTGTCTGGCAGCCAAGGAGTAAGATGGGCTGCCCTTGTGCCCATCCCCATGCCATGTCCATGCTAGCTCTGCATGAGGCTGCACCCAGCCCAGGAGCCAGCCACCAGCACCATCTGGGCGCATCCAACACCATGTTGGGTCCTGGAGGGTCCTGGGATGGCTTTGAGCCAGGAATATGGGATTGGGATTTAACTGAAGTGGCTGAGCCTGTGCAATGCCCTCCCCAGGGCAGGGGATGCTGCAGCAGGGCAGGTGGATGGGGTGAGCATGAGTTGGTAGCACCACCACACTCAGACGCATTTTGATTCCCCTGTGCTCAGCAAGGAGGGTCCCATCACAAGGACATCCCCCTGCCCAAGCCAGCAGCTGCCCATAGGACCTTGGCATTCCTAATTCCTGATCCTTTATGGCTCTCTCTGGTCAGGATACCCCCTGCTTGCTGTCCCCTCTGGGCCTCCCCGCTGCCTCCTCTCCAGCCATCAGACATCTCAAACGTCAGTTTTAACAAGGGTAAATTTTTGATGAACAGGTTATTAAATATTTGTGGCTGTTGCATGAGCTTTCAATTATTCAGCAGGAAAGTGCAGGCAAGGTGCAGGCAGCTCCAGCAGCCGTGTCCGGGGCTGCCGGGCTCTCCAAGTGTCACTGAAGGACACGCCGGCCACGTGGGACATGGATAAGCTGGGGTTGGCTGGGAATCCTGGGCAGAACCAGCGAGAGACTGGAGAGAAAAACCTCCAGGAACGAAGATGCTTCACTGGCAAAATCATTGCAATTCCCATGAAAATTGTCCTAGGGAGCGAGAGGCCACTGGAGCCAGGTAAAGCCTCGTGGGGGTGGAGGTAATGCTGTGACATCTTGCTGCAGACTTCAATCTGCTTCCTGGTTTCCATGCTCACAGGTTTTCCTCCTTGGATTTGCTGCTTCAGTCGTGAAGTTGCTCCCAGTGTGTCCTCATCCCTTTGAGAGGGATCTGCAGGGACACCATGGGCTGGGACACTCCCAAGGCTGGACAAGGTGAAGATTCCAATTGCTCCCAGGCTGGGCAGGGGTCTGAGCTGTCTCTTAGGAGGGAAGAGACATCCTGGTTCCTTCCTGCCCTGGCAGGATGGAACCTGGTGTGACACACGTGTGGCCATCCAATGTCACCCACTGGGAGGTCCTGGGAGAACCTCAGGCCACCTCGAGTCCTCGGCAGCTCTGCTGGCTCCCAACTGTGACCAAACCCTGAGAATCTGAACCAAAATGAACCTTTTCAAGCCCCAGTGTGGCTGCACTGCTGGGGAGCTCGGGACTGCACTGGGGCTGCATCAGGATCCCAGTTCCAATCAGGATTCCAGTTCCATCAGGATCCCAGTTCCATCAGGATCCCTGTTCCATCAGGATCCCAGTTCCCAAGCTGACCTCGGGCACACGGACACCACCCAAACCTGCACCCCCACCCCCATGGCAGGGCTGCTCCTGGTCAGGGCTTCACCACCCTGGAACATACCTGGGGGAAGCAGCCAAGAGGCATAAAATTCCAGCTGAACCTCAGCCAGCCGGAGCAGCAGCAATTAAAACAAAGTGATTAATCACAAACAGTGCACAGCCATAAAACTTTCCAGTAATGGGAGGGAGAGCAGGATGAGCAGCTCGGGAGCTGAAGAGGCTCTGGCTGGAGCAGGAAAGCAGAGAAAGTTTTCCAGAGGGATTTAGATGTGGAGGGATGGTCCCTGGTTGCTCACAAAGAGCTGAGTTCCCTTTAGGGACAGAGATGAGCTCTTGGCTGGAGGTGTCTCCTTGGCCAGGGGATGGGAATGCTCTCTGGGCTAGATACTCCTCTCTGTGGCACCCAGGACACCCCTCTGCTCGTGCTGGGCTTGCTCTCCTTGGGCTGCTGAGACAGGGAGAACCAGGGGCAGGATTTCCCCAGGGTCTGGTTCCCATCATTAGCAGATCCTTGGACATATTTTGGATCCTTCTTCCCCCGAGCACCACATCAGCTGCATCCATGCCTAAGCTGCATCCCTGCCCACAGTCAGCTCGGAGCCCAGGGGAGCATCCAGGGCTTCATTCTGGTGCTACACTGGACAACAGGGAAGAGAGGGACACAAATAGGGGCTGCAAATAGACAACCAGTGATCCCAGCGAGGAGAAGTGGCCTTGGAATCCCACCACACAGCTGGATCGCCCAGCACCTCATGGAGATGGGGAGTGGGAGCCAAGGGCTCTCCTGCTCCTTGGGATGGATTTGGCTTGCATTTACTCCAGCGTGTGTGTGTGTTTGTGTCTCTGTGTGTCCCTGTGAGTGCTCACGCGTGGGAGTGCCGGCAGCGCCGAGCCCGAGTATCCCACTGCGCTGCTCCCGCCTGCGGGCAGGTACACAAACTTCCTTCCCTTTGAAGAAAGGAAACCCAAGGATTAGCCAGGCTCTTTCGTTGCCATGACAACCCGCAAACATTCATCAGAGATAATTGCCGCGAGGCCGGATCCTGCCCCACGCCGGGCACGGCACAGGTTGTCTCTGCCCCACCACCCCCCTGCATCTCCCGAGCATCACCCTCCCGGTGGAGATGGGCAGGGAAGTGCAGCTGAGACCGAGGACACTGCCTCCAACACCCTCCTGTCCCCGGGAGGTGCTGGGAGAGCCAGGAAAGGGTTCCCATTTGATAGACACCTTGGTTCAATATGAGGGGCATCCATCCCCCCAGAGCCTGCCCACGGGTATCGAGTGGCAGTGCCGTGGTGGGGAGGAGAATCTATTTCCAACACTATTATTCTTACTAATGATAATTTTAAAAATTGACTTTAAAAGGTGCTGCTGACCTTGGAACTAAGGGACTAAGCACCAGTCGGGGTAAATGGGATTTTTGGACTTATCTCAAGTCATTAACTCCTCCCAGCCAGTCATTAATCCCCAGGAAATGCCCTGTGACTTGAAGCATGGATGCTTAATTAATACAAGCTCCCATCCCTGCAGACCCGGGGCCAAATCCTGAATTCATTCCGTGCAAAGCTTCCCCTTGGCTGTGGGAGCTGCTCCTCAAGCCTGTGTGGCTGCAGTGCCAGCCAGAGCCAGTCTGGTGCTGAGGGATGTGGGTGCTGAGGGATGTGGGTCCTGTGGGATGCAGGGGATGCAGATGCAACAGGATGTGGGTCCTGTGGGTGCTGGTGAGGAAAATCTCCCCCAGCCTGGAGCCAGTGATAACATTTTCTTGCAGATTTGGACCACACCAAGCACCACAACACGGCCTGGAAAACCTCTCTGAGGTGAACACAACCCCAAGCAGTGCAATGTAGCACCCTCATAATGCAGAGTCTCACAGAAAGGCCTCACCCCCACTCGTGTTCCCTCCATCCCCAGCAAGGGATGCTCAGAAGTCCCTTGTTTCTCCCCTCTCTCTCCCAACAGCTCTCATGCAATCAGCTTCATCCCCTAATTTGTCACCAATGGAAAATGCAGAACCTCCTCTTCCCTGTTCCCCCCTGCCCCTGCTCTTTCATGATCCTTCTTCTTAAAAGAGAAATAAAACCCCATTCATCACCATAATGATTTTTATTTCCAAGCCATCCAGTGATTTATGGGCCTGTTTCCCGAAGCCATTCTCTCCTGCAGCAGAATAGATGAATATTTAGGGGTGGGCTGGGGGTGCTGGTGGGGGAATTGGGAGGGAGACACGGAGACACCGTGGGTGAGCACGTGCCAGTGAGTCCTATGGCAGCACGAGCTGGAAAAAAGGCTTAAAATAAAAGAGGTGGTCTGATAGGAAAGGGAGATGTCACCATCCCACACCTGAAAGCAGCCCCAGTGCCGTGCGGATGCAGGAGCATCACAGGATGCAGGAGCACCGTGGAGCAGCCTGTGCCATCCAGGCCATGCCCTGAGGCACCTGGCACGGGCTGGCAGTGCCACCAAGCCCTGCTGGAATTCGAGGTGGTGGTGCCAAAGCAGCCTGTTAAAATCTGAGGGATTTGGGGCCATAAATCCATCAGGGATCCAGGGGGGAGCCATGCAGTGCACACCAAAGAAGGTCACGCTGCCTGCTGGTCCCCACTGTGGTGGTGGCTGGTGGACAAAGGTGATGTGGGGCTTAAATACCATCAGGATTTCAGGTGTGATGCTGGGCAATGTGAAAAATCCCACTGACCCCATCCCCTAAGCAATGCCACCTCCATTCCTCAGCCCCCAAGGGTCACTGGGAATCTTTGGAGAAGCCTCTTCACCATCCCCATTGCAGACACCTCCCAACCCAGACCCTTCCCAGCATCACCATCTCTCTGCCAATCCAGGCTGCCTATGTGTTTATTTTTGCCTGCATTAATTTGCCCACATCTCTCTCTCTCCTTTTTTTCTTTTTTTTTTCTGTTTGTCTGAAGTTATGGCTCAATTTCAGGAGTTGAAGAAAACTCAGTTTATAAATAGTTTGCTCAAAGCATCACTTTGCTGAAGGGAGAGAAGGCAGCTCCCAGCGAGTGCCTTGTCCCCAGGGAGGGTCATCTCCAGGGAAGGGAGATTTTCATCTTTCCCACATCATCTCTGCAAACAACATCCAACCTTCCTGAGAGAGCTGACAGAGTTTTTTGGGTGCTGCTCCCCAGTGCTGATGTCACAGCCACTTTAACATGACCCTGCTCTCTGTGGAGCCAGGAAGGTTGAGGACAGCCCAAGCAGAGCAGCACCATCCCTGCTTTGGGCAGGGAGATGCCCCCAGGCCTGTATGTGATGCTGATGTTGGGACAGAGATGGTGAAAGGAGAGAATCCTTGGGGAATTGCCATTGTTGGAGCATCTCAGCCTGGCTGCTGCTCCTGTCACCCCTTTTAAGGCTGTCCCTGTTGTCCCTGGAGCTGCCTGTGGAGCAGGGCTGGGATTGGCTCCAGAGGGCTGGAGAAGGGAGGTTGTGTGCCCACTGCTCCAGCTGAGCTTGGATATCCACTGTGGATATCCAGGACTCTGCTTTCCAGGCAACAGGGATGGCTGCAGGCATCCCACAGGCATCCTACAGGGATCCTACAGGGACTCAGCCCCTCCCGGGCACCCCTGAGTGCACTTCTGTCTCTGGTTAAGCAAAAGGTGCTGCAGAGCCAGTGTTTCCCAAAAAACCCTGGATCCAAACATCCCTTCTCCTCTGCAAGCCCTCACACCATGGCTCCACTGGTGCTCCCAGCCAGTTCCCAGCCCAAAGGCAGCACCTGATGTCTGTCTCTCCTCAACCAGGGAGCCCCAAATCTCAGAATCCTGAGGCTTCACAGGGACCTTCAGAATTTAACCACATCTCTGGCTCTCTGCCCCCTCTCCCCCACATCAAAACCCCCCCTTAAGCCACCACATTTCAAGATGCCCAAGGCACAGGATCCAGCAGTGCCAGGATGGCTCCCAGTGCCCCTCACACGACCATCCTGCTCTGCAATAAAATAAATACCCAACTATTTGCTGCAATCTGTTTTCTATCTCCACGTCCCCCCGGGGCTCAACTCGCCCCTCCTGGCCCAAGGAACGTCAGCATCTGCTCCTGCTTAAAGCTGCAAACTCACTGCCTTCTTCCAAAGAGGAGGGACACAGGGGAAAGGCACTGCTGGACTTTGCTGGCTTCTGAGTTTTGTTGGTTTGTTTGGGGTTTGGTTTTTTTTTTTGTTTTTTTTTTGGTGCTTTTTAATATTTTTATAAATAAATATTAAAGGAAGAAGACTGCTTACTTCTCCCTCTCTCTCTCTCTGTTCCTGCTCAGGGTGGAAAGTTTTGCTTCAGCTCACCCTTGTGACTGGAAAAAGAGCCAGTTCAGCGCTGCAGAACAAGGGGGCTGTTTCTTCTTTCTCCTTTTTTTTTTTAATGTAAGAGTTTTTAGGAAAGTGGTTTTGCAGGGAGGCTCCTGGGGAAAGGCAGGACCAAAGTCCCCAGGGACTCCCCTGGAAACAACCCTGGCTCCAGAAATTATGAGGACAAGATGTGAGGGGGGTTTGAGGGGTACGTAGAGCAGAGAAGAGCCTGGGAGAGGGGATGGAACAGCCGTGGAGAGGAGCAGCATCTCACCAGCCATTGCTCTTCCCAACAAAACCTGTGCTGGCATTTGGGGCTGGTCCCATTACTGCTCCACCAGGCAGGGACCTGGATCAGTCCTGGAGAGGAGATTCCATGTAAAAGTGCCAGGAGGTGACTGTGAGCATCCCTGGGTGTTTGCTTCTGCGTGGACACACAAGTGTGTGAGGGCACCAGGGGGTCAGGGCAGGGAAAGGAATGGGGTGGGATAGAATGGAGTGGGATGGGATAGAATGGAATGGGATGGGATAGAATGGAGTGGGGTGGGATAGAATGGAGTGGGGTGGGATAGAACGGAATGGGATGGGATAGAATGGAGTGGGGTGGGATAGACTAGAGTGGGGTGGGATAGACTGGAGTGGGATGGGATAGAATGGAGTGGAATGGGGTCTGTCCCCAGTCACGGTGTGGGCTCTGTTGGAGCTGCTCCATCTGCTGAGACCTGGTCCAAGGTTTTCACCCCAGCTCCACGTGTCTTTCCCCATTTCCCAGGATTGGGGAATGGTGACATGCCCTGGTCTTTCTGCTTCCCCCAGTTCCTCCCTTGCTCCATCCTGCTGCAGGCAACCCTGGCAAAACCCCGGGATACGCAAGGTCCGCCCAGGACCAAACCACGGCGCTTTGGCATCTGATCGCACATGGATAAGGCTGTCCAAAGGGTCAGGCAGAGCCAGCGTGTCCTTCCCCACCTGCCCCGAGCCCCTCGGGGCCAGACAAGGGATTTCCATCGCCAGGGCAGGAGCACAGCCCTTCCCCTGATCCGTGGCCAGCTTCCTGCTGCGGGCACAGACGCTCCTGCCCCAGGAGTCTGCGGAGTCGGGGACTGTCGCGCCGGCAGGAGCTGGCACGGGCTGTGACGGGACCCCGGGGGGACGGTGACACATCTGCGTCATTGGTGACAACACCGAGTAGCCTCAGCATCACCGCTCAGGCCCTTCCCGGCCCCGCAAAACACCCCAGCAGCCACCGGAGCCTTGCCCAGCAGCCGGCAATTGCTGCGCTCTGCGGAGGAAGGGGAAAACAGGGAGCGAAATGAGACGCGTGTCGGACTCTGGGATTTATCCGTAATACCCCGTCCCTTCTTCCAGCGGTATCCCAAGGGCTGAGCATCTTTGCCCCACACCCAGGTTTGTCCTCTAACATCAGACTCCTCTCCACGCCCCCAAGGGTAAGGAAACTCGTCCTTTCCCAGGTGTAGGAGATTCTTCTTGCTGTGGGATCGTGGAGCAAATAGTGTTTTCCAGGGAGGAGGAGGCAGCCAGGCTGCTGCAGCTCCCAAATCTGACAGAACCGCTGGAAAGCAGCAGCGGGACGTGGCAGAGGCTGCCAGGGCTCTGCTCAGCGAAGCAGCCCCTCACTGTGCCCACTCCTCTTCCTTCCCCTGCAGCCATCCCAGCATCCGCAGGATTTCCCTGTGTGGGGCAGGGCACGGGCTGCTCGTGTGCTCCGAGCAGTGCTGGCACAGCTCCCTGTGAAGCATTTGGTGGCACTGGAGTTGGAGCAGCAGGAGGAAGGGGGTGGCACAGGGAGCTGAAATAGCTCCTGGCTCTTCCCCACATCCTTCCACCTTCCTCAAACCTTCCCCAGCTGGGAACTGGGTATCCCACTGCCAACCCATCCCAGAATCCAACAGATGCATTTATGGTGGTAATTGCAGGTTTTCTGATTGCAAGGGGGGGCATCAGACCCCCAAAACACTGGAATCCAGAGGAGCTGTGGCTGCCCCACCCCTGGGAGTGTTCAAGGGCAGGTTGGACGGGGCTTGGAGCAACCTGGGCTGGTGGAAGATGTCCCTGCTCATTGGAACGAGATGGGCTTTACACCCCTTCCAACACAAAACACTCCATTTCTCTGGATCCTCCTGCATCCCTGTGGCTCCAGTTGCATCCTGTTACAAATTCAGGGAGCCCTCCCTTTGTCTCATCATCTTTCCCAGCCAGGTGCAGCCCACAGGCTGGAAAACCTCCAGCAAACATAAAATCTGGAGTTACTAGTTTGATTAATACTTCAGGTGGAAATCTATGAAAGTGCCACTTTAATAAATCAGTTGCTCGGGGCTCCCAAGGAAAATCATCTGAGGCTGCATTTCCAACCTCCAATTGCAATGGCTTGGGTAAGGATGGAGGTGATCCCCATCCAAAATGCCATCCCATGCCTCATTGAAAGGAATTATTGCTGGATTAGTGCAACAACAAGTGGTCTGGCCACAAAGCATCATCCATCAGCATGGGAGGAATAACCGCCCAGCATCCTCTCCCTGGACGAGGCCAACAAAAATCCTGCAGAAAAAGGGGAAATCAGAGAAAACCAGCACAAAACCGAGCTGTTCTGCCCCCATGTAGGGTCCCCTGCCAGCCCTTAATATTTAGTGCCTGTACACGAAGCAATTTCCACACCAGGAAGGAATTGCTGTGTTAACCATCCTGCAGCGGGATGAAAAACCATCACGGAGAAGAAAGGGAAAAGGACATTGTTTGAAAATCCAGACCCCAGGCTGGAACGAGTTAATCCCAGTCTGTCGCTGAGATCCTCCCCAGCCATTCCAGCAGGATTTCAGCCCCCTTTTCAAAGGGGATTTTGCAACACATTTACTTGCGTTGCAAAATGAAAAGTAATTTTGGAGCTGAGAAATGGATTATGCTCTGCCGAGAAAGTGTTCAACTGGGGTCTTTTGGCAATTTGGAAAGGTTTCCTTTCCCTCCTAAAAAACACGGTGAGACAGAAATCTGTCAAAATTGATGTTTTTCTATAAACACGCCGAGTTTCAACAAACCTCCACTTTTCCATCAAAAAACAATTTGTCTAAAAATTACCAACCGGTTCTGCCTGGACTTGGTCTCATTCCCATGGCATGGGATTTGATACTACCCCCAAAACGTGCACAGCCTCCCCGAGCCCCTTCACACCATTCCCCATTTCTGGAAGCCTTTCCATGACTTGCAGCAGGGCTTGGCTGGCAGCTTTCTGGGTGTTGAAGGTGTTATTTTGCAGTTGGAGGGGGCCAAGGAGATTCCACGGGCCAGGAGCATCACTTCAGCTCCTCGGGGAAGCCCTGGAGAAGCAATAACACCCCTCCTGTGAAGGATCCCTGTGGCTGCTCCAGTTGCCACAGCTGCTACTCTCTTTTGGTTCTATTTAAGAGAAGATTCCATAGTTTTCACCTGAAAAGTGTTGGCATCATTCCATACCAGAGCTGCTGGGACTCTCTCCTGCAGAAGCAGCACGGCCACAGATCAATAGGGCCACGATTACATATTGATTTCTATTTTTTTCCCAGGCAACTACTTGATAGCACTGGGGGTCCCCTCCGTCCTGACGCTGCCACACTCAGTCCCTGCAGGGCAAGTCAGCAGGATGGGTCAGAGCAGGAATTTCTCCTGCTCTTCCATAATCTCAGTCTTAACGTTTTCTTTCAGCTTTGGGGCAGGATAAGCAATTTTCCTGAGCATTGGCCCCTCTCCCACGCTGGTGACACCATCAAACACATTCTCAAAGAGCCCTTAATGAATGGTTTAAAGCCAGTTTTCCAACCTGGGGCTCAGCTGATGTCAGGGACAGCAAACAGGGGGAGAGATAAGGTCCCTGCTGTAGCTCCGGCTGATCAAAGAAGATCCATGGCATCACCCCCCCAGAGCTCTGCACTCTCCCCTCCATTTATTACCCTAATGGGGATTTTTATACTTATTATGGTCTCAGCAGCTGATGTTTATTGATTTTGACACTGCAGAGTTTTAGTCAGGCATCTGGAACATGCCATTATCGGCACCAAAGGGTCATTGCTGTGTGAACAGAGCCACGATGACAAGGACAAAATTACCCCCCGTCCCGGCTGAAGGTGATGCTGGGTGGGGATGGCTGTGGCAGGGGGACGGCCAGGTGTCCCCAAGCCACGGTGGGGTGGTGACATTGTGAGAGGCAGCGAGCGGTGGGGGCTGGGATAAGGTTTGCAAAGCACGGAGCACCTGAGCGGCTGATTTTCACACCTCAGACGCTGCCTCTGAGCCGCTCCCCCCAAAGCCGGTGAGTCACCAGAGCTTCTTATGCAATTGTGGGGAAAAAAAGCTCTAATTGCAGAGATAATACAGGGAGTGACACACGCCAGCACCGAGAGCTGTGTTGTTCAATTACAAATTAACCACATCCATATTTATAGAGCCTCCCTTCCAGCACGGAGCCATCGGCCCTTTCCAACCTCCCCCTTCCAAAAAGCAGCAGCACCCGCCGGGGTCTTTCGATGGGAATCACCTGCTCTCTGCTAAAAGTAGCCCTGCGAGCAAATGCAAAGTAAATACACCTAAAAGAAGCAGCATCTCGCTGGCCCTTCCCGTGCTCCCGCTGCTGGTGCTCATCAGGGATACAGCACGCACGGGGAGCGCCATCGATCCGCTGAGGAATCATTAATTCATAAGCACAGCCATTGATTTTTTTGCGTGTCCTCAAGCGAGTGGGATCGGCACAGCCACGTGAGACCCCACCAAAGCCGGGCATGGTGGCGCCGGCAGCGCGGGGAAGGGCAAATCCGGCTCTGCCACCCTCGGGGATCCTCCCAACCTCATTAACATCTTGGCAAAGCCACCTGCTGGAGACCAGCTCCTTCTGCTCCTCCTTCTCCACCCACTCACCCGAGGGATGCACCGCTGCAGCCCTGTCCGTCCCCCCGAGGTGTCCCTCTGTCCCCAGCACGTGTCCTGTGCCTCTTCAGCCAACACCCGGGGCACTCTGGATCCAGGCAGGAAAACGGAATAATTCCCATTTAAACAGACAAAAGAGCATTCAAGCTGCTGAGTGGGACCCTGACCCAAGACACCCAATCCCTACTCCGCAGCCCCCAGCGGCAGCCCTGGGGAGGGGACAGGCACAGAGGCAGCCAGAGAGCACGGGAAGGTGGAGGGGAGAGCACAGGCAATCCATTTGCGATGTGCATCGATTCCTAACGTGCCTGGGAGCCTGCCTGGCTCTTCGGGAAGCGTTAAGAGACGATGCTTAGCAAAGCTGTCCACGGCCCACTGCGGTGAAACCCTCATTAGCTCCCCAGCACGGAGCCCGGGGGCACAGGCAAAGCGGTGGGGGGCTGGATGACCCCAGCAACCAGCGACCCTCCAGCCTCCACCCACTGGTTACTCACCTCAAGGGGAAAGTCCTGTCCTGGCAGCACACGGGGGTCTCTCTGCTGCCCTCTCTGCCATGGAAGTGTCCTGGGGACGTGACAACCCAAATCCCTCTGTCCTGGTCTGTCTGTCTTGGGTGCAAAGGTGGTGGCACAAAGCAACGTCCCTACCCCGCAGTCATGGCAAAAACAGCCAAAGGGAAGCTCCCGGGTTGGGCTGGAGTGGCAGTGAGCTCCAAAGCCTCGCAGGGAAGTGCATCCCCATGGACAGGGCTGGCACAGCCCTTCAGAGCTGCACAGTGGCTTTGGCTGTTCAGCAAAGGAGAGGGGAAGCCAAACCTCCCCATTCAGCTAAAAGCACCAGGGAAGGGACAGGTAAGTAGAAATAATTACTCAAACAGCAATTTGGGGTAAGTATGTTCTGCGTTCCCACAATTTTCCCAGTGGGGAAGCCTTTTCCCAACCTCTTGAGAAAACAGATTTCTCATCAGCTGAAACACCAGGTCCTTTCCCTGTAATCTTCCAACTCAAACATATATTTCTCTGATCATAAATTAGCAATACTTGCACTCGCTCGCTCAAAGCTGTTTCTCTCTTCCCCCTCTCCAGGTTTTCCACATCCTACAGAAATGGAAGATCCAGGCTCTGGGTGGTTATTTTAAAAGGCACCGATCAATCAGAGCCTGGCTCAGCTCCCCTCCTCCCCTTTGGCTCCACAGCTCACCAACACACCGGCTGCTGCCTCACCAAACCCTTCCCGAGGGGACCATCTCCCCCAAACCAACGTGTGGCCACCCAAATCATGCTTGGAAGACTTTGGCTTCTGGTCAGTTAAAAAATATCTAAAGCCAGAAGTGGGGTAGCTCTGGGCTGGGGAATGAACTCGTGGAGAGGGAGACCCTCATGCCCAGCAGGACATGGGTCCTGGTCCCAGCAGCCCTGGAAAAGCTTGGATTGCAGCATGGAAGAGCCACTTACTGGAATTTTCCTCCATTTCATCATTTCTCCCTGGTCAGACTCTTGGCACGTTCAGCCAAGGGAGGCGGTGCAGGAACAGAGTCACCTTGGGAATGATGCTGGAGAGACTCTTCCCTGTGCAGCAACAGGTCAGGAAGCTCAGGGGCAGGATCCAGGATCTGGGATCACCGTGAGGGTGGGAACACCCTCTTTTTGGCGAGACACCCACCTTTCCCCCCCAAAGAGGTGACACAGTCACTCCTGGCTGCAAGAGGGACAGCAGCTCCCACACCACGGGCATCCTCCAGCCCACCCATCTCCCTGGGAGAGGCACTTCCAGCAGAGACTCCCCCTCCTCGGCTCCATGCCCCCAGTCTCCCTGCACCCTCCCCCAGACCCAGGCCCCTCTGAGCTCTTCCCTCAGCAGGAATTGGGTTAAGCTGGGGCCCCCCTCCCCAGGGACACGTGCTGCCATCACGGAGCCTCTCCCAGGCGCCAGGGCTCCTGTTGACAAGACCTAACGCGTCGCTGCTAATAATAGCAGTGTCTTGGTCACATCTCCCACCCTGGAGCTGCTCAGGGCACGGGGGGTCCCACTCTGGAGCAGGGTGAGGGGGAAGCCAGGAGAGTCCCCGGGGTGCTGCAGGCACCCCCATCCCTTTGAGCCCCGGAGTGAGCTGCAGGGAGGGGGCTGATCTGCAGAAATCTGAATTTCTACNCGTTTTTTCCTCCTTCTTTTTTTTCCAGTGGTGAAGTGGAAAATGGGGAGAAGAAAAGCCCAAGAAGTTCCCCCCCTGTATTTCCATTGTTGAGTTCCCCTGGAGGGACCCAGGGAACTGTCTGCACCCCGGAGATAATTCATGAACGGCGCTTTCATCTCCAGAGCCCTCGCAGCTCCCACCTAATGAATCCCAGCACTGGGATCCTTCAGAAAAATATGGAGAGATCTGGAATTGGAGCAGCAACACGGCTCTCCCAGGGTGGCCACTGCCAGTGACTCCAGCAGTGTCAGGGCTGTGAGACCCCTCAGACCCAGGGCACCCACCAGGATCCCTCTGGATGCCACGCTTTATGAACACGGGCAGGAAAATGAGGTTTATGCTCAGTCTGGAGGAGCCTGGTCCCAGTCCAGCTGTCTGGGATGGGGACAGGGAGTGGGACACATGGAACCCAGCCCTGATGCCGGGTGGTGGGAGGTGGCTGAGGGCTCTGGTCCAGCCTGGAGCAGCACAAACAGCCGCCCTGAGAGATCGCACGCGGAGCACAAACCAGTGCCTTGAGCCAAGAGCCAGGGAAGGGCTATAAATAACGCTGTTATCATCTGTGCCTCGCTCGCTCAGCGAGCTGGGCCACAGCATTTCCTCCCCAGCAGCGTTCAAGGGTGATTTCTAGCCTGGAGGAGGCCAGGGCCCTGTCAGCATCCCCACTCCAGTGGCCTTTTTCCAGCCTGCCATTGATTTGGCACTTGGCTGACGAACCCACCGGTTGCCTTCCTGAGGCAAACACAACCACTCTCCCAGACAGAGACCTGCCTTATCCCTGTAGCCTCTTCCCAGCTTGCCTGGGGCCCAGGAGGGTTAGAATTCTCCATCCTCCTCCTGCTGCTGCTCTGATTCCTGTTGCAGGTCCCTGACCCAGCCACCATTGCTCTGCTTTTGACCCAGACCACCCAACCTTGTGCTGCCCTGGCTGAGAAGCTGCAAAGGGACTGAAGAGGATGGCTCTGTCCCCAGGTGGTGGCCAAGGGATGCCAGGTTGCTCCTGGTCATGCAGGTGGGAGGAAAACAGAGAAGAAACTTGGGTGAGGAGCAGGGAGAGGGAGCTCCTTATTCTGGGGGATGAGAACCTGTGGGAGGAAGCTCGTGGGCAGAAGAGGATGGAGGCAGCTCACAGACAGACACAGCAGCACAGAGTCCCACACGCTGTCCCAGCTCCTCCTAAATCAGCCCAAGGGAAGGAACGTGCTCATGTCATGCTCCCCAGGAGACAGAGAGCCAGAGGAGGGAGAAGGATCCTTGGAGGCTTCCCTGTCTGTGTTGTGGTGCTGGATCATGATGCAGGGCTGGGACTGGGAAGAGAACGGGGAGGGGGAAGGCAGGATGGAGGAGGAGGAGGGGGGCCCATATGGAGAAGCTTCTCCCAGAGAGCGACAAGATGCTGAGCTGGCGTGAGATCGGGAGCTCTCCGAGACGACACTGCGAGAGCCAAGCAATCAATATGTGAAAATCCAGCCCAGGCGAGGAAGGTGACCTTGAGCAGCAGAGGGAGGAGGGAGGGAGGGAGCAGAGCTGCAGGAATTACACATGGAGATGCTCCCTGGGCGAGGGAGGGAGGGATGGAGGGAATGAGAGGGGCAGGCAGGATGCAGAGCCCCTCTGACACCCACTGCCAGCTCCAGCCCCGGGGAAGGCTCTATGTCTCCTTGCTGCTCCAGGACAGGATCCAGGCAACCTGTCTGGGGTGCTGAGGGAGAGCCTGGGGACAGTCCATCCCCATGGACTTTTCCCCCAGGAAAGGGCTGTGGGACAAGTGGCAGGAGGGGATTGCTGTTCCCTGCCCTGCATTGCTGCTTTCTTTCCTCCACCATGGCAGCAACAGGGACACAAGGGCACAGTCAATACTCGCCTATCAATCACTGCACAGTCAATAAGAGCAAGCAGGGGGGCTGAGCCCCTCTCAGCCCCCTCCCCAAAATCAGCCCTAGCTCAGCTCCCTCCAGGGCTCTGGGGAAGGGAAGACCTGCTGGCCCAGCTTTCTCCCTCCTCCCTGGGGGGTGAGGGGACCCAAAAACCACACAAGGCAAGACAAGCCCCCTGAACCTCAACTCTCCCCCAGAACCCCTCATTACTCTTAGAAAAGATGTGTTTCTGTAAACCCAGGAGCCCCAGAGACCCCTCCCCCTTCACCTACCTCACTCCTTCTCCCTATGAAATCAACCCTTCCCTCTGCATCTCCTTTTAATCTTCCTCTGCTAACTCTCAGCCCCTGGGCTATTCCCAGTACCTGGCCTATTCCCCAGCACCTCGGCATTCCCGAGACATGCCAAAGCCACCCTAGAAGGGAGGGAACCAGCAGAGAGGGAGTTTGCAGTCCGAAGTTAAGGTCAGGCGTTTCCAAACACTCTGCCTTGCCATCTAGCGGGACGAATGCGAAGGACCGGGACGGGTTGTTGGGAAAAGTTGGCCAACTCCATCCCGCTGGAACCGAGCTGGGCTGGAGGCAATCCTTCATCCCACAGGAGCCGGTGACATCGCTGGGATAAGGGGTGGACCAAAGGGGTCAGAAGGATGGATGGGGAAGGGGCAGAGATGTGAGGACAGACAGACAGGGCATCAATAGGTGCAGCTGTTTCAAGGATGACGTGACAGCAGTGGGAATAAATCCTGGCATTTTAGATCCAGCCTGAAAGGAAAAGCTGGATTAGCTCCAAATTCCCATTTACCAAGGGCCGTGGCTTTTGGATCAACATAATCCATGTCTGCATTGGGTTTTGCGTGGGGAAGAAAGGCAAGGGGAGAGAGGCAGTGCCCACACATGTGCTCCCCGCTGTGCCAGCCCCGCAGCCTCGTGGGCACCAGGTGCCCATGGGTGAGGAGCTGGATCCTCCTCTGAGGTTTTCTCCAGATGCCTTCGTTTGCCTCCGCAGGCCTGGAGGATGTGGGCTGAGCTCAGTGGTTTCACTTCAGGAGTTTGGAATCTCCAGGGATGTGTCATCCCTCTCACCGTGCGTGTTTGTTACATGTGTATAAAAATATAGAGGATGAATACATTAGATTTAAAATATCTCACCACTGGGCAGCTCTTTCTGGGTGTTGAGAGTTGGGTTGATATGAGATATTTTAACTCTGAGTGATTTTCCTGCTGCTCCTGGGGCTGTTTGACTCAGGGCTCTGGTGCTGCTCCAGGTTTCTTTGCAGTCCCAAACCCAGGGACACCCTCCCTCCAGGCAGAGCTCATGCTGGAAATCCCCCTTCGTGCCAGGACAGCTCCCAGTCCCTGTGTTCCTGGGCCATGGGGCTGCAGTGGCTCTGGGATGAAGTGGTGGAGGATTCCAGTTGCCCTGTGCTGAATTTTCCTGTTGAATCCTCTTTGGGAGCACACAGAGACAGTCCAGCTGTGGCCACAACTCACACCTCGATGTGCAACAGCCCTCTGGAACTACACAGACCCACCTGATGGACCTGGGCATAGGTCAAACCTGCCTCTCTGGAGCAATACAGCTCCTGATCCCTATCCAGGAAACCCCAAGAGCAGACACAAAGGGGTCTTCCCAAGGCCCTGGGAGGGAATTGAAGAAGAAACGGGATACAGGGAAGACCCATCTTTGCAAACCAGCACCATTCCAAAGCAGCTGCTGGGCTGGGGCTGGTCAAGGGCTTCCTTCTGCTCTCACTCAAGAGCAAGACACTGAATGCATTTAAAAGTCTTCATTTTATTATTATTTTATTATCCATGCTCCACTTGCCCCAGGCCTGAGCTCACCCCTACACAGAGGCTCAACTCACACCGGGGTGAAACACATCAGCTTTCACCCCACGTTTCCCACGGGCAGCAGGGTCTGAGGGGTTTGGGGTGGGAGTCTGGGAATGTTCCCCGGTGCTTCCCAGCACTGGGGCTCAGGAGAAGCGGCCCGTGGGCAGGCGGGGCAGGCAGAAATAGGCGTCGGGGAAGAGGCTGAGGTTGATGGGGTTGCCGTCCAGGCGGATGTCCTCCAGCGCCCTGCGGACCTGGCTGTGGTCCTGGCTGTCACAGAACGTGTCCTCGTGCATGGTCTGGATGTTGTTGTTCTGGCCGGGGTGGGAAAGGGCCAGATCAGAGTCAAAGGGATGGGGAGGAGGAGTTTGAGGTGGGCTCTGCTAGACTGAGGTGCAGACAGACCTGGGTGCAGACCCATCTCACCTGGAGGTGCAGGGAGCGCAGGCTCTCGGGCAGGGGCGCCGGGATAAAGTCCAGCTGGTTATCGGACAGATGGAGAAACTGCAGCTGCTTCAGGTCCTGTGGGAAGAGGGGAGAGATGAACCTCTCTGCTCCCAGCCCCACTCCAACCCCTCTGCACTGCCCCCGTCACCCCTTGGCATGGCAGGTCTGGGTGAAAACCTGGATTCATGCCCGGGGCCGCAGCCCCAGCGCACACCCGGAAAGCCTCGGGCCGGAGGCCGGTGCTGGGGATCCTGTTGAGTCGGGCGTCGAGGCGGACGATGCTGCGGGGCAGCTCGGGCAGCGCCGTGAGCCTGTTCTCGGGCAGGATGAGCTCCTGCAGGCTGGGCAGCAGGCGGAAAGCGTCCACATCCGCCCAGGAGATGGAATTGCTGCTCAGGTCGATTCGCTTCAGCTTCTCTGGTGGGAGCGGAGGGAGGAGATGAAGAGGGGCAAAGGCAGAAGGGTTTGTCGCTCCGTGCCCCTCGCAGGGTCCATCCCCCGCCCTGCCCACCCCCGGCGTACCCAGCCCCGTGAAGTCGCGGGCGCGCACGGCGCCGATGCGGTTGAAGCGGGCGTACAGGTAGGTGGTCTCCGGGGGCAGGGGCGGGATGTGCTCCAGGTCGGCGTCGTCGCAGTACACGGAGGTGCCGATGCACAGGCAGAGCAGGCAGCTGGGCAGCCCTGGGAGGGGGGACAGAGGTGTCCTTGGCACGGCGCAGCCCCCCGACCCCCACCACCCCGAAGCACGCAGGGAGGTGGGAGGATGTGCCCACCCTGCCCGTGCTGTGGGTACGCGGGGTCTTGATCGCCCAGAGCTCTCACAGCCACAACGCCTTCACCAGTGGACCGGCCCAGGGCACCTCAACCAGGGCCAGACTCTCCCAAACAGAAGATCTGCTGATAAACGAGCTGCTCAGGGCCAAATCCCTCCCGTGGGAAAGGGGGGTGTAAAGCTGCCGAACACAGCAGCCCTACATCCAGGGCTCTCCCGGCCCCCTGAGTTTGGCTACTGAAGGAAAAAGAACAAGAGGAACGAGTTTTGCATCGAGCAAAACATCTGTCTCAGCTGCCTGAGGGTCTCAGCACACAGGGCAGGGGGGCAGGAGGGGTAAAGCCATGTCCACCCCTGCCATGTGCTCCCTCTCCTCTCCTCCTGATCCATCCAAGTCTCCCACCAGACTCCACATCCATTAGTGGGGGAGTTCAAAGCAGCAAGGCAACAATTTCCCTTTGCCTCCCACTTAATTTGTCCCAGTCCTGAGTGACAGAAAATGAATAAAGATATTTATCCCTCGCTACAGGATTTTAATTGTCACTAATCTAATTGCTACTCTGTCCGACTGTCGCAATGCCTCTGCTCATTAAAATGTTGCTGCTTTGCTGGAGCTCTTGTTTCCCAGAAATGTCTCTCTGCAGCCCTTCTGCCTGCTGTGTGAGAAGACTCACCCCTCACACTCCATCTACTCGCTGGCCTGGCAGAGCAAATAGCTGCTGCTGCCTGCTGGTGGCACAAGAACTCACTCCTTATCCTCCAGAGCCCCAGCCCTGCCACCCCTGGGATGCATCCCACAGGAACCAAACCCAGAGCTCCACACTCACCCTGCACGGGGAAGGGTGCTGGGTGGATGGGACCAGCAGTGGTTGGAGGCTGCAGTTTCGGGGTTTCAGCCGTGGCCCCCAGGTCTGGGAGAGTTTGGGGGTCCTTGGGGCGAGGAGCCAAGGTGCCAACCTCGATCTGCAAACACAGCCTGGGTGTGAGGGTGAGAGGCTGAGCAAATCCTCCTGTTACCCCCTCCAAGGTGGGCAAGGCCTGAGGGGTCTGGATAGGTTGAACTGAAAAGACAGCTCCTCCTTGGAGAGCTCTCCAAACCACCCCCCTCCCTCCTTGCCCTGGGGAATGCAGGAAGCCTCAAGTCCAGGTTCCTGCAGTGATGATCCAACCAGGCTCTGGCAGGGGACAAAGAGCTGGCAGAGGTTGAGGTCAGGTAAATCCTTTCCTACCACCAAGAGAGCAGTGGGAGAGCTGCCAGGACTTGTAGGCTTGTGCAGGAGGCTGGTTCTCCAGCTGTGCCCCATCCAACCCTTGGACCAAACCCCTTTCCCAGGATTCACCCAGGGAAGAGCTGCCCTGCACACCCGGTGCTCTCCTGCACCCCCCTCACCTTCGGAGCAAGGTCACCATAGTCATAGAGCTCCTCGTAGTTGCTCAGGTCAAGGATCTCACCGTAGTTGTCCAACGTCAGGTCGTAGTTGTCCAGATCCAGGTTTTCATAGAGTGCCACATCAGCTTTTGTCTTCTCAGCCTTCCTCCTCTCCTTGGCTGGGACAGCCCAAGCTGCCCCCAGGCACAGGCTGGCCATGCCCAGCCAGGCCAGGGTCCACATCCTGCACCCAGCTGGGGTCACTGCTCCTGGGGGGACACAGAGCTCTGACACGTCAGGATGGCGCCAGGTGTCCTGGAATGGGGGCAGTAAAAGCAGGGGGGGACGGGATGCAGATCTGGGATGTGGCTGGAGCCAGCCTTGCTCTGCAGCCGTGGGGGACAAACAGCCCCCGGCCCGGGGATGTTACATGTCCCTTTTCTTTTCAGCCCATTTCACGCTTGGCTGGGTGGCTGAGCAGGAGAGGCCCCACAGCCATGCTGGGCTGCCCATGCTTCCCGTGTTTCCCGGTTTTCCCAGCCCCACGGGACTGTGGGGGGGATCAGGAGATGATAAGGGGGTCGGGGTCCTGCTCTGGTCCCTTGAGGCGATGGGTGAAGCTGATCACTGACCCAACAAACTCAGCAGCTGAGCAGAAATGGCCCCAGGAGCCCTGGAACTGCTGCTCTCCCCTTCACTCCCCCTTGCCCCCACACCCAGGACTAAACCCCAGGATGCTTCTTGTGAGCCTCCAGCATGCTGGGGGACCAGAGACTGCAGGGTCCCTGTGACTCCCCCCTGAGCACAGGGCCTGCTGCACAGGACCCCCACATTCCTGGCAGCTCCACATCCAAACCCTCCACAGTCCGTTCCCAAAGGATCTCCCTCCCACCGGGCTGCACGCCCTCGGGAGCACCCACGGCAGGGCAGGCGAAGGGTCCCAGCACTCGCCAGCCTCCCACGTGTCTCTCCCATACCAAAAGCAACGACCCAGCCCGGTTTTTGCCCCCAGGGCTGAGGGTGCTACTCCTTAATCCCTGCCACTTCCCCCCAGGTCAAATCTTTACCAGTGCACTGAGCCCCTCGCGTTCATCACCAGCCCTCCTGGCCCCCCAGCTCACCCCAGGCCTGGGGGGCTCTCCTTGGTGCCGGAGGAGCCAAAGGAAGCCGGCATGGACGTACCCCCTGTCCCCTCCTCCTCGGTGCCGGAGAGCCCTGCTCCTCTCCACGGGCTGGTGCGCTGGCTCGGGAAGGGCTGTCGGGCTTTTAATGCATGGCGAGGAGGAGGGGGGCTGCACAGAGGGGTTTGGCATGGCAGGATGCGGCCAATCAAGCCAGAAACCCCCCCGTTGGGAACTTATATTGTCCCCAGGGGCAAGCCAGCCCCAATAGTGGCTGTCCTCCAACAGCCCAGGCTGGTGTCTGGGGCTGTGGGGGACGGGATGGGGTGGGATGGGAGAGGGAATGTGTTGTGCTCCCTGCCCTGGTGTCCCCATGAGCGATGGGACACGCAGCCCCGGGCAGAGGGGACAGACCCAGCCCCATCCCTGCCTCAACCAGCCCAGGTCCTGCCACCAGGGAGCAATTTCCAGCTGCGTCCATCCCCGGCGATGCAGGAATGGCAAAGCACCGGGCACAACGCCGGGGCCCAGTGAGTATCACAGCCCTGGGGAGGGTGTGGGGGGCTGCACAGACCCACCCCAGCAGCCAGACAGCTGGGGATACTCAGCTCATCCACCTCAACTCACCTTCCATGGGGCTCAGCACCCCCCACCCTTTGCACGTGGGTGGTTTGGGGAAAGGGGGGTGATGTGGATGGAGGGGGGGTGAGACCTGCTCCCCTCACCGGGATAGGATGGGAGACACCCCCAGCCCCACTGTGTGCACCCACCTGCCCTGGGGCAGGGGGTCCCTGACACCCCTGACACCCCCACATAGAGCTCAACTCGTGGTGGGGGGGCCACGACCCTCCTTCATCCTCTGAGGGAGAAGGGGGGTGTCATTGCCAGGGACGTGTCCTGCGGGGCTGGGCCACGCCGGGATGGGCAGGGTGGGCACGGCAACTCCTCCCAGCGCTGGGCAAGCCTCGTGCACACACACAGAGCCTCCCACCGCCGCGAAAATGTTCTTATCTCCCGCAGGCAGCTCTCAGCCCACGCACCTACCCACCCACCGCGGCTCACCCATCTGCCAGTGCCCGCTGGGCGGGTGGGGGACACCCCCGCAGCCCCCCACCGCCGGGTACGAGCTCTAGCCACGCACCCGCAGCCCCCAGCCCACGGCGTGCCCCCCGACGGGGCGGCCCCAGCCCCGCTCAGCACGCAGCAGCCTCTAATCTTCGTTAAGCCCCTCATTAGGCGGCTCGGTGGCCACCGTGATGGAGGGGATGTGGCAGCTGGGGGGGCGTCACAGCCCAGCGCGGGGGGAACTGCTGCAAAGCCAAAGCCTGGGCTGGCCGAGGGTCCCCAGGCCGGCGGCGGGGTCCCCGCGGCAGAGGGGTGCCCAGGGAACTGGGGTTCCCAGGGGAGCTGTTTTGCTGCCCTGGCGAAGCTGCTGGGTCCTGTTCTCCCTGTTCTTTCCTTGTCCCCAGAGACGGTGGCCCCTCAGCACCCACAGCAAAGACCTGCAAGGATGGCATCACCCAAAAGGTCCGTGCGTGCACAGCATCCCCCAAGGGACGCTGCAAACCCTCCCATCAGTGGAGGCCCCTGCTCAGGCACCCACAAATGGGCTGGGTGGGTGTCACCAGTTGCAAAGGGGCTTGACTTGAGCAAAACTCACCCTGCTCCAAACTACCTCTCGGCGAATCCCCTCCCAGCACCCACCACGCTGAGGAGCCCCCTTGGGTGCCGCTCTCAGCCCCCACTCATGAGGGGGTTCCAGCTTTCCCCGTGACCCCACAACACACACGGTGAAGGGGGGGTTCCCCTCGCTGACAGCCCCAGTCCAAACCCCCACGGCAGCAGAGACTGTTTGCAGGGAGAAGAAATGAGCCCCCCCCGGGTTTTGGGTGCTCAGCTCCCACAGGAGACAGGACTGACTTACCCACGGAGTGAATACACACCTGGAGGTGGGTGATTCACGCCCTGGTTGCAAAATACAGCGATTTTAAGGGGAGGTGGCTGCCCGTGCCTGCTCTACACTCACACACTCACCCCGCACGCTCCCGGGAGCAGCCCCCCTCCACAGCCCCCGTGCTCACACCCGCGCCCACAGCCCGTCCTCTCTCCCGGCTCGGGATCCACGTGGGGAGAGCAGCAGCGAGAGGAGTTTGCTGAAGCTGAGGCGATGGGCAGAAGGAGAAGTCGCTGCCGCCGCCCACTCCGCTCGTGTGAAGACACGCGCGCCCCGCGCTGCCGGAGCCCTGGGATGGATCCCGGCTCGTGGCTGGAGGTGGGAGAGGTGTCTCCCCATTCCGTGCACACCCTGAAGCTTCTCCATGCTGGAGAACTCGCCCTGGGGGTGTTTGTAGGGCTTCCCTGGTGACACGAGCTCAGGCAGGGTTCACACACCCGCCCTGACGCGCAGCACTCGCAGCTGTCACCTTCTCCCAGCGCTTGGCGGGGACAGCAACACCCACCAGCAGCCACAGCTCTGGGAGCTGCAGCTAAGATCGGGCTTTCTTAATTAGCAGAGGGGCTCGTTAGGGTAGGCACATGGTCCATGAACGTGCCCACCACCACGCTGCAGGTGTGATGTGATGGCTGCTTTGACACCCGTGAGTCCAACCCATCG
Organism: Formicarius rufipectus; assembly: GCA_013399695.1. Lineage (NCBI taxonomy): Eukaryota > Metazoa > Chordata > Aves > Passeriformes > Formicariidae > Formicarius > Formicarius rufipectus. The sequence continues at coordinate 197,854 of VXAU01005413.1, read as the reverse complement.
AATCACAGACTGGATTGGGCTGGGAGAGACCTTAAGGAGGAACATCTCATTCCCCCTCTGCCATGGGCAGGGACGCCTCCAACCAGCCCAGGTTGCTCCAAGCCCTGTCCAACCTGGCTTTGGACAGTTCCAGGCATGGGGTAGCCACAGCTTCTCTGTGCCAGGGCCTGCCCACCCTCCCAGGGAAGGGTTTCTTCCCAGTTTCTAATCTAAACCAGCAATGGTTCAAGGAGTGCACTCCACAAACCCCAGAGCCCACCAACCCCCAGGGGTCTCACAGGCTCTGACTGTTTGGAGTTGGCCCCAGCAGAGGAAATCTGGTCCTGAATGAAGCAGCAGCTCCCACACCTGAGGAAGATGAAGATGGATCAGAGAGAGGCAGATCCAACTGTGGCTCTGGGTCCCTTGTGAATCATTTTATTTTCACTGCTGCGGAGAGTAGGAGTGAAAATACCATTAAGTTGAAATCAGTCGAGAGGTACATATGTCTCTAGATATATCTGTACAGTCTACCAGTCTATATACACATTATATATAAATATATACATAGGGGCGCCGGGTTTAAGGCTGAAACCTGTCGAACCCAACAAAGCCAACTGCAGGAAGATTTGAAGAGGCTTTTATCTTGAGAAAACAAGCCTCAATTAGCACAGGGTTTGAATTAACAGAAAGGGGGAGCATCTCAGGGTGGTTATTGTGTCCCCAGGCTGTGGGGAGCATCCTTGTCCCATTCTCAGGAAGCAGGACACGGTGCCCGTCCGTGCCCATCTCAGGGAAGGGTCAGTTTTGGTGGCTGAACACAAAGGAGGTTTCTTTGGTTTATTGCTCTAATGCTTATTGCAGTTGGATTTTTTTCCCTCTAATGCTCAGCCTTAAATCCAAATCCTGAGAGTCAGGAAGAAAAGAAGAGAATAATCCCCCCTAAACCCGGACACCCTATATATGCAGGTACAGCTATCAAAGAGGGAAGCAATACATGTGAGGAGAGGGAGAACGGGGATAAAAATAGCTTTTCCAAAGAGTTATTCTTCCCTTTTCTTTTTCTTTCCTTTTTTCTAATAAAAAAGGCAAAACCACTCGTGTGCTTGGTTCCAGAGAGGAACGGGGAGTAAAACTTCCAGGAGGTGGGTTTTAGGAAAGCAGGGCTGTGAGAGCAGAGCCAAGACCCCATGGATCAGCCCAGCCTGGGTTTACACCCACATCAGCATCTGGGGCTTAAAAATAAGGATGAGTGTCCTGATGGCACTGCTGGAAAGCAGCTGGCACTGTTCTGGGGTCCTGTGGGTGCTGGGTGCTGCCTGCAGTGGGGAGGGCAGAGCGTGGCCAGTGCACTGAGCCCTCGATCCCCACAGATTGTGAGGGAAGGATGCAGGATGCTGGGATGGAGCTGTGGCACTGCTGGGGCAGCAGCATCAGTCCAGGGAGGGACGGGAGCTGGGAAGGGGCTGGTGGTGTGAAGGGGGGTGTGTTTTGGTGGCTGAGGGGAAGTGTGACCCACACAGGGCACAGCAGAGCCCAGCTCCAGTGCAGGGGCCCAACACCCTCCCACTCCATATCCTGGCAAACCCACACCTCCACGAGGGATTAAGATCCTCATCCTCCAGAGCAACATAGGGACAAAGCCCTCCCAGAGGAGCCCAGGTGAGAGGAGTGTGTCTCTTGCCTGGCACCCTGGGATGTGGCTCTGATCACAGGCTGTGGCTGCCTGTTCCACAGATCCAGCCACCCTCCACCTCCACGGATCCCACCTGACTGGTGTTGCCCTGCAGCTCTGAACACCAGCCCAGGACATCCCTGCTCCACCTCTGCCACAGTGGATTGTCCCCAAGGGGACACCACGGGCTCTCTGGGTGCAGCCCCCCAGAGCAATGACACGACCTGAGGACAGCAGCTCTGTCTGGAGATGCTCTTGGCTTGGACCAAATCCAACCTCCTGAAACACTGCTGGGTGGAAAGGGAGAGATGGAGCCAGCTCCAGGGTTGGCCTGGGGGAGGGCAGAGAAGGCAGGACCCCCAGACAGGGAGCTGGGGTGAGCATGGCTGATCCTGGGCTGATGCTGCTACCTGGGGTGGTTGCAGGGACATGGTGCTATCCTGCAGATAGTGGTCCCCAAGGATGCACGTGCCACGTGTGCCCACGGCCACTGCAGGGGAGGGAAGGGGCAGAGGACAGAAAGAGAGTCAGGGTGTGAGCAGGGGGAGGCAAAGGGGGTCCCGCGTGTCACACGCCGACAGGGGTGAAGTGTCTGTGCAAAGCCAAGTCCTGGCAGGGCTGGGCTAGAAAACCACGGACTGCAGGAGGCGGAAACACATCATCAGGTCCAGGGGGATTGGGGGCTTCAGGAGGTTCCCATCCAGCCGCAGGTACCGGAGCCGGGGCACCCCATCCAGGTTGGATGGGGAGAAATCCTGGATGGACATCAGCGAGGTGGGGCAGATCTGTGTCCCGTTGATCTCTGCAGGGAGGAGAGGAACAGCAGGAGGGAGTTTAGAGGGAAGGGAGGGCAGAAAGTGATGCTGGAGACCCCCTCCCTGCCTGTGTATTGAAGCCCAAAACGGGATTGCTATGCTACCACGGGGGAGAATCCCCAGCCTCTTCCCAGAGATGGTGCAGGAAAATCTTGCTTTTGATCAGAAACGAAGTAGGTCATGTTCACCCGAAGCGCGGCGAGGGATGCAGTGTCATTTGAGAGAGAAAAGGGATCATTTGGCACATGAAACCTGCCGAGCCAGCCCTGAGCCTCCAAAAAAACATCAAGGAAACCTGCTCCATCCCTGCTCTGCTGGAGATAATGTCAGTACCCAGCTCGTTGCTCACTTCTGGAGTTCCACGTGTTCCTCCCCACCCCAGCACCTGCATTAGGGAAAATAAAGCCAGGGGTTCTTATGTCACTCCCCAGCTCCAGGGATGGAAACCTTATAAAGACTGGGTAAAATAGGCAAGGAAAAGCTGGGACATGATGTACACAGGGCATCTCCATGGAAAGTCATAGCAGAACCTGGGTACTGCTGTGTGTGAAGCCAGCAGAAGTCACCACCTTCACCCCAAGGTCCCCACAGCTTCATTTTCATGTGTTTGAGCAAAATGCAAATTAACCAGCATTTGAGTCTTATCAGAGCATCCTGTCCTTGCTTTCAGACAGCACCTCTAAAACCAGAAACATCTGGAGAGACCAGGAATCATGGTGTGGGTTGGAAGGGACCTTAAAGATTGCCCAGTTCCACCCACTGCCATGGGCAGGCACACCTTCCACTAGACCAGGTTCCTCCAAGCCTCATTCAGCCTGGCCTGGACCATTTCCAGGAAAGGGGCAGCCACAGCTTCTCTGGGAATCCTCCCCAGCTCACAAGGAACAATTTTTTCCTATTCAACCCTATTCAACCTAACCCTGCCCTCTGGCAGTGGGAAGACCATTCCCCCTTGTCCTATCACTCCAGACCCTTATCTAAAGTCTGTCTCCAGCTCTCTCGGAGCTCCTTTATGCCCTGGAAGGCTGAACGGGAACACAACGGGTTTCTGTCTTGCCATCTGTGCTTGCTGTGTTTCCACATTCCACAGGCCAGCAGCATTCCCATGGAATGGCAGTGCTGTGCCTGGGACGGTGTGAAAGGCTCGGGCTGCTCTGCCAAGGCAGCTCCAGCGCAGCCTTGTTCTCCCTGTGCCTTCCCTGCCAGGCTGAGCTCGGGAGCTGGGCTGGGTTATTTCTAACCCTCCTTGACAACGTGGTTGGCATCTGTTCCTAAAATATGTGCACAGGCTCTCCTTTGAAAAGACCCCAATTTTGGTGCCCTGCTGGGGAAAAGGAGCTGTTTTGAGGGCAGGTGGCCCCAAAGAAGAGCTGCCCATGACGACCAAGAAGAAAAGCCCTGCAGCACCAGGGGGAATTCAGCTCTGCTCCTCACCTATCACCCAGATCCTCACTCCATCCTTCCCCTCATGCAGATGTCACAACATCTAAGTGCACAAGACACAGTTCTGAGTGGCTTTTCTTGAGGCTAGTAGCCTCATCCATCCCCCTCAGCTCCTTGTTCATCTTGGACCTCCCAGTTCATCTCACCACTACGTCCCCTTCGAATGGTTCACATCCCACTGGGTGAAAAGGACCTTTTCAATGAAACACTTCTCATCCTCAAGCCCATCTTCCTCTCCAAACCTCACCAATCCCCTGACCGGCCAGTGGAACTCACTTTCAATGGAGTTGTTGTTCAGGTAGAGGTGCTCCAGCTTGGGGCTGATGAACGGAACATTGGTGAGCTTGTTGTGGGCGAGGTGCAACACCAGCAGGTTGGTGAGGTTGAAGGAGTTCTTGGGGAGCCCCTTGTCAGAGATCTGGTTGTAGTTGAGCCGGATGAATGCCAGGTTGGGAAACTCCTTGAAGTAGTCACTGGGGATGTCCTCAATGTTGTTCCTGTCCAGGAAGAGTTGGTGGATGGCACTGGGCACCCCAGGGGGCATCTTCCTCAGGATGTTGTGGGCAAGATTGAGTTGCATGAGATTCTTGAGTCCCTTGAAGGTGTTTTTGTTGAAGACCCCATCGCTTAGCTTGTTGTGGTGCAGATCCAAGAGCACCAGGTTCTCCAGCTTGTTGAAGACCCCAGCAGGGATCTTGGAGATCTGGTTCCTGCTCAGCCGCAGCTGCTCCAGGTTGGGCGGCAGGAAGGCGGGCACCTCCTTGAGCTGGTTCTTCTCCATGTAGAGGAAGATGAGGTTTTCCAGCTTCTCCAGCACCCGCCTGTCCACCTTCCGGATGCGGTTGTTGTCGAGGTTGACCCATTTGAGCCCCGTGGCGTTCCTGAAGGACTCCTCCGGGAGGTCGTCGATGAAGTTGTTCTGGAGGTAGAGGTAGTGGATGCGGGGCGGGATGACGGGCACCTTCCGCAGGTTGCGGCTGTCACAGTACAGGGCAGAGGGGAAGTCCGGGGGGCAGTAACATTCCCNGCCCGCTCACCTCCGAGACCAGCACGAGAACGAGTGGGAGAAGCAACCTGAGGGCCACCTTCATGGTCCAGATGTTTCCCTGAAGGAGGCAACGAAGAGGTGGGTTAAAAGGTGCCCCATTTAAGTGCTGCCCCCTCCACTGACAGGTGGGAGTGTACCCCAAATCCCTGCCAGTGACCTGCTGTTTTCCCTCCTTCCCTTTGGAAGTCATCTCCAAATCCAACCCCCTGTAGAGAATGAGCTGCTGAGGTCCCTCTTTCTGGCTCAGCTTCATGCCATGGAGGGGGCTGGATTTTTGCATTTGGTTTGGTTTTTTTTTCCTTTTTTCACATGCCACGCCCAGCACCACCCCACAGAGACTGTCCCCCCACCCCCAGGAGGACATCACCATCCCCTCTCCCTAAAGGATGGATGGCCCCTTCAGAGACCTTGATGGATGAAGTTTAATTTTGCACTTAAGCCAGCAAATCAATGATTCAGTAGGAAATTGGCTGCAGAACGGTGTCAGGAGGCCAGCAGCAGTTAGCAGGGCAGCAGAGATGGATGGCCCTGTGCTAAGGGACCAGGCTGGGAGGCAGCACAGCCCCTTCTCCAGGCTGAGTGATAAAAAGGGCACTTGCAAGTTTACACACGGGCAGCACTGAAGGTGTTTGGCTCTACAGCTCCCTGTGCTGCCCAAATAATCCATCCATCACCTCTAGTCCTACTGCAGGGATGGTTATCTGGGAGATGGGGAGGGACCAGGCAAGGTCTTTGCATGCCCCAAGCCAGAGTTTCTCCTGAACACCAGCCCAACACCTCATCAGCCCTCCCTCTTCTCTGGGTCGTTATCAAGCCCATGAAGGCTGCCTGTCCCATTTCTGCTCTCCCTGCTGCTGCCTGGAACACTAGTGATCATCCTTGCCAGACTTGCTGGGAGCTCTCCAGCTGATGCCTTGGAGGATGGAGGGATCCAGCTCGTTGCAGATGAGCTCCCCAGAAGGTGCTTTGGATGCTCTGACTCCCCAGGGCCAGCTGGAGCAGGCCAGGCTGGGAGGGGGCTTCCTGGGCACATTCCTTGGGGTGCTCTCCAGGCTCTTGCCGGCAGGACTTGTCACCCCAGCAGGATCAGAGCCAGGCTGGATGTATGGTGAGGGCAGATGGAGGAGCCCAGCAGAGTCAGGGTGGGAGAGAGAATGGAGTGAGATGAGAGGAAGATCAGGAAAGCCAAAGCAAGATCAGGAAACAGGGTGTCTGCTGGGATAGGAGAAGCCTTTGGTGATGGTGGAGCTGATTTTGGAGCGGCATCAGGCTCTTCCAACTTTCCCGTGTGACATGGAAGACTTGAATTCACTGCCATGTGAATCCATGTGGCCACAGGGACCAGGGTTAGGGTCAGGGTTTGGACCACACCAACCCCCTTCTGCTTTCAGCTTCCCACTAGGGGTCTACATCCCACCCAGAGCTGCCCCTGGATGGGCCACTGCTCCCAGGGCTGCCTGTGCCAGCCCGGCTCCCTTTGAAGTGATCCCACACATTCCTAGGGCTCCAAGGAATTGACTTTCTCCAAGAAAAGATCCTGTTCTCACTCTCCCCCCACTCCAGGCCCAGCCTGTTCCTTTCCTCGCTGCCTGTTCAGCTCCCATCTGGCTCTGTTTAACCCCACACTCCTCCCATGCCGGCTGGTTCCAATCAGGGCTTTGGCATCTCGCTGGGGGAAGGGAGGATCGGGAGGGGAGCCGCGGAGCCAAATGCTGCCAGACCCTCAGCCCAGCAGTGCTGCAGGAGGTCCCCGGTGGGGATGGACGTGCTTCTGACTCGAAGAGTTCAAATTCAGTGTTTGGCTGCAGACAATGGGCCAATTCTTGACAGGGATCTGCTGCACGTGGAGTCCCCTCCCCATTCCTTCAGCATCCTGCTCCTCCCCCAGCCACAGCCAGCCCTGCCACCTCTGCCCACCTCGTCCCAGACCATTCCATGGGATTTTTGCCTCTGCTCCAAAAGTCAGACCTGGATTCTGACACCCACAATGCCCAAGAGAGCAGCGGGGCTGAGATCTGTTTGGCCCGCTGCAGAGGTGAGGAGGCAGCTGGGACACCTTATCCCAGCTGGAACACCCTGTCCCAGCTGGAGCACACTGTGATCCAGGCACTGGGCTCCCTCCACTCGTGAGTGATGCTCAGCTCAGGCCACCCAGCAATGCCTCAGGGAGGGTGGGGGACAAGGCAGAGCTGTGACCCTGTTGATGTCAGGAGCTGGCTGAGCCTCCACCATCCCCTCCACAGGAGGATTTAACACTGCAGATGTTTAGGGACTCGGGCACAGAGCAGGCACAGTCACAGTGCCAGAAATCCAGGCTGGAGAGTGACAGCATCCTGTGGCATTTGTCAGCAGAGAAGGGAAGTGCCAGGAGGCAGATGCAGCCCCTTTTATCTGCTGCCACATCCCTATGGGGACTGTCACAGCCCCTCTTGCCCAAGGCACTGGGCAGAGCCAGCACTGCCAGCAGCTTTCTCTGCTGGTCCCCACCAGCCTCTCCCTGCAAAGCCACAGCTCTGCCCACCACTCCCCACCCTGCCTGGGGAAAGCAGGACCCACTTCCAAGCAGTCTGCAGGAAACCAGCCGACAGCCCTGCACCCACAATAATGGGGATCCCACAAGCCCGAGGCCACCACCAGCTTTACAATTGCCTCCAACACGCTGGAAGGTTCAAAGCCAGCTCTCCCTGGACCCAAGCACAGTTGGAAGTCTGTTCTCCATCCAGCTGAATTTACTGGCGTGAAAGCAAGGAGCCAAATTTCCAAATCCCACACCCTGATTCTGCAGGAGCACTGGCTGCTGATGGCATGGCCAGAGCCCCAGCACAGCCCCTGCTCTGCAAATGTCTCCACTCGACCTTTGTCATCACTCCCCACGGACAGGACAGCTCAGATCCCAGCTGTCCACAAGGAATCCGTGCAACTGGAATAAAGTTAAACCAAGAAGCAATGAATGTATTCAGGAAACCAACTGCCTGGCTTGGAGAAAAGGCTCAATTCATGGACAAAACCGGTTCTGACACCTCCTGAGCCACAGACTGCGCTCAGCAGCTTGGTCTGGGTGTAAGACCAAGGCACCCAACTTATCCCAGCCCAGGGTTTTTCCCAGAAAGAGGCAACTGGTGCCTCAGCCATCCCATTACAATTGACAAAAAAATCAGCACAACAGCTGGAAATTCCAGTCCCAAATGCCACTGGTGTTTGCTTTCCAAGTAGTTTATCTTTGCTGCCTCTCAGTAACCCACAGCTCCCAGTAGTGCTCACTGCCAGCCTGGGGACTGGAGCTAAGGGCAAACAGAAACCACCCCCACCAGGACAAGAGGGAGCTGTGTAAAGGGCATAGGGGGATTTGTCACAGGCAGAAACCTGTGAGAAGAAAACTTTGGGTGCCTCCTGCCCTCCTCTTGCAGCAGTGAGACATGCAGGGAGCAGCAGCTGGCTCTGGACAGCTGTCCCAGACCCCCTCCTGGAGAGGGGTTGGGAAGGATAAAGGGAGCTTTAACTTTGGGTCAGGAGGGGAAGGCCTGGATGGCTGGAAAAGGGGCCCTTTCCAGTCCATTGTTAGTTCCCTTCACATCTTCCCCACTGAGACCTCCAATTTCCACCATCCCTGGTGGAGAAAACACCCCCACCCAGCCTGGGAACTTGCACGTTGGAGCAGAACAAGGAGGGCAAGCTAAAAATAACCAAAAGGATCCAGAAAACCTCCCTCCTTGGCTTCCCTCGTGTCCAACCACCGCAGCCCGTTCGTGTCTCTGCAAGAGTCTGGGTCTGATCGGCTGGAACCGAGCAGGGAGCTCTTTATCCAGCGGCTCTGGAGCGCTGTGAATCATGGAAAAGGCTGTCCTCCGAGGGGAAGGCAGCCGGGCTGTCACCCAGGCGTCCCCAGGGTCCCCTGGGAAGCACAGCCCTGATGCAACATCCCGCTGTTCTCGCCCTTTCCCAGGGAGCGACGGAGCCACAGGCAGCCTGTTTGGAGCCGGCACACGGCCGGGGCAGCCGCGGGGGCTCGGTCCTGCTGCATTCCTTCTGCAGGGATGGTGCTGGGCCTGCAGGGATGGGTGTCCCAGGAGACCCTGCCCGAGAGCAGCTCGGACACGCTCCTGGGCTCTCCAGCAGTTTTTGCCATCCTCCAGCCAAGGACGGCAGGACACGGGGACAACAACGCGGGGATCCTGCCTGCCAGGAGCGTTTCCTCACTGTACCACAGTCACCAGACTCGTTGCGAAAGGCTCAGCCCGTTTTCTGCTCCCTCCAGCCACCTCCTCCCTCTGCAGGGTCCGTGGGAAGGCAGCCCTGGCAGAGAACACCTTTCCGCTGCCTTCTCTGTGTCAGCAATTCCTCCCTTTCCTCCTCCCTCCCTTGCATGTCCCGACCCTTCCCAGAGCTGCTCCCGGCTCAGCCTGCCCGCACATCCCTCTGCCACACACAGTGGAACCGGCTGGACACAGACAAAAGGAAATCATGGGAGAAGATGCTGCCAAAGCGCCGGCAGCCTGGACCCCACACACGCCCTGCTCCCCCACCCTCCCTCAATATTCACCTCACCCCGCTCCGCTTCCCCGAAGGGTGGGAAACTGCTCTGACACCTCATCTCTTCCAGGGCAGAAAAAACCTCCCACAGCTGCACTTTTATCTCGTCCCAGGTGGAAACACTCAGCCTCTCGCCCCTCCTTCCCCAGGGAGCAGGGACACCGAGCATTCCTGCTCGGTGTTGTCCCAGGAGGCAGCTCTGGGATGCCATCGGCTGAGCACCACATAAGGCAGGGCCGGGATCGCAAGATCCCAGGAAAGTTTCCAAGCCCTCATGCTCTGCCTTCAGCGCCAAAGGGATGAATTTCCATGTTTTGACTTCGTAGATGCTTTTTCTAAACCTCTCAAACAGGCAGGTTTGGGGTGAATCTCTTTCAAGTAATCAAGCCCTTTTCGCAGGACTTCAGCGAACATCACTGCCCTCTTGCTTCCTCCCATCAGCTCCCGCCGCAGTGGAGACAAAGAGACCCCCGTGGTGGGTGCGGGGAGGGGGCTGCATCTCTCCGCCTGCCTGGAGCTGAGCTGGCTCAGATCTCCATGAGTGAGGCAGGAAAAGTTGGGATTACGTGCCCTGGGAATGCTCTGTGTGATCCAGGCAGGAAAGAAGGGCTTTACCACCTACATTTCGGGCAGAAAACCACCTTGTTGGAAGTGGCACTGTTGGGCTGCTCGTTCCCACCTCCCTGACGAAGCAGCGCGATGCTGGTCCCCTCCGCAGGGCAGGGAAGCTCCCTGCTCCCCACTCCGGAGCAGGGAGAGGGGCTGCTCACAGTCCCCCTGCCGTGGGAGCAGGACCCCGCAGCCCTCCGAGCCCCGGCCGCCTCCTCGGATCGTGCACAAGGAAGGATAAGGTGACCTGAGACTCCAGGTAGCAGTTCTGGCTCCGGAGGTGTCTGTTCTCCTCTCAGCCTCCCCCCACTCTCCTTGTGTGTTTTCCCTCCTGCTTCCCAAGACATGGAACAGTTCTGGGCATGGCTCGGGCTGTGCAGCACCCCCTGAGCTCCCAGTTCTGACTGTGCAGCCCCCCCAAAACCCCAGCTCTGGCTGTGCAGCCCCCCAACACTCCTAGTCTGGCTGCAGAGCCAGAGTGAAACGTGCGGGGGGTTGTGCGTGTGTGAGAGCACAGGTCGGTGTGGGGGACACACAAAGTGGTCCTCACTCCTCCTCTCAAAAAGCGCCTGGGGGTCACTGCACCCCTGTCATGCCGGGACCTCCCTGGGGCTCTGCAGCCCCCAGTCCCCCTCCTCCACCCCATCCTGCCCCACACCGAGAAAAACTCTATAACCGGAGCAAGGGGAAAGAACAAAGACTCCAACTGCTGCAGAACAGAAAAACCAACAAGAGGAGAGGGGGGGAAAGGGGAAGAACAGATGCTGTTTTGGATGTAAGGGAGGCTGGAGAGGGCAGGAGCATCGTGGACCAGCACAGCGTCCTAGGTCGGAGGCTCAGGCAAGGTGAGAAGAGCCTGGGGGAAAACACCTGCCCACAGCTTACCTGTGTGCACCTCTCCCTCCTCCTGCCTCTTATTAATTCCCAAGACAAGTTTCTCTCTGGCTGTCTCCCTCCTCCTCCTCCTCCTCCTTTCTGCTCCGCCACGAGCGAGCCCGGGCCGAGCGCGGGGGTTTTGTTCCTGGGAGCCGAGGGCGGTGGGAGCGAGGGAGGCGGAGGTCTGGGAGGGTTGGGAGGGCTGGGACGGAGGCACGATGACAACAATCACGTCTTTCTCTGGCAGCCAAGCGCGGCGGGCTCTGCGCGCACACGGCCGGAGGGCTGGCGCTCGGGGAACAATTCCTTCTGCTGCGGAGGCTGCTCCCAGCCCGTGTTTAAAAACAAAGCCAATTAATAATTTAAATAAGCCCGTCCCTCGCCGCGGTCCCTGGTTTCCAGGAGCGCGTGTCTGGGATGGTGTGTTCCAGCAGGGCAAAGGGGCTCTGCGGGTGTCCCCAAACCCCGTGTCACACCTGTGTCACCCCCAGAGGGACTTCCAGCTGCCCCCAACCCCTGCCAAAGGGAGCAGCCACCCTGGGTCCCCTCTCCTCCCCGGCAGATGGAACCTGTAAAACACGATGCAGGCGTTCATTTGCTCCCAGCTGGCGATGAGCTTTAATTTAAATCCTGATGGCAATTAATAAAGAGAAGGGGGGAAGTCACAGCAGTGCCGTGAGCTGAGTGTCTGTGGGCATGAGGACAGTGGGTTTTGCATGGAGAGTTGGCCAGGTCCTGGCTGGAAGATCACTGTGCCCTGAGGGGACACAGACAGGGCGGCTCAGGGGGGACATTTCTGCTCCAAGGAGCTCAGAGGAAACCATGACCTGTTGCATATTCACAACTCCGAAGCACAGCCCAGGAAGGAGTGGGAAGTCTGGCGCAGGGGAGGCACAGCAGCCAGTGGAATCACCCTCCTACAGGCACCCCCATCCCAGCACCCCTGGGATTGTGGGGTTGAGGGGTCCCCTCCCTCCCCATGAACCATCCGCTCTCCAGCCAAGCCCATTTGCAGCAGGGGCCAGGAAACCTGAGCTGCTTTGGCTCCTTGAAATCCCAGTCCCAACCCTGCCAGGGGCTGGCAGCCACCCAGGAGGGTCGATGCTGCACTTCCACGCTTGGTTCATGGTGGCTAACAGCCAAGAGGAGAGCTGCCCCCAAATCCCCACTGCCTGGACTCCCCCATTTTGCCTTGGGCTCCCTACAACACTTAAATATATTTATTCCCAACACGGGGCCCTTCCTCTTACCCCAGAACCGAAGGATTTCTGGTGGGTGCTGCTCAACAACTGCCAGGAGTGGGATGATCCAAGGGCACAGCCCTCACCTGCAGCGAGCTGGGGCACTTGGATCCTAAAATCCAACAGGTAGCTCAACTGGAAGCCAGGGAAAGGGATGGAGAGAACCCACAGAGTTATTTCACAGTGTTTAAACAAAGAGTAGAGCTGGAGACACGTGTCTGCCAGCTGGAGAAGGACCAGAATCAATAGGGAAAGAGATGCTTTTTTGGAAGGATATACTGTTAGACATTGATGCACTGGTCATAAGTCCCCAAATCTGTGGGGACATGTTCCGTGTTTGTTGGTTTTTTTCCCTGCTAACCCACAGCTTCTCAGCTGGGCACTGAAAGGGGGAAACTGAGGCACCAAATGGGACAGTTTTTTGCACAAAAGTCACCCGGCAATGCCAGACATGGAAAGGTGTCACATATCAGGTTTTCTCCACCGTCTGTCCCACCTGTGAAACTGCTCCCACAGCTCCTGAGGCACCAAAACCTTCAGCAGTTTCAGTGACTGTAAATGTTGCTCTCAGCCAAGGGACTTTGTTTGTTGAATTTTCTTCCTGCAGGAATTTCTTTCCGTGTCCAAGTTTCGAATCCACCTTCAAAGACGTCCTTTTACATTTTTAAAACCCAAGAGGCTGCAGCCTTGAACGTGGCTCTGGGCACCACATGCTCCATTTATTCCACGTCTGGAGCAAAGTCTGGCCCTGCTCCTGCAGGCAAAGGGGGTGATGGAGGGTGGCCATGGGGCAAACCTGCTCTCATGGCTCTGATTGTCTTGGGGCAGCCTCCTGGAGATCCCTGGTTCCCTGGTGCCACATCCCTTTGGTTCATCCCATTCCCCAATTTGTCCTGCAGAGGTTTGTAACAGAAACACCACTTTGGTCTGGCAGAGGTGGGAGAGGAAATATTTGAGTGTGAAAGCACCGGGAGACAGAGCCAGGGCAGGGGAAATGGCTGATCTGACCAAGGACAACTTGAGGAACAGCTTGGGGTGGGTAAACACGGAGGAATGTGGTTCCCAGTGAGCTTGGGGTCTGTGTCCCATCAGCCCAGATGGAACAGGGAGGTTCCAACACTCAGCCATGCCCTGGTCACTCCAGCCATCCCAGCAGGGAGTTGACAGCAGCCACACAGACATCCCAAAGGAGGAAAACACAGACAAGAGGCAGCAGAGTTCAAGGTGACAATGTGAGTGAAAAACCCCCATTATAACCAGTGTATCCATAATCTCCAGCTGGGAAACAGTGAGCACCTTCGTCCTCCCCATCCTCAGGAGCAGCTTAAAATGTTTATTTGGCCCAAGGGAGCTGATCAATCTTTGTGTTATCCCAGCACCAGCCACCCCATCCCAAGCCGAGCCTCCCCTGTGCTCAGTGCTGCACAAACACAGATGATTTAGAGATCTTTCTAAAGCCAGATCTTAAAACTTCCCCTTGGAGAGCTAACAAATTTAATTTCAGAAAGGGCAAAAAAAACCCCCAAACCAAACCAGCAGGAGGAAAGCTGAGCTGGCCCTGAGGCCACTCGGCCAGAGCAGCGTGTTGCTCCCTGCAAAATGCCAAATTTGGGGTGTTGGGCAGCAAAACCTCGTGAGCCACAGAGCTCTCCATGGGAAGGGGCCACTGGGCAAGGAGAGGAGGAGTCCAGGGATCCCCCCAGAGTGTCATCTGGCAGTTTAGGATGGTCCCATTCCCCCAGGAGTGTGGTGGGAAGGTGCTGTGCTGCCCTTCCCGGGGCTCTGCAGGGTGGAATGTCCAACTCAGCTCCTTCCCAAACCTCCCCAGGAGCCGGGGACAGGCTCCTGCCCAGCCCTGCAGCCCCTCCACCCCGGAGGGAGCTCACAGCAGCCTCTGCACTCGAGAGCCAGAGCTGGGAGAGCGTCACCAGGAGCCGGGGAGAAACACTTGGCTCCGGGCAAAGCTCTGCAGGGGGAAGTGAGCAAAGGGGGAAAGTATGTTGGTCTGTAATGCATAGATCCCGTCTCACACGGCCCAGACAATGCACGATGGGCTTCCTCCCCCATCCAGCCCCACTGGGGCTGGGGCACAGCTCCACGCCAGTGTTTGCATCCCCAGCAAACACCTGGAAACACCTGGGGATGTGAACCCTGAGCGTGGCCGTCGAGGGAAGGTGTGGAAGGTGCTGAAAATGCCCTTGAGCGAGGCAGCCCCAGCCCGAAGGATGTGGGAGTTCACCTGGGACTTTGTGTCCCTTCGGTCACCCCAGCACAGGGATCCCAGCACACAGCGAGGGAGGTGAGAGGAGGAGGAGGAGGAGGAGGAGGCAGCCTGCACCCCTCCCATGCAAATCTGCTCTTCCCAAATACCCATCCCTTCTTCCCAGACATGGCCTGGCCTCTCCATCCATCCCTGAGCACTTGGGACCAGGACGTGCAGCTTCCCCAGCACAGATGGACAGGGAGGACAGATGTCCAGCCAGGCTGGACGGAACAAGCTGCTCTCACTCCCAAGTAAGAAACGCAGCCTAAAAGGAGTTGATCCCTGTCCCAGCCAGGTGTTTGAAGGAAAGAGGGAAAACAAGAAACAAGCCTGTTCAGAGCACAGCTGCTGCTTTGGTCGTTAAAATACGGGCAAAGCTCCCTGGAGAAGAGCCTCGGGAGGAGGGTGCCCGAGGCCAGGCACTGTGGAGCCAGGGAAGGGGCTGGGAATGGAAGGGAAGGGTTAGGGAATGGAAAATGCTGGGCTCACACACACAACACACACCCCAGGCTGAGCACAGGGCTGGGAGCACTCACATCCCAACCCCGAGCCTGAAGGACCTGTTCCATCACCCCCATCCTCCCAGTCTGCCCAGCAAAGAGGCTAAACTGGGAGCAGTGGTCTCCCCATAGGAGAGGCTTCCCAAGGAGAGCTGAGGCCAAACAAACTCATTGCAGGGACAGCCTGGAGGAGCCTGCTGAGAGAAGGGAGAAGGTTGGAGCCCTCCGTGACAGGGAGCAGCACGGTGGGGCACTGACATCGGGGCACATCGGGGCACCCAGAGGGGGTGACAGCAGGGCAGACCCTGTCCCAGCAGTGACCACGGGGTGGCCATCATCTCCTCCCTCTGCCGAGCCCTCTCAGCCCTCCCTGCACCCCCAGCCCCTTCCCACCCCACCTCCCACCCTCCCTGCTGTTCTTGTGGCTGCTTTAAGCGCAGGGAGGGGATACAGAACACATCAAACCTCACATTTCTTGTGGATTAAATCATCCAACTCATTTCTCCGAGGGAGAGAAGTCCAGAAACCCTATTTTTTCTTTTCTTTTCTTTTTTTTTCTTCTTTCCCCTGCGAGGCTCAGCAGCCACTTATTAGCTCTTGGCAGTGGGGCCAAGAACATCAGCTCATGGCCACAGTGCTGGGGGCTGAGCAGCACCGACCACAGGGCCCTGGACCCTTGCCCTGGGGTCACCCCTCGCAGAGCCCCTGCCCCCTCTGCCAGGGTGCAGCCCCCAAAACCCAGACCAGCTTCTTGCAGCCCCCAAAAAACACAGCCCCCCGTTATTCCCCAGATGGGCAGCTCTGGGCACAGGACAGGGAGGAGAAGTTCTGCCTCTCTGATGTTAGGACTGATATTTTAAATAAACAAAGATAAAGTGATTCCAAGCCCCAGCTCCCCGAGGAGGCTCCCAAGGTTTGGATTTCACAGTGGGGTTGTTCTCTAGGAAGCAGGTACTCACACCCTCCCCCAGGAAAGCTGCTGCATGTTGGGAATCCCATCCCATCTGCTGATCCCAGACCTGCCTCCAGCATCTGCCACCTATCAGAGAAGGGGAAACTGAGGCACGTGCCCAGGGAACAGATCTGGGAGTGAGGAACAGTTTTCCTACACCCACCCTCTCCCAGCCAGGCTCCAGCACATCCAGCTCCAGCTGCTTTGAGAACTGAGGACAAGCTATCCCTGCTCTCCATGAACTCCAGCAGTTTGATCTGTCACTGAACCAGCTCCTATCAGTGCTGGCTTTAGCAGGATGCTGGGAACAGAACATTTTGGAGCTGAGCAATGGAGCTTTCCTGGCTGCTGGTTTCCTTCACCCCAGCACGAAGCAGCAGCCACAGCATTGCTGCCCCATCCACAGCACAGCCAGGAGTGGGGGGACCCCCTGATCCCCTCCCCAGACACCTGGGGAGCAGCATCCATCACCTCCCAGCCAGCAATACCTGGATTCAGCCCACACTGGCTGCAGGGATGGGGGGAGGACACCAGCCACGACAGCACTTTTGAGGGTGGAAGGTTGTTGGTGTCACCTCAGACACGGGATGAGCTGCCAGTGTGGGTTAAAGCAGGAACAAGGGGGTGATTCAATGAAATGCCCAATGAAATGCACCAGAAACCATGAAAGTGAATATTGGGAGTCAAACACACAGTTAGTGGTGGGACCCATCACCACAAGATGCCACTGAGGCCCAGGGCTTTAAATAAACACATAAGAAAGTATGTGAAGACTGTCCCTGCCAACTGGGGACATTGGGATGATGAGAATCAAAGGTGACAAAGACTTGGATGATCCCAAAGGCATCTGGGAGGCACAAGAAAAGGAGTCACCAAGTAGCCATTGGCATCTGCCTGTCTCTGCTGTCCCTGGTTTTCCCTGGGGGGTGGAAGCAGGGGGTGCCCCTTGGGTACCCCCCGAGCCCTCTGCCTGCCTGGAGTGATGGCTCCATCACCTCCCTCCACTGTCAGGGCTTCACCACCGAGACATTGTCTTGCAAAGGAAACACCTGAGTTGTGTCTAGTCCTCCTCTGGACTTGGCCTTCATCCTTGCTTTCTCCTCCTTCTGTCCAGTATTTTTCCTCTCCAAAGGTCAGAGCCAGCCGGACGCTTTCCTCGCATGACATCATCTGCCTCAGGAGCAGGACTGCTCCCCTCCTGCTCCCCAGGCAGGGGCACCCACCAGCACAGTCCCCACTGTGGGGAGGGCACAGCCCAAGGACTCCCTGCCCTCCCTGGGACTGCTTCCCTTTGGAAAAAATAACTGGAATGCTCCTGTTTAGGGATAACAAACCTCTATGGTGTGACCAGCTCCATCCCAGCCAGCAGCCCCCAGTGGAGAAGGCATGGTGGGGGAGAGCCTCTTAATTAATATTTTATATGAATAAATATTCTCCTGCTGTAAGAGAGGGAAAAACGTTGGGGAAAGTTCTACAGCAAAGGGATAACAACAGATCATCCTGCTGGAAACACAGCGCCGACCCTTCAGCTGTCAGAGCCACCTGCCCCCTCAGCTGTCCCCTGGAAAACCCCAGCCTGGGGACAGGCACCTCCAAAAGCATTCCAGACAGAGTCAGAGAGCACAGAGGGGCCAGAGGGAGGTGGGATAATGGATGCACAGGCCTGGGCTGGGGAATAATCTCCATGGATGGGTTACATGATTGTGTCTCACACTCTGCTGCTATTGCTTGGCAGCAGCGAGAGCAGAACAGGCTTCTGTCAGAGCCCCAGAGATCCTCAGCAACAGCTCCAAATATTACAGCTATAAATTCAGCTCATTTTTCTAACTGCTGAGAGCTGCCAGGGGCTTTGCCTCCATCCATCTCTCCCCAACCTTTGTGCCAGACCCTGCAGGCTGCTGTCCCTCACAGCTCCTCTCCCAGCTCCGGAGTCCCAGACCCTGCCCATCCACATCCTGCCCCTGCCCTGGGCACCATCCCACCCCACCGGGCTTCCATCTGTGCTTCCCCACACCTGCACAACCCCAGCCCCCTGATCTGCCCTTGAACATCACCCTCCTGCTGAGCCACCCCCTTTCTCCAGACCCATGGCCACGTTTGCAGCACTTTTGGGGCTGCTCAGGGGGCAGTGGCCGGTCCCCAAGTCTTTCTGCCTCCCTCACTCTCACCACAAAACCAAAATCCCCCAGCTCTGCCCAACTTTCTTTCCCCTCTGGAACTAAACACTCCATTCCCTCACCTCAGCCTCCTTGAAGGAATTAAGATCCCACAGGAAATGGGTCTCTTCTATCCCCAGAAAACACCAGGTGGGGTTTTCCCCCTTCACTTCCAACTCCTTTCTTGATCTGGATTATTTCATTCTCCCACTGGCCATTCCCAAGCATCCAACATGCCCGGGGGTTTTTCCAGACCTCTCCCCTGCCCTGGAGCAGGATACACAGTGTGTGCAGGGAAGAGTTAACTCCTCCTCACAGGCCCTGCACATGGGTCAGTGGCAGAGCAGAGAAGTGTTAGATTCCCAAAACCGTTCCAGGAGGTCCTCCCAAGGGCTGTATCCTCACACCCTCTCCCCATAAACACTTTCTTTCCACCTCAGAACAGA
This sequence comes from Formicarius rufipectus, assembly GCA_013399695.1. Lineage (NCBI taxonomy): Eukaryota > Metazoa > Chordata > Aves > Passeriformes > Formicariidae > Formicarius > Formicarius rufipectus. Next base: position 179,321 of record VXAU01005413.1, on the reverse strand, counting down.
GCAGGGCTGTAATAACCTGGGATCATCCCCAAGCTGGGTAGAGCTGGGAATCATCCAGAACATGGACTCATCCCCCAGCCCTTCCCCTGGCTTTGTCTGGATGCTCATCACCCAAATATCTGAGGCTCCCTGGTGCAGAGGGATGGAGCAGGAGTCTGTCCAGCCATTCTGGAAGGGAGCACCCAGTTTCCCCTGGCTGGGGGTTCAGCACCTCCTGTGGAGGAGCAGCAGCACCAGGAGCATCACCTTCAGGTCTGGAATGCTGGGGCTCACTGTGGGAAGAGATGCTGGAGAATATTCCCCAATTGCCTTTATTCAGCCCCAGGCTTTGCCTGGAAATAGGGCAGCACCTTCAGAGGGGCAGGATTTGGCCAAGCACCCTGAGACTTCCCAGCTCCCACCCCAGGGAACCAAGTGCTGCAAAGACCATCAAGTGTGGGTGAAATCTCATCCCTGAAAACAGCCTCCGTTTCCCATTAAGGACTTTGCTGAAGGTAAAAATAGGAGTGAAAGGTTTTGATTGTATTTAAAAAAATAAATGCATCCTTCAACTCCAAGGCAGATTTTTCCTATGGTTCTGTTTCACAGGAAACGTCTTGATATTGTTTTTGTGTTATTTTGGAGTGGAAAAAAAAGCAGAATATGGGGCCTTTCCAGAGAAACTGAAATCCCAGGTCCTGTCCAGCTCCAGTCACTGCTCTCACTTTCCTCTCTCAGAGATCATCCAATGCCCAGGAATGGAAAAGGCAGGACACAGAAACTGCTGTGACAGGGTTTCTGCCTCTCCTGGCAGTGCAGGAAATTACAGAATGAAAGTTGTCCTGGTGAAAATCCCAGCTTGGTCTAAATAAAGTCCAGAGGCCCCGATAGTCTGGATTATCCATCCCAGCCCAGGTCAGGCTCCAGGTTTGTTTTGGGGATGGTTTTGTTCCAGTCTGCCTCTGTGTGGAGCTGGTCCAGTCACTGCTCAAACTCAAGGTAAACTCTTGACAAGCCGTGATGGAAAGTGGAAGGAAAGGAGATGAAGGGACACAGCAAATAAATCGAACTCCTCCCATATTTTCCACCTTCCTGAGCTCCATCCCTTATTGCCCATCCACCTCCAGCCCTTTCCAGCCATTCCCTGGCACTGCTCCACGGGCACAGCCTTTACACTGCCTCCTGACTCCTATTTTCCCTCCTTTGCTGGAATATCTTTTTCCTCTTTCCTTTCCTGTTTTTCCAGGTGATCTGGGGTGAGAGGGAGCAGCACTGACACTGGTGTCCCTCAGGACCTGCCCTGAGGGGTGACAGGATCCACCAGCATCTTGGGCTCTTTCCCATCATTCCAGGTCAGGTTCACTAACCAGCAGCTCAGACCAAGTAGCTCCTCTCAGAAGCAACCTGCTTCCAATTATTCCCAATTATTCTCCCAGATAGGTGTAAGAGAACAACCCTGAGCCTGGGAGAGTTTAACCCCTTCCATGAGGGAGAGCAGGGAAGGATGAAGGTGTCTGGAGGCTGCACCAGAGCCCTCCATCCCCAGTGGGGACAGGGATGTGGAAGGTGAAGCTGAGGCTGGGCTAAAACAGGGGGGGGTTCTGAGTTTTCATGGAGAATTCAGGAAAGCAGATTCCCTGGCAGCCTCTTGGTCTCCCACTGGACTTGTCCACCTCCCAAGGATGTGGGGATGGGGGAGAGGGAGAAAGCAAAGCACCTTTGTAGGATTTAGGACCCAATGCTGCAGGTGGCTGGAAGGGATGGATCTCATCCCTCCTCATCTTCACTCCTGGGGTCCCCATAAAAACCCACTGTGCCCTCCAAGGCCTGGGATCCTTCCTCACCTGGAAGGGGAGGGGGACACCTGGCAGCTCCTGTCACTCTCCTGCATGGACGAGGAGCTGGAGCAGCCTCCCTGCATCCCACCAGTGTGCCAGCACAGCCTGGGAGCCAGGGGTTAAATCCTGGGGCTGGTGAGTCAGAAAATCTTTGATGCAGCCAGAAGGAGCTGAGTAATTTGTGTATCTGCAGAGGTCACATTGCCTCCTCTCTTCTTATGCCTCTTACTCATTCTGCTCCTTCCCACTCTCCCTCTGCAGCCTGGACTCTCCTCTTCTCCCTTCTCTCACCAGCTCATTTTAATACCATTGCTATTAATTATTGGAGCTCCTGGCAGCAGCTGCCCATCCCACCGGGTGCCAGTTCCCACCCAAGGGAGCACTGCTGGAGCCTTCCCAGCCACAGCTTGCTCTGCCCTTCCCAGGACATCCCTCCCTCCCAGCTCTGTGGGTGCAGCTCAGGCCCCCAAAGTGCAGCATTTCTGTAGGAGAAACACTGAGTTTATTTTTCCACAAATCCGTGTAAATCCTCGAGCTCCATGTCATGTGTCAGGCACAGCCTCCTGCATCCTTGGTTCCCAGCCCATCACCTTGGCATCCTGGCACCTCCCTGGAGCTCCCCACAAGCCCAGTGACAAACAAAGCCCACAGCAATTAACCACTGCCAAGTCAGCACCGAGTCATCAAGGAGCATCTTAAAGCAGCTCCCAAGTCACAGATATTCCCAGGTTGCTACAAGGCACCAGGGGGGGGGCAGAACGACTTCCCTGCATTTAATCAAATCACTTCATTAGTTTGTTTAATAAGCAAAGGAGCTCTGGGAACACCGGGGCTTCACTGCGCTCCGAGAAGGAATTTATGACAGAGCTATTAAGGCCCAATCAATCTGCCTTTAATCCTCCTGCAGCCTCCTTAAAGCTTCCCACTGTCCCCCTTAAAGTTTCCCACTGTCCCCCTTAAAGCTTCCCACTGTCCCCTTAAAGCTTCCCACTGTCCCCTTAAAGCTTCCCACTGTCCCCCTTAAAGTTTCCCAGAGCTTTATTTGTATGGATCTGTTGGCTCTCTCAGNCCCTGCCATCCCATTAGGGAGGACAAATCCCTGGAGATGCCCAAAGGGCTGGGGATGGTCCAAGGCCACCACTGGAGCATCCCCACCACCTCCAGCCTCCCCCCAGCTCTCACAGCCCAGGGAATTCCTGCACTGGGAGTGGGGACTCTGCAGCACACGAGGGATTGGGGAGGAGGGTGCTGAGCCTCACTGGGTTCATAGGGCAGAAGGAGGAGTGACACATCCTAAACCTCAGGAGTGGAGCCATGTGGGGCCTCATTCTGCACACCCTACGTTAACTGGGCTTCTCCCAGGGCTGTCAGTGCAGGAGCAGGTCCCTCTGCTAACCCCCACTGCCAGGAGCTATTTCCCTCCATGACTACTATCCATATTTCTCACTCCCTGACTGCCTTTGCATCTCAGGACGGTCCCAGCAATTTAGGAGGGGGACAGTGACCAGCGAGGTGCCTCTGTGGCCCCTGGGCTGGGCTGGGAGCCCGAGGACACCATTCCACAGCCAAAGGAACATTTTCATCCTGGGGATTGCAATCCCAGCTGGCGCCTGGGGGGATAAGGCGGCTGTGAGAGCACAGGCTGTGGTCAGAGCCCCGGGACAGCCCGAGGGGCTCCTGCCAGCACCACTCGCTGCTTCTGGGGAGAGCTCAGCCCTCACTAAGCCACAGGCACTGCCAAACCCCTGGCTGCTCACTCAGCTGGGAGCTGAGCTGCTTGGACAAGCTGGGATTGGAGCCGACAGAGCCCCTCCAAGCCCCTCTAGCCCCTTCCCTAAAGAGGGGGACACTTGAGTTGGCACCTCCCGACCTCTTGCCCAAGGATCTCGCAGCATTCCCAACGTGCTGCTGCCATTCCTTGTTCTCCTCCAGATGGATATGCTTTGCATTATCCGAACTGGGCCTTTGTGTTTTCCTGTCGATTTTTCTAACCCCTCTGTCCTCTCTGGTATTTGCAAATCCTCCCAGTTCTGCATCCTTGGAGGATTTTGTGTGTGTGTTATTTCCTCCCTCATCCAGCGTGCTCCCGGAGCCCAGTAAACAGCCGGTCCCGTGGGCCACCACCAGACCTGCACTTTCCATCTTCCCTGACTTGCAGAGCCCTGAAAATCCTCAGATGGAGACGCAAACATTTCCACAGCAGATTCCAGTCCAGGAGCCCCAAACATCTGCCAGCCATGACTTAAAACCTCTGTGAAAGACACAACCCTCACCTGGTGCTGTTCACCACAGTCCTGGGTGTCCCCTGCTCCCAGCAAAGCACCAACAACCAGCCTGGGGTGAAGACCTTCACTGGTTCATCCCCCAGTTCCCCCAAGCTCAGAAACTGCCTGGGGTACTGGCTGAAGGTACAAACTTCCACCTCTCCATCCCGAAGGAGCTGAGCTGCACCAGCTCAGCCCATTTGCAGTTGCCCAGCCAATGCCATCACCTGCACTCAGCACCTACAACTGCTCCTCATCCCACACCTGTGAAGACCAGAGGTCAGATGTTTGATGTGCCTTTCCTTGGATCTCTCCAACCTCAGCCAGACCTACCAGCAGCTCATGTCCCCCTTCCCAGCCCCCTGATACCCTCCTCAGCCCCTTCCCCTCTCCCAGCATCCTCAAGCCCCATTCCCTGGGAATTTGTTCCTGTGGCCCTCAGTCTCCACAGGAAACCATGGGAAGTTGTCAAAGCAACACTCCTCAGCCTCATCTCATGCCTTTCCTTTCTTTTTCCCTTCTCAAGGGACAGTCCCAGGAGCTGGATGCAGGCAGGGGCTGCCTGGAGGCACTTGCCCTGTCCTGGAGTGCTTCAGGGCTGGGACCTGCAGCCACAGAGCCCTGCCAGCACTTCTGCCCCGACAAGCACTGACATTTCATCATAAATCCATAGCTCCAAGCTGGAAAATAAACATCTTTTTGTTTCTCTCTGCCTGGGGAGTTCAGCTCCAATACTTCAATATTGCACATCTCCTTTGATTGAAGGGGAAGCAGAGGGACAGCTCAGCTGAGCTGCCAGTGCCATAAAATCAGCTGTCAGGAGCCTTCCCAGGAGCTGCTGTCCCCTGGCCATGCCCACCACTGTGTTTTCCATGGGCTGGAGCACAGTCAGGGCAAAGCCCAGGAGGGCAGATCAGTGCCCTGAGGGGCATCACCCCTGCAACAGCATCACCCCTGCAGCAGCATCATCCCTGCAACAGCATCATCCCAAAATCCTGCTGTCTGTTCCCACCAGGGGTGATGCTAAATTTCAGAGTGGCCATAAAAAAGATTAATCCCAAACTGGTGACAGTCTGCAGGGCTGGGCATCTCTGTTGGGGCTGAGCTGCAGCCCATGAGGAGATGAGCCCAATGATATCACCCCGGGGCGTTTGGGCACAGGGAGGGAGGCTGGGATTTGCTCCAGCCCCAGGCAGCTCAGCTCTGCCCCTGCCCAAAACACTCACCCCTCACCCAGAGCCCCCTCCCACGGGTGGCACAGCCTGTGGTGCCCACCAGAGCATTCAGGAACGGGTGCTGAGCACTCACCAACTCAGAGCACCCCTGGATTTGACCCCAGCTGCATCCCAGGCTCCAGACAACTGGCCCAAATCTGGTCCAGGACAAACACGTGGTTCCCCAGACAACAGGCGGGACCAGCTCCTGTCCAGGCTGTCTCAGAGCCAGCGCTGCCCAACGTCACCTCCCACCCTCCGGCCCCAGGAGCTGCCTCTGTGATGGCTCCAGTTCAGAGAATCTGGGAGCTCCAGGGAGCTGCAGCTCTGCTTTCCCAAATGTCAGGTGGAGGTGGAGGCAGAGGAAGTGTTTTCATCCCGAAGGCATCTGCACTGCTGCTTCCAGCCCAGCCAGATGCTCTGGTAGCCATTCCAGTGGCCTCCAAGGATCTGTCTCTTCTGTGGGACACTGAGAGAGCTCCAGACCTCTTCCTGCAGCTCCCAGCATCTTCCCAGCACGGCAAGGGCACAGAACAGCCTGGAAAAGTGTTGCTGTTTCCTCCTCCTTTAGCCACCACCAAACCTGCCTGAAAGAAGGAAAGTTCCTGGAAGGGAAAGGGAGGCACCTTCAGTGCTGGACCGATGGATGTCTGAGTCCATCTGCCCCCAGAGAGGGGTCCAGCATCCCCCCAGCAGGATGGTGGGGCAGGGAGAGGAGAGGGGAGAAGGCAGCTTGTCCCCCACAGCCTGTTTATTTTTCAGTGCAGGCCGAGGCTTTGCTGGAGCTGGAGGAATTCATCTTGCTGAAAGAGCCTTGTTTTTCATGGAGGAAATGAGACAGTGAGCTTTTAATAGGAAATAAAAACACATAAAATAAAGAGAAACTGAGACACAGGCCTGGAAAAAAGAGGAGCCATCCAGCTGTGTCTCGCCAGCAGCCCGGACACTGCCAGCAACCCCAGCAGCTGCACCAACACTGCCATGGCCACAGCACGGTCACCCTCGCTGCCCTTAGCCACCCTCAGCACCCAACACGCTCATCCCACAGATCTCCATCCTCTCCTTGTGGATCCACCTCCTTCCCTGCCCCTGTGCTCTCCTTCTGCCCATGTGGGGTGGCAGTGGCTGCTGGGGGGGATGGATGGATGGATGGATGGATGGATGGATGGATGGATGGATGGATGGATGGATGGATGACTGCATCAATAGATCCAGCTCTTGTCCTCCAAGCAAAACACTGATGCTTCACAACCAACTCCAACAAGGAACCATTCCATAACCCCTCTGGAGCCTGGAGCGTTGGCTCCTGCAAAAGTCACACCAGGGTTCAGTGGGTTTCATTCAGAACTGGAAATTAATACTGATCCAGCCCTCAGGGAATGCTGGGGGTGTTCAAACCACCCTGGCGTGTGAATCAAACTCCTTACAGAGCCACTGAAGCAAAAGCCATAGCGACGGATGCAAACAAGAGATGTTTCCATGCTGGGCTGGCTCCAGCTTGTCCTGGTTGTCTCTGGGCTCCACCCAGGCACGAGGAGGTGGGAGCTTTGCTGACCAGGACCTGGCATTCCCTAAAACCTTGGGGACAGCAGTGCCTTAGGCTGTGCTGTCCCCTTGCTATCCCTGTTCCCAGACCCACTGGCTGCCTCCATCCACCCTGGAGCTACAGCAGCTCCAGGCAGCAACGCAGAGCTGGTATCAGAGAGTGGATAAAGCCTTTGAAACAGCTCGTCAGAGGAGACCTGCTGGGATTTCTGAAGCTGCAGATGCTTCAAGACAACCTCGCTCGGAAACGTTTAATTAGAAGGCTGGGAGGGAGGGAGGAGGGAGCCCTGGGGGGAAAAGCTGGGAAAGAAGTGGCAGTGCAGGGGTTTGGGCTCCAGTGAAGGGGGATTCTCCAGAGCCTAATTAGAAAGCCCTGTAAATCCTCCAGGGCCGTGTTCAGGAGAGGCTGGGAGAGGCAGGCAGGAAGAGAAACCCAGAAGGAGATGTTAAATGACTCCTGCAGCCGCTTCCCAACAAAAAGCCCCTTCAGTCGGAGCGGCCGCCCCACGCGTGCAGCCAAGGGCAACATTTGCGCCTGTGGAGCTGTACGGAAACGTGTTTGTTTTCCAGCACATTCCCTGACCTGCTGCGTGCTCCGGGAGGAGGGGCAGGGCGGGGGGAGGCAGCCCCCGGGGGCTCCAGAGCTTTGCCTGGGTCAGTGGAAGCCGTGGCAGCTCACACCCTCTCCAAAACCCACCCCGGAGCCCCTGCGTGATCCCCGAGACACCCACATGCCTTCCTAATGGACTATCTTAGAGGTCCTTTCCAACCTAAATCATCCTGGGATTCTTTCTCCCCGCTGCGACAGCTGCGTGTGAAGCAGCACTCCATCCATCCTTCCAAAGCCGGGAGCAAGGACACGGTGGGAGCAAAAAATCCCACGGCACATCACTCCTGGGGAGCAGCCGGAGTGGCGAGATGAGTGGGAGTCCCCACCCTCACCCACCCACGGGCCGTGTCCACTAGAGGGAGAGTGTGACGGCTGCTTCCCACCTCCGGCACCGTGCGGAGCTCTGGCTGAGCTGGAGCCGGGTGTCCCTGCAGCCTCCAGGAGCTGGGATCCCCTTCCAGGAGCCGGGATCCCCCTCCACGCAACCCCCCGCTCCCACACCCACCCTTCCACCCCCACGCAGCCCCACGGAACGGACCAGTGGGTGCTGTCCCAGTGGGATGGAGATGCTGAGCCGGGGGGCTGTCGGAGGGCCGAGGGGGCCCCCCATGCACCGGCCACGTCACTCTACAGCTGCTTCCTGGCCAAAGGTGCGTGTAATTACTACAAGACCTCGTTGTGCTGCGTGCTAATTAACCCCAGGCTGCTGCGATTTTCCCTGTGGGCTTCCCTCCCGCTCATGGATTTGGGGGGCAGAGCCAAGGCAGCTGCTGGGAAACATTCCGATATCCCCAGGGAGTGAGAGGAGCGGTGGGCAGGGAGAAAATGGGCCCCTTTGGGGTCGAACTAATGCTGTCCCTGGCACAGCCCACCGGGTCAAACTTTTATTGAGTTTAAAACCAAGGAAACACGTTCCTACCCCTCCCGAGTGGCAGCTGGAGGGAAGGACCCCACTGGGGTCAAGGCCATTTTTGGGGCTGATTCCCATTCAAACGCCTGGGAGTCTCCTGGAGATCACACCAGTGGTGACAGTGTTTGCTCATGGTTTCCTGTTAAACACACCTGAATGGAGACATTTACTCAGGATTTCACGTTATTAACAGCCACAGCAGGAAAAGGTCGGGGAAAGCAAAAGCCGATGTTATTTCCCAGAGGAAACGCCCGAGGAGATGCTGTCCGGGTTTCCTCCAGCAGCTCCACAGCAAACAGGAATTTTTCCCCTTTAAAACACCCAGATTAAAAAGCAGCATTTTTTTTTTTTTTAATTGCCAGAAGGAACCCCCCTGAGGGTGACTGGGATGTGTTGCTGCGGTGGGAATGCCCCGGAGCCATCGCCGGGACCGAGATGCTCCAGAGCATCACTGGGTGCCGCTGGCACCATCCCAATCCATCCCCGGCCCTCGGGGGTGTTACGTGAGAGGATTAATTACATTTTACACGCAGATCTTAGCGCAGGGCTGGGTGTGATCATGCATTATTCACGCGTTCAATAACACAGCTGATTTATTAATGAAAAGGTCAGACTCTCTGGAAGTGGAGGCTTGTTGGAAAATTGCTTGGGGATGGGATGTTTCGGAGGAGCAGCTTTGGAGCGAAGCCGGCTCCAGGCTCGGCAGTGCCGGGGCTGCACCCGCTGCCGGCCGGGACAGGGATGAGGTGGTGGGAGCTGCCCTGTTCCTTACAGCCCATTAATCCCAGCGCTGCTCCGGAGACGCACGTTCCTGCTCCAAACAGCGTCGGAAATGTATGTGCAGGAGCTTGGATGAATATGGGAGCGCCTATAGGGGCGGCTCTGGCTGCCTCCTCCCGGAGCCGCTGATCCAGCCGTGGAGAACCTGGGGAGCCAAGGAGACCCAGAGCTTACACATCAGCATCTCGGGCTCGCAGGGAACAGGGAGAAAGCCGCAGGCAGTCAACCCCTCCCTCCAGCGCGGTGCGGGCCGGGAGGGAGAGCGGGAGCTGGAGCAAGCTCCAAAATAAAATAGTGGAGGAAGGAAATCCTCCGAGCAGGAGCTCTTTTCCCTGAGGTTACTCTTGGGGACTCACAGCCCACCTGCCTCTCGGCCCGGTATTTATCTTGGCCCCACATCGGGCACCCCCTTCCCTCTCCTCACCTCCCCGGGAGGGATCAAACGTCGCGCTTGGGGCTGATCTGCAGCCAGCCTGGCTCTTCCTGCGAAATCCAGGAACATCTACAGTGTTTCACACTGGGAACCAGGGGCACAGGAGCAGAGATCTGCCCACCTCTGGCTCAAGGGCTGGAGGTCAGTGCCAGCTCCAGCGGTGATACCCGGCTGGGATAAACTGGGCAGAGCCTGCGGCAGGGACACACCGTGGGGACAGCCCTGGGCAGTGCAGGAGGGGCCGAATCAGGGGCTGGAGGGGCTCGGCTGCTGCACTATCGCCCTCCTCACCCTGCTCCTGTCCCAGGGAGCTTCCAGACTCCCCCAACTCCCTCTCTTTGACTTGCAGAGTTGCCACGATGGGGACCTGGATGTTGCCAGGCTGGGAGCAGAGCCCCTCTGCGCCCTGCGATGCACACAGGACTCTGGTAGTGGGGACACTCACGCCCAACCCCCCCAAAAATCACCCCACTGGTGCTGGTGGTCCTGGGAGCAGCTCAGACTTGCCTGCCAGTGGAAGCGGGTGTTGTTTCCTCCCTGCCAGCAGCCGGGAGATTTCCAAGCATCCCTATTCAGGGCTGTCGGGAAGGAGCTGCTTTGATCATCGCTAATTATTGCTCATGGGCTGACAGCCCCCAGCCGGGGAGCTGCGGCTCCCTGCCCACCCCTAGCTCGGCTGCGGCTGCCCACGGCCCCCCGGCAGCCTGTCCCCACTCCACCAGGCCCACGGGATTGTCCACAGCCCCCCATCCAAGGGGGAGAGGTGACCAGGACACGAGGGATGCGGCCCAAATCCTGGGAGAGAGAGAGGGACATCACAACCCCAAACCCAAAGGGGTCCGTTCAATCCAACGCTGCCCCCTTCTAGATGCTCTTTTTATTTCCCTAAATTGCTGCCAGGACCCCAAGTTTCCCCCAGACGACTCAATTCAGCTGCACAGCAGCGACAGCAGCACACGCCCACGCCCCGCTTCATGCTCCTGTTTATCTCCGAAGCTTTTCTTTTCCTTGGAAAAAAAAAAAAAAAAATCCCCAAACTCCTCTGCCTTTAATCTGGAGGAGTTTTGCAGCTCGGAAGAAGCCAGAGCCCAGTGCCCAGAGCCGGGGCAGTGAGGGCAGAGTTCCTCTGGAGTGGCCCTGGCGGGGCTCAGCTCTGCTCAGGAGCGGCTGAGGGCAGTGGGATGGTTTGGGAAGCCAGGTGGCAGGAGCAGGCAGGAATGCTGATGGCTTTCCCAGGCAGCTGATGTTTCTCTTTTCCCCTTTTTTTTTTTTTGTTCATAGTTCAGATGCTTTAGAGAGAAAAACAGCCCGTTTGGGAGGGGAGCTCAGTGCCATGACCTTCCCGGATCCTGGGGGCAACCAGGAGGCACTGGGAAAGGGCCAAGCAAGCCATGGGATAGCTGGGATTGGGTGCCCATCCTGGGGCTGTGGGGATGTGCCCAGTTGGGACAGGACCTCCCCCTCTCCTGCCAGCTCTGTGCTCCTCCTCCAGAGCTCCCCACCAGCAGGGGAGCAGATTTGGAGGGCTGTGTATTTGCAGAGCAAAAACAATGACAGATAAAGGCACCCTGGGACAGGGAACATTTGCCCTGCTCCTCTCTGATGGTCCTTGCACAGCCAGGAGGGTCACCCAGAGCTCTCCTTGTTTGCTGCCTGATGCAGCTCACGCTGCTGAGGGATAATTTATTAATCTCTATATGAATTTATATTTGTCCTCTACGGATTTATATTTGGCTCTCAGTGTGGCTGCAGCCCTGTTTGCAGAGAGGTTTGGGTACCAAGCTCAGTGAGGAGGATGAAGAGGAAGAGAAGGAGGAGGAGGGTTCCACTAAGCCCTCAAGGTTGAGGAGGAGAGACCTGGGTGAGGAACAGGGCTGGGGACACGTTTGGGAACAGCACTTTACAGGAGGACTCTGGGGGCTCCCTGCTCATGGGAAACATGACATGAGATTTTCCCCATCCAGAAGCCTCAGCCAGGGGCTGGAACAAACCTGCTCCCTCCTGCTGTTTGTTCAGGAGAACTGGGAGGCTTCGGAGAGGAGCCGACCGTTCAAAGGGCCTTTGAAAACATGAATTGAGGGCTCTGAGCAAGGAAACGCTGCGTTTTTTCCTTCTGCTCCTTGGGCAGCTGCAGGCAGCACCTGGATGCCTTCTGAGCCTTGATGCCACGGAAGGGAGAAGAGAAAGGCAGTTGGGACCTTGCTCAGCCTCAAATCACAGGGCCATCATCCTAGAAAATATCCGGGGGCTTCCTGTGCCCTCATCCCCTCCCGTGGTCTGGCAAAGGACAGGGGTTGCTGCCATGGCCCACCCTGGCAGGGCTGAGTGCAGGACTCTGGATTTGAACATCCATCCCCCTGGGGAGCAGGGGGCCAGGCTGGCACTGGGAAGATGTCAGCATCCTGCTGGGATTGGTCCTGGCCCCACGTGGCACCCAGGAGCAGGAGAACCAGGTGATGCCCCCGCAGCCATGGGTGAACACCTGCAACACAACCCTGGGCACAGGCAATAAACCACGGCAGCCGCTGGCACTTGGTGGGACTTGGAGACTTGGCAGCATCCTCCTGTGCTCCCAGGGGGGATTTGCACTTGGATAATCTCATGGGAACTCTCCTGGCTCCCCTGCAAAGCCCAGGGCTCCCAAACATGTGTCGCTGTGTGCTCGTAAGCAGGCTGTGCTGGCCGTGGAGATGTCAGCAGTGCTCAGCACACACGGCCAAGGACAAGCGAGGGAGCGACGGGAGGAGGAAACGCTTCAGAGTTTCCAGCTCTGCTCCAAATTAAACACTTAACCTTTTCAAACACATTTTACAGAGGTTGTAATAAGCTCTGACCCTCTTTGTGCTGAGCCATCCTCTCCCAGCACAGGCCGGGGCACCAGCCACGTGGTGAGGGGGGAGGCACCAGGGCTTGGAGACGGGGATTTAAGAAATCCAGTCTCTTAGATTTGCAGGCAGCGGGATCAGAGCCCACATGCTGAGACCATTGGATATCCAGAGCCACGTCCATGGGGTTGGGTGCTGTGGAATGGGCTGCAGGGACATTCCTGGGGCTGGGTACTGTGAGGCTTGAGCCCACCCCATGATAATCCACAAGCCCCAAGAGACCAGGGAGGTCTCGAGAGTCCCAAGGGCAGCTTGGAATTACAATGGAATGGGGCAAAGGCTTCCCCAAGCCTAATTTGGCTCCCAGCATTTCCCAGTGCCAGCAGCCAAGTCCCAGCTGGGAAGGGGAAGGGGCAACGGGGGATTTGCTCTCCCTCTCTCAACCTGGGCTCCTCTCTTGCAGCTCATTGCATGCAGGGGAAGCTGTGGAGCAACTCTGGTGATCCCAGGAGCTCCAGGAGCAGCCGGGGCTGGCACATGGGCCCCAGGGCCAGAGCACTGCCTGGCCAGCCGAGCCCCAGTCAGAGTTTCCAGCAGAGCTCCAGGGCTCGCTCGGCTCTTGCTCCGTCTCCGAGTGACCAACTCCCTCCAGATTCCCTCAAATCTCCATTCAAGAATGTTGTTTGGGCTGAAGAATGTGTTGCTGTAAAAGAAAAAAGGGGAGAGGGAGGCCGGGGTGAGCAGGGAGGTCGAGGGAGGGTTCGCTCTGCTCTTCCTCGCTGACCTTCCCGTTTGGGGAGCGGAGGCGCAGCCGCTGCCGCAGACGTTTGCCAGATGTTGAGCTTCTTTCCCCCACCCAGCTCAGCTTAGGCTGAGCCCAAAGAGGCCAAATGTTCATTGCACACACACCCCCATCCCAGGACTCTGTTTCCCTGCCCATCTTTCCACTGCTTCCTTGTGTTGCAGCCATGGGGGCTTCCAGGTGAGCTTTTTTTCAGCAAAGCCCTTTGAACAGGAGCAGCAGGGTCCTGGGGGGGCATCTGAGTTGACAGAAAGCCACAGGGATGCTCCCCCAGGCACAGGTGCAGACACCAGTGCTCTCACTCCAGGGCATGATTAGAGGAAGAAGAGGGTTCCCTTCCTGACACAGTGGGATGAAACAATGCAGAGGTACCAGGAAAGGGGCACTCTCTGCCAGCACCTGCAGGAAAAGTTTCTCTGTGTTTTACAAAGGCTGTGAAGAGCCAGGACTAATGAGGAAGAGGAGGTTTACATTGTGAACATCCATGAGGACCATTCAAACCTGGGAGCCACAACATCCAGGCACTGGCTCCTGAGTCTTTCTAACTCAGGTGTTTGTAGCACAAACCTGGATTCAAGGAAGGGGCCTTGGATTGTGACTTCATGGGTCCCTCCCCATGTAGGTTCTGCAGGTGATGCCCAGCACGTTTCCACCATCCTGCCTGCAGGGGGGAACCTGCAGGACCAGCCAGGGCAGGGCACAAGCAGCTCTGTGTTCAACACCCCTGAGCCCGACAGGACTGGTGACCCCCTCCCAGGGCAGAGGGAAACTAGAGGAAAATAGCAGGAGTGGGAGGACAGAGCAGCCAACAGCTCCAGCAAAGCTGAAACTTCTTGGAACCGTGGAAGAGGCAGAAATAACTTTTCCATGAGTAAAAGGGGAAGCTGCCGAAGTAGCCGTGTTTATGACTGTTGCTGTCGTTGGATGCTTGTGGTGGGTTTAATCCTCCTCTCATCCAGGCAGAACGAGCCTCAGCCTTTGCAGGAGCATCACAGAAATGTTTTTGTTGCTTTGTTATGCCGTGACACATCCAGTCCCCACGCCAAAAGCATCCTGATAAATCCATGTCCATCCACAGGGAAGCCAGTGCTCCCGGCTCCCAGATTTGCAGATTAAAGGCAAAACCGGGGCCAGGCTCAGTGGTTTCAGATACAAAGCTCCAAAGCATTTGATCAAAACAACTGGAACAAACCCAACCAAAACAGTCCCTGTTCACATCAGCTGGGGTTGGAAAACCAAAGCAAACCAATACAGGCACTGATGAGACCCAGACTGGGATCACTGGAATAACCGCTCCGGATGGGATTACGCAGCGATAAGGACTACTGGCTTCCAGCAAGCAGGACAGCATGTTTCCAGCTCCTGTCACCAGTTCAGGGCTTCCTTTGAACCATCAGCAAAGGGGAACTGATGTTTATGGGAAAAGATATCAAAAAAGTTTCATGGAAGTCACTTGGGAAGCACGAGGAGCTGGTTTGTGCTGGGCTGAAATGGGCAGGAGCATCGGGGTCGTATCAACACCCACCTCGTGCCAAGCAAGGGAGCCCTGCCAGCAGCTTGGGAGATGGTGGGTAACTGGAGCATGAGATTCCAAGGTTGAATGGAGAACAAAAAAGACCTATGTTGTCCCTTGGACAGTAAATTTTCACTTCCCTGAGATGGTCCTAATCTGATCAGGATTAGAATGGACAGAAAGTCCTGGTGACTGTGGGGAACACACAAGCTGAGTTTAAGCACATTATTATATACGGTTTAGGCTGGGGAAGGGGGATGTGGCTGTGGGGAATGGCCCCATTTGGAACCAACTCATGCAGGAAGGGACCCTCAACATCCCCCAGGGCAGGTGCCTCCTCCAAAGGGTGCACATCCTGGATCACCAATGCTTTAAACTTCCAGAAGCTGAGGAGGCTCCGCTCCTTATCTAACTGAGCTGGGGACTTTCTGCTTTTCCAGAAGAACATCCAGGCCCTGAAAGCCTCAGGGCTGTTGGCCACTGGGACCCCTCGAGCTGCCAGATATGTGGTGCAGTTTGATACCCTTGGACTGCCGAGCAGCAGACGGGCCTGGCTGTCCCTGCCCCACACCATCCTCCCTGGAATTTTGCTCCCTGGCAGTGGGAACAAACCCCTCCAAGCGAGGTCAATCTCCACATCACCCCAAGGCCTCAATCCCCTCCTTGCTGTGGTGAGATCCTTCTGCAGCTGCCCCACATCATGGCAAGGTTTGGAGGGGACAAAGATTTGCTACCAAAAAAATCCCCGTTTTCCTGGGGTTTTCCTCCCTATGCTCTTTTCCCACTTGAAGGCACAGCTTTCTCTAAATCCTCTGTCCCTGCAGATCCCGGCACAGCGAGCTGAGCTTTCCAGGCACACTCTTCCTTCCCAAAAAGACAGGATTTCTGGCCAAGTCCCCACTGCACAGTGTGTCCCTCCAACCTCAGCCACCAACCACCCTGCACATCCTCCCTGCTCACAGCAGGACCTCGGGAGTGATAAGGATCTCTGCAAGGCTCCCCCGGGGTGGGGAGGGAGGAAGAGGATGTTTTGGCTGGGAAATCTCTATGGAAAGCGGGGAGAAAGCGAGTCCGGAGGGAGCTGGCACCTGCTGAGCTCCACTAAGTAATTCCAGGCTCCTGGGAGGACTGGGGCGTGTTGCTGGAGCCGGGCAAGGGACGGTGATGAGCGGTTTGGGCTCCTCCTTTCCTTTCCTTGTGGGAGGAAATGCCTGGAAAGCCCTGGAAGAGCTGTCTCCAAAGTGCACAGGGAGGCAGGATGGGGACTGGAGGGGCTGTGACAGCGCCTGGTGCTCCCCCAGTTTGCAGGACACCCCAGGGCAAGGCTGGCAGTGGGATGAGCCATGTGGCACAGAGAGCACCAAACCCTCTGCCCAACCACGGGTCACCCTCAGGACACTCTCCCCTGTCCCATTTTCCCACCCCCAGCTCAGCCTTGAGGAGATGGATCAGACCCCCCAGCCCAGGGGGATGGGCACAGCCTGCAGAATTGCCAGCTTGGCATCTCTGTCCTGCCAAGCTGGAGACAAATTCCCACTGTCACAGTGGCTCTTTGGTAGGCAATTTATTTACTTTGGATGCTGCAGCCTTATCGTTCATGGAAATGTTTATCCCAAATATTTAATAGTGGGACTGCATAAACTGAGGCTTCCTGGGGAAGCAGCCCAGGCTGCCACTGGAGCAGCACTAACATCTCTTCTCCTGGTACTGTAAAAGTTAAGGATAATTTCTTGTTTCTCCCAAAGAATCCCATCCTCAGCACCTCAAAATCTGAAATTTTTTAATCTGGCCAGAGGCCTCCTCGTCACTCTCTGATGAGAAACACAGGAGACCTGACAACAGCCCTTTTAAAAACAACATCCCAATTCCACTAAGTCGTTAAACAGAGAGAGCCTGAAAAGTGCCAACACTCCTATGAGAAAAGAAGGGAGAGAGAGAGAGAGAGAGAGAGGAAAGAAAAAGCAGGTTATTTATAACGCCAGGCAGCATTAGGGTCTCTCCAGTCTCTCCTGCAAACTGGCTGCTGCTGGGAGGTCACTCCCCAAAAACCCTGCCGAGCCCGTGACCTGCAAGCACAATATTTGCTCTGGGATCTGGGGCGGGCACCAGGCTTTGCAGATCGGGAGACACACTCCCATGCTGCTTGACACACGGGCGAGCCCGGAGCAGCACAGCGAGGCTTTGCAGAGGAGGATCTCACCTTGGTAAGTCCAGCTCTTTATTTATTAGGAACTTCTTTTTTTTTGAAGCCTGATTTCCATACCTGTGCCTCGGCGGGCGGGCGGATGCCATGGGAAGCACATGCCAGCGACACGGGTGGCACAGCTTGAGAGCCAGAGCTCCCACACCACAGGGGAAGCCCTTCCCTCCTGCTCACCTTTCCTGCTGCCCACCTCCCATCCCACTCACCTCCCTTCCCTGCCCACCTCCCATCCCACTCACCTCCCTTCCCTGCCCACCTCTGCTGCTGCCCCTCTGGCAGCTTCATGCCCACCTGGCTGGGAACTGGACACCTTCACCCACTGACACCCCGGGTTGGCAGTGTCCCCCCTGCCCATCCCATTCCCAGGGAAAGGGGAGCTGGTTTCATGCCTGGCACAGCAGCAACGGGCCAAGTCCATGGATGGCTACAGTCCATGAAGCCCCCTACTTCAAAACCTGCTCCTTCTGGGAACGAGGAGGTGACCTCATTAGCCCAGCAGACTCTGGGCACAGAGCAGGGACACCAGGAGGTGACATGGATCTTGTGGCTGGCACACTCAGGTCAGATCCCACCCCAAAATCAGGGATGAAGCCCACCAGGAGGGGAGAAGCCCTCCACAAATGAAGAGGGGGACAGTAGAGTCTGCTGGGGTCAGGCTTGGGGTCACCAGCAGGTTGAAGCGGGGCACTAAGAAAGGTAGAGGGACCTCATGGATGGGTCCTGCCCCAGAAGGGCCCCCGGGAAGGGGCTGCCAAGTGGCTCTGCATGGGTGGAGAAGCCGGCGGCTCTGGTATGTCAGCAGGCACGGTGCCCTGGAGCAGTAGGAGGAGGAGGAGTAGAAACTCCCTGCCACTGCCAAGCTCCCCCGTGGCACACAGCATCCCAGAGGATCACATCTCCTCTGCCTCTGTGTGCGGGGGGAAGAAGGAGGGAAGGAGAAAGCCAAGGAGCCGTGTCTGCCCAGCACCAGCTCAGTCCCTCTTTTCTTCCCATGCCAGGGCAGCCGCTGCCTCTTGCAAACTGTGCCCTCTTTGTCTGCCAGGCCAGACGTCCCCGTTGCGCTGCGGGTCGGGGACACGGTGAAGGGTCAGCAGGTGACCCACAGCCACCCCTGGCACAGCGAGGGAGGACACCTGTCCCTGCTCACCCCTCGCCTGTCCCATGGCTGCAGGAGAGGAGCTGGCAGGGATGAGCTCCCAGCCACGTATGTAGGAGTCACAGCTCCTCTGCTGCTCCCAACAGCACGGCCCTGCAGATTTCCTGGAGGGATTTCAAGCTGCCTCGCTCCAGGACGCCCTGTGCGCTCATTAATCCCCAGATGAGGAGTCAGGGTGAACAGCCATAGCTGGAGTCCTCCTGCTGCAGCACCACCGTGCCCTGGGCATGGCATGGGGTGGCTGTGAAGCCCATGCCAAGCCACAGGGGTCGGGGACAGGTTTGCCTTGCTCCCAGCCCTGCTCACCTCTGGGTCTCAGCCCTGTGGCTGAATATCCCAAGCAGGGTCTGTCACCTGGTTTGGTGACGCTCCCTCCCCCTGGTCACACTGAGGGGCCAGCGGGTGCTGCCCCTTCTCGTGTTGGGGCTGAGCTGGGGAAATCTAAGCTTGAGAGTGGCTTCACTTCAGAAATAAGGCAGAACTTGTTTACCAGGATTTACATCAGTCCCGAGCATCCTGCGTTTTCGTGGGGGCAGGGAGAGCTGGATGAAACCCACAGCGAATCATCTCTCCTGTGAGTGTAGCACAAATATAGCTCCATGAAAAGATGCCTTGAGCTCCATGGAAAGATGCCTTGAGCACCCAATATCAACCTGAACTGGCAGCTTTCCTTCTCATCCACTCATCCAGAAACCGCCCAAGTCCCTTCTCCTCCCTCTCATGCAGAGCCAACCCCAGGCACCTCGGAGTAAACCTTGTGTGACCTTACACAAATCCAGACTGCGTGTCCTGTATCTCCATCCTCTACTCATTTCTAGCAGAAATATCCACAAATCAGGATTTTGCAAGTAAATCTCCACTGGGATGGAGGTTTCCTGCAGGCTTGAGGTGGAAAAGGGCAAGATCAAGTAGCTGCACACAGGAGGCTTTAGCAGCTGTGGTTTTTTGGGTAGTGTGGTGGTTCTCACCTGGTGTCCGTCCAAAGCTCCAGTCCCCCCCTTTCCCAGAGGGAAAGGAAAAAGAGATAAGGTGAAAAAAAACACAGCTGAGAGACAATGGCAAAGCAAACTCAGAGTGGTTAAATACTTAAATTTATTCACTCAGGCCCCCCGAGTACCACCAAGCCCATCCAGCACCCACATCCCACCCCACTGGACTCCCAGATTCTGTGGAATCAGATCTGACACTGCTGACGGTTCCCTCCTTCCTTCCCCCCTTCCCAGGTCCCTCCAGCACCATGCGTTGGGTCACCATCCTCATCCTCGCCGGGCTCTGCGGAGCCTCCCTGGGCCAGTACAATGAGGAGGAAGACCTGGCGTGGCTGCAGTACTACATGAGGCAGTCCCGTGTGTCCTCCTACAACTACATGCCCTACTACGAGGACGAGAACCCCCCGTACGTGTACTCCTACCCCGCAGCTCCGGACACGGAGCCGGAGCCCGGCCCGGAGCCCCAGCAAGCCTCTTCATGGCAGTGTCCCCAGGAGTGTGACTGCCCCCCAAATTTCTCCTCGGCCATGTACTGTGACACCCGCAACCTGAGGTACCTGCCCTTCGTGCCCTCCCGCATGAAGTACGTCTACTTCCAGAACAACCTGATCACCGCCATCCAGGAGGGAGCTTTTGACAACGCCACGGAGCTGGAGTGGCTGGCGCTGCACAACAACCGCATCAGCAGCGAGAAGATGGGCAAGAGGGTCTTTGGGAAGCTCAAGAACCTGGAGAGGTTGTACATGAACAACAACAACCTCACCAGGGTGCCCAGCCCCCTGCCCCGCTCCCTGAGAGAGCTCCACCTGTCCTACAATCAGATCTCCAAGGTCCCCTCCAACGCTCTGGAGGGTCTGGAGAATCTCACAGCCCTGTACCTCAGCCACAACTTCATTTTTGAGATGGGGGCATCCCTCAAAGGGCTCAAGTCTTTGATCCTCGCTGATCTGAGCTACAACCACCTCAGGAAAGTCCCCGATGGGCTCCCAGTGTCCTTGGAACAGCTCTACCTAGAGTACAACTACATCAATGCCATCCCTGATGACTATTTCCAGGTGTCTCCCAGGCTGCTCTATGTCCGGATGTCCCACAACAGCCTGACAAACCAAGGTCTCTCCACCAACACATTCAACAGCAGCAGCATCCTCGAGCTGGACCTCTCCTACAACAGGCTCCAGAAGATCCCCCGGGTCAACACCAACCTTGAGAACCTCTACCTGCAGGGAAACCAAATCAATGGTGAGCAGGAATGTGTCGACCAAGGCGTGGTGGTGAGGGGATGGTGGTGCAGGAGGTGGTTGGTGGTGCAGGGGATGGATGGAGGTGCAATGGACGATGGGATTTCCCCTGTGAGAAACCACCAGGGGTAATGGTTTGAGCAGGAAGATGGAATTTGGGAGACTTCCAGGTGGCCCTGGCAAGGCAGCAATGGGACGTGTTGATCTCCAACACACATGGAGCCCAGAATGCTCCTGTGTGATCCATGGGGTCATTGCACTGGTTTTTCTGGGCATTTGTCAGAAGCCTGAGTATCTTCTGGTTGGAGATGCCAGAAAGCTGGTGAGGCACCACCTGGGGAAGGGTTTGTGGCTTCAGTCCAGTCTGGGTGGAGAGGTCACCAGCAGTGGGCAGAGATGGGGTGTCCACTCTGCCACGGTCACAGCACGTGGGAACACACATCACCCTGGTCAGCACTAACCCAGGGGACAGGGATGTACCTACCCTGCAGTGCCCAGGGCCAGCACAGCCCCCTCTGCCCACCTTCCAGAGCCCCACCACAGCCCATGTCCCCATCCACAACCCCAAAGACCCCCAAGGGTCCCCGTCCTTGTCCTGGCTGGGACAAACAGGAGCTCTCAGTGATCAGATCCCTCCATGCAGCATCTTCTGCCAGGACTGAAATTCACTCCACTTAATACACAAATAAATAAAAGGAACAGATTGTTCTGGGGCTGCTGGTTATAAAAATAAGCCAGAAAAATAAACCCCAAAGCAATCTCTTGGAAAAATCCAGCCTTGCTCCTGTCACCTGCCAGACCCCGAGGGCAGGACCCTCTCCTGGAGCAGCTCTGGAGCCCCGAAAGGGATTGGAGTCCTAAGGCTGGGATGGGAACGGGGATGTGTCAGTGTTGCAGAGAAAACACACAACCCCGCACCGGGGAACTGACAGAAACACAGAAACAAGAACAGATTCCCAAATGTTTGCTTTCAAAATCTGTAGCTGTTACCGTCTGCCCACAAATGCCACGGAGCCGCTCGGGCTTGGCAGCAGCTCCTCCTCCTGCTGCAGGTTCTGCCGCTGACCTTCACAGCGCTCCCCGGGTCCGGGTGTGCAGCACCAGCCCCTCTGGGTGCACCCGGCTCGGGGTCGTGCCCCTCCAGCCCCCCAAAAACCAGGTCTGTGGGCACAGAGGTTCCCCAGCATCCTCCTGCCTTCCCCAGCATCCTCCCGGCCTGGAGCTTTGCTGCCCTCTAGTCCCAAATCCTGCACGAGATTAAAAAAAAAAAAAAATGTATTTTGGAGTTTGTTCCATCTCCTCCTTCCAAACCCAGCCTGGGCTGGGTTGGAATTTCCCTGCCTGGTGCTGGCAGCAGATGAACAGTGAGGGAATGTCTGGGATGGGGACAGGGACATCATTCCTCCTGGACATGCTCCCTGGGGGTCACACAGTGGCCAGGGGGGTCAGGGGATGGGGTCTGCAGCATATGAAACCTCAAGAAGAGGGTGTAAAGGCAATTTCTGACAGAAGGCAATGTTTTCTATCTGACTCCACCCTATGAGAGCTCCATCCCGGATGGGCAAGGGAGCCAAGGACGTGTTTCCAAACCCTTGGATAGGCACAAACCTGCCTGCTCCTTTTGACTGCAGCCTGGAGCATCGGCAACCCTTTAGCTTAAGAGAGGAGCGTGATGACTCCAAATTCGCAGGAATAATCACTAATTGGGGGCTGCCTTAATTTTTTTCCTGCCCACCTTAAAATAAACCAGCTCTCGGAGGTCGATACCTCGGACAGAGCAGCCCCTTTGCCATTTCTCACATCACTCCCCCAAAATTAGCCCCAGCCGGAAGGCTGGAGGGGGCTGAAGCCGGTGCTCAGCTCCATCCTCTCTCCTCCGCAGAGTTCTCCATCAGCAGTTTCTGCTCCGTGGTGGACGTCATGAACTACTCCCGGCTCCAGGTCCTGCGGCTCGACGGCAACGAGATCAAGCGGAACGCGGTGCCCCCCGACGCCCCCCTGTGCCTGCGCAGGGCCACCGTCATCGAGATCTGACCCGGCCCTTCCCACCCTCAGGACTTGGCTCCCCCGTTCCTGGGGAGACCCTCACTCCCGTTTTAATGCAGCTTCTCAGCCTGACTTGGCTTCGCGGTAACGCAATCAGGGGGCTCCCTCAGCCCACCCTTCCTGCCCCAAATTCTTCTTCTTCCCGGCTCTCCGGTCACACAGGGTGGGACAGATCCCAGCAATCACCAAGCCCCCCGCCCCG